>VWZE01024406.1:806885-879575 GCA_013396675.1 Eubucco bourcierii | reverse complement strand
TGGCCCCCTTCGCCTTGCGGGGGGGGGGGGGGGGCGCGGGGGGGGAGGACATCTCGGGGGTGCGGGAGGGGAGGGGGCCGCTGGCCGCCGCTCCTCGGGGCTGGCTCGGGGCGACCCCATCGCGGCCTCTGCACCTGCGGCCCCGGGGGACGGCATGCGGGGAGATGGCGTCGGCTCGACCTCCGCTCTTACCTGCGCCGGGCTGCTGTCCCCTCTACCCACTCCCTTCCCGAGACCTTCCGACCCCGGCGGTCAGTGTTCTCGGCGCGGCGGCCGCGGGGGCCGGGCCCGGCGCGGCGGTTGGGATGCGCGGCGGAGGCCCGTCCGTTACATAACCGCTCCCGCAGGCACCGGGCCGGGCTGCGGCCGCTGGGCTGCGGTGCCCGAGGCGGGCAGGGGCCGTCACTTGTTGCGGGGGAGGGTTCCGCTGTCCGGAGCGGTCCGCCCGCTTCGAGTGCCGCGCTCCTCGGGGGTCGGGGAGGCGACTGCGGCAGCCGGGGAGAGCCCCCGCGGTGGGCACGGAGGGAGACGGAGAAATGAAGCCCCCTGGGGAGCCCAGTCGCCGGCCCGGCGTGAGGGGCACTCGTTGGGTCGCTAGCGAGAAGGAGTGACCGTGCTAGAGCCTCAGCGACACAGCATTCTAAAACCTCGGCCCTGTGGCTATTGATTGATCTGTGGAGTACAGCATACGCATTGCAGGGCTCCTCCTGAGCAGCTCTCAGTAAGAGGCTTGCGAACGCTTCCTTACCTGAAGGTTACTTCTAGAGCTCAGAATGTCGTTTCTGAAAGCCACAGCTGATCGCAGGGCGAGCTTGGACCTGAGGCATTAATTTGAATACAGGTCAGGAGCGTGGTACTAAAGTGGCTTGCGGATCCGTTGAAGGGAAGTTCTTGGTGTTCAATCAAATCAGCTTGTTAAAGGGCACATCTTTCTGCAGTTTCCCTATATAGGATCAAAAAGCTGCTTCTATAGTAAGTCATCACCGAGTGCTCAGGCAGTAGCCGTAATTCATCTGCACAAGATCTCTAAGTCCAGCCTGTTCACTGCATTATTGAAACCATTAGCTGTGCTGGTTACCACACCAGTACAGAATCACGACTTCATTCAGTTGCTAAGCTCTTCTTTTTCTGTCGTGTGGAATTATAAATTAAGATTAAAAACCTGTTTTTGAAGAAAGCTGATGTGTGCCTGGAACCAAATGGCAAATTCAGATAGCCCTGTGCAGGACAGCTCTGTTAGTCAGCTCTTCTGCAGTTAGAGGCTGCTGCTGATTTCTGTCCAATCTACTGAGCTTCTGGACTGCAGGTCTTGATCTGTTATACTTCACCTGTAGCTGAGGTAGAGTAGGAGGTCTGCTTTGGCTTAGTGTGTGCTGTTGTCTTAGTCCTCATGATATTATGTCTGCACTTGGTAGGTCTGTTAATAGTGGCATGTGAAGATGCATTTAATGACAAAAAAGCATTGGAGAACACCTAGAGAGCTGCTAGGACAACTCGCTTCCATTTCCCAGCTATTAGGAGCAGCATTGTTTGGAAGCATTGCTGATCAACTTTCTGTTCCATGCTGTATTGTCTGGTCTTTTTTACAGTATGAATTAATTTTTTTTTTATTTGTGACTTTAAAAGTCTTTGTTATAGAGGTTGCTAAGGTTTGTTATGGTGAAAACTGCATTTTATGGTTCAGTAACTTGCAGAAATGGACTGGAAATGGTACACCAGAGTGGTGAGCTCCTTTTACCAGTCCTGCATGTTCCTGTGCTTGGAAGAGAGGAGTGAAAAGTGTTTGGGTTTGGCTTGGTTGGTTATTTGGATTTGTGTTTGGGTGTTTTTTAAATTATGTTTACTTTTTAATTTTTTTTTTTTTAATTTAAAAATATTTATTTTGCCTTTTTGTTTGTTTGATGATGATAAGAAATGGAAATGGCTTTGAGGGGGATGCAGTCCTACAGAGAGGTTAGGTGTGAGTTATCTGACCTACCATCTTCTCTGTAGCTGTCCTAAGGGCTGCCAAGAGTGGGTTCAGATTCTAAAGAGGCATAGTCCTGCCTAGCTGATGCAGAACTCTTGATGTAACCGAGTTCATCTTGCAATTGATCAGTCTGGCCCAAATATATTTCTGAGCATTGGGCAAATGTTGCAGTGGAAAAGCAGTGGTTAGCAATGGTTCAAATAGTGTTTGTCAAAGTGAAACAATTGGACATTAATCAGCAGAGCTGACTGGGGAGGGGAGTGGAAAGACTCTGCAGACCAGAAGGCATCTAATGGCTGCTGCTTCTGTAGCTGCTGACCAGGAGGAGCCATGTACCTCTGCAGCCTTGGACCCCTTTCAATTCTGTGTCATTTAGGAAGCATATTGATGAAAATAAGCCTATCTTGAGGGAGCTTTGCTGAGCTGTGATTATTTCAGGAAGTTCTGTGGTGCTGTGAATGTCTTAACTCCAAACCACAAACCACTTGCTCACTACCGCGCTCTCACTGCAGATGTTTCCCTGGCACAGGAGCAGCCTGTGTAATACAGGACTGGTGCTTAGCTTTCTAGCTGCTTTTTAGAGGCAAGGAAATTTGAGCCTGCCCTAAAGCATTGTGAAGAAACAGTTTGACTCTTTATGGGGGCTGGGTTTTTGTTTTGATTTCTTTCTTTCTTTCTTTCTTTTTTTTTTTTTTCCTTAAGGATTTGAGAAACTAAATGGTGACCAAGAAAAGACAGAATTGGCCAGTGCCAGACTTTTCTGTGATGCACAGTGCTTGGAAAGGCACTCAACTGCCTGTTCATGCAAACAATTTTCATCTTTTTTTCTGTATGTGTATTACATAGATGAATACATTGCTGTGGAAGTTGAAATGGAGGAGAGATGACCAGGGCAAGCTTGCTTCGTTTTGTGTTTGGAATATCACAGTGCTGGTTGCCTTCTCCTGTGTAATTAGTCTGCAGGTTGTGCTGGCTATACCAAATTAAGAGGAAAAATTATCAACAGAAGCTTTCCTAGACTTGTATCTCTGGTATGAGGTCTTGGTGTTCCTGCAGACTTGAAATCACCAGTTTCAGACTATGGCAAAGAGGATTTAAAGGGAGGACAGAAGCTAGGCTCACAGACTTCCTTTTCTCATGCAAGTTAGAAGGCTTGAAGTTAAACCCAGATCAGACCAACAGGGCAGCATGTTGTAAACACCTCATCTCAAACAGATTAAAGGAGAATTCTGGTGTTCTGGGTAAAGCAGCATTTTCTGCCACAGAAATCTAAATGTCTGATAGCTGTGAAACTGGGTTGCAGAGGAGAAAACTTGTGTAGTCATTGAACTGAACAAAACACTTGTTTTGTTTTCCTGAGCCTTATTTCTCATCCTGTTTAGTTGCATTCAGAGAATTCCCTCTGAAATGTTATGGTATTAAGGGCTGTGCATCTTGTAGTGGTGGTAGACAGAAGCTGTACCTCAGCAACATGGGAGAGTTTAGTAAGTCTGAAGCCTTGGGTTTAAATAAATCTCACTTGGCACTGATTTATTTGTTTGTGCAGATCATCTCCCCTTGGCTTCAGGAGGGACTACATCTCCTTAGCAGCCTCAGAAAGGACTATCAGAACCCTCAGTGCCTTAGAAGAACTGTCTGTCTGTCCTTTGTTGGTAGTATTAGGTCTCCCTTCACTTACTCTGTATGCGCATTGAAAACAAGTCGCTGCCACTGCTCCCAGTTGGCTTTCCTGTTTTTAAATGGAGTCGACAAGCAGAGGCAAAGTGCTGGCTGTGCTGAGATGGTGTTTGCTCTGTTTGTAAGTGAGATTCCCCTTCAAGGAGTGGAGTTTATATCAATATGGCAACACCTTAATAATAATAATTATTTCCACTCTTGCACTGCAACTGGCAACCTTTAAGGCAACGTTTATTGAATGGTAGTTCACAGAAGCTGATGTCTTCCATTTCAGTGTTCTGTTAGGTTTAAAGTACTTTAAATTTCACTTCAAAGGTTAAAACTTTGTTGCATTAAATCTTACTCAGGCTTATTTTGAGGTGGAATGTTACTGTTTTGCTACTTTTCCCTGCCAGGCTTTTATCTATGTTGAAATTTGGTCAGTATATCCTCTGAGGTCTTTGGTGCTCTGAGTGTTCTGCTACCTCTGGATAACTGCTTTCTGATCAGTTGTTTGCATGCACCTTAGCTTCAGACTTACAGCAGACTTATTCCATATATCTTTGTTCAAATAAAATCAGATTTAGGCCATTGGTTCAGTATGAGACAGGAAACCCATTGTAAGTGATGTTAAACCAGGTGCTTTCTCCTAGACAAAATACAGTTGAATAAACTCTCTTGAATTTCTGCAGCCATTAATTGGAGAATTATTAACTGTACAGACTCAAACAGTAGGCACCTGATGGTTTATAAACACTTTGTGCTCCCAGTGCACAAATTGTGAATGCTCCTGAACTGTGGCGAAGAATTCAAGACAAGTCTGAAACTCTAGGCTGAATTTCATCTACCTGTGAGGAACTGCAGAGGTTGATGTTGGTGGATGCCCAAGCCTTTACCTAATCCCTCTCCTGGTGCTCTTTCATCCCCTTTCATTTTGTTGCTGCCTACAGTTTTCATGTCCCAGCAGTGGAAATTGTGGTTTGTCTTGGAGACCTGTGCTATAGATAAGGAAAGTTCCACACTCTGAAGCTCAGCATTTGAGCAGAAGTTGTGTTCACTTTGACCTTGTTCTTTGTACCAGCTTATGAGACAGTGATTTTTTTGGATAAAATTCTAGGTATGAGAAAAGCCAAGTAAATAAATACATGTGATGTATTTCAAGTTGTTCGTGTTCAAGGTTAATCCTCACCCTTCCCTGATAGAAAAGAGAGGCCCAGCTCTGAGTTGCAGGCTGTTAGTCTGGGCAGGAGCAGGGCACAGGTTGTAATCAGGCCATGCTGCACCCTTTCTTACTCAACTTTACTTTCAGGGTGGAGGAGCTGTGTTTTATTGTCTAGATCTTTACTCATGGCTGAGCTGTGGTTTTTTGTGCTTGTGTGCTACATAAACTTGTCCTTTTAGTGCTGTTGCTTGAAATTTCATCAGAACAGTACAGAGTTATGAATATTCCAAGTGAGACATGCATCACATTTGTATTGTCTCACTGCAAGGCAGGCTTCTGTTCTCTTACATCAAGGGGAAGACACTTGGAAGATCTACAGTAATCAGTTTTTGTCAGACCTTCAGGATAGGAATAAAAGGCTGCTCACTCAGTTCGAGTGCAGTTCACTGGAGCCGACAGAGTGCTCCTCTTTCTGTGCAGTCTCTGGATTTCTCATCAAGCCTCAAAAATGGATTTTAAAGCCAAATAATGTTATCTACTCTAGCTCAAACTCCAGTATTTGTTACTGAGTTCATTCAACAAGATGTACCAGTTAATTACTATGAAAGTGTTTTGACATGGGTCAACCTCTTCTAGTTCTAAGATATACTAACCAACAGTAGGTGTTAGAAGGAGGTGTCTGGAAGAGAAAATATTTTCAGCTACAGTCATTCCTGCTTGAGGTGTGTCTAAATCTTCAGTTACCTAGATGCCAGGTCCCATTTAAATCAAATGGACTTAGAAGCATCTGTAAGGAGCTATCAAAAGTTCTGTCTGAGGACTTCAGTTAAGTGGATTTAATTTTAATATACTTCCACTCATATACCAGAACTGAATTAGTTGTGATTGTTTTGAGATGATAGCTCTAGGTTACAGTTTCTGTATTAGCTCTAAAGCCCATTTTCCAGCCTATATATTCCTTTACATTCTTTAATTCTTTTAATCTTCAGGAGCAAGTTGCTGCTAGTGGGTCTGATGGATGTGTTCTGCATCATCAGACATTGCTCTTGCTGAAGGAGCCTTTCCTTGAGGTGCATCTCTCTTCTGCAGACCAGGCAGTAGTCACTATTAGTAAAAGCTGGGCTGTTCACTTTGATGAGAAGCTGAGCACATCTACCTACAGCAAATGATGTTTCAGAAACCTGTGTTCAAGACACACATCACATCAGGCACCAATTCCCTTTCCTCCTGTAGCTTAGCAGCAATTACCTTTAGACAAACCAGGTTAGACAGGTTGCTTGTGCTCACCTTGCAGATGCACATTCAGTCCTTGCTTGGCAGTGGTAGAGGCTCTAGCATGAGCTTTACAAGCACCTGGGAGAAGAGTGCTGAGCTTCTTTCAAACCAAGCAGATAGAAGTCAGCTCCCTGCGTTGTGCTTCCCCTGCTGGACTGGATTAAATGCTAGTTGGGATTTACAACACATTCCAGTTGAGGTGCTTCCAAGTAGTGTGAATATTGTATTTCATGGAAGCCATTGTAGCTTATCCCAGTGAAGTGACAGGAGATTAACAGCTCAGGGCACTTTGTTGGTATCAGGTTGGGAAAGATGGACCATTTTGGTTTGAAATTCACCGCCTGTCTTGCTACGGCTTTCTCTGGATTGCAGGAGTTTTGTGACAGTTAGGGAGGAAAAAGTGAGAGGATCCTTTTCAATCCAGCCTTTTGCAGTATGGAAGCCAGCTGAGATGGGAGCAGTACTTGGTTTGATTTCTCAGTTGGCTCAAGGGAAGCAGCAATGTGTGGCTCCTGAGCTGGCCCTCATATTTCACAGGCTACCTTGGGAATTTCTTCCAGCATGGGGTTGTGCTGGAGTCAGTGGATCCCAGGCAGGGCTAACTGCGCTGTCCTGGCTGTTCAGGCTATGAGAATTGGGGCTCTGCAGCCTGGAGAAGAGAAGGCTTCCAGGAGACCTTAGAGTAGCCTTCCAGTATCTGAAGGAGGCTGCAGGAAGGCTGGGGAGGGACTACTCACAAGGGCTTGCAGTGCCAGGACAAGAGGTAATGGGTTTGAACTGGCAGAGAGGAGATTGAAACTGGATGTTAGGAAGAAGTTGTTTGCAGTGAGGGTGGTGAGACACTGGCACAGGCTGCCCAGGGAGGTTGTGGAGCACAGAAGCACCCAGTGTGGTCTTTGATCACATTCTGTGCTTCTGTGCTCCACAACCTCCCTGGAGGTGTTCAGGGCCAGAATGGATGAGACCTTGAGTGACCTGCACTAATGGGAGGTGTCCCTGGCTATGGCAGGGGGTTGGAATTGGATGATCTTCGAGGTCACTTCCAGCCTTCCCATTCTGTGATTCAGCAGTAAGTTGGGTTTTTGAAACCCCAACCACGTTGAGCCTCGATAAACACAAAGGGATGTAAGCTTTATGTTTTAAAATCTGGTGATGTTTTAGCCTTCCTAAACACAAAGGGGTTTAAGCTTTATGATTTAATTGTCTACAGCACAATAAAAGGACATGACTTTGCTTTTAACTGGGCCTGTTGTTTGAAGGTTCACTGGACTCTGCAGATGCTCAGCACACTCACAATGCTGTTCATGTGTGGTTGCAGAACTTCAAGCTTTTACAGCCCTCCCTGCCCTACAGGAGTAAGGTTTACTCTAGGATGCTAAATTAGGACAAGGTTTCCCAATGCTTAAAATGAAATAATTTGTCACCTATGTTCAGAAGCATTAATATGGAGATGGAAGTTTTCTCAGCAGAGATCTGTTGTGGTTTTGTGACAATTTGGGTGTTCCCTGATCCCCACACTTCGTAAAATCACCCAGACTAGACTCAGCCAGCTGGAAGTTAAGAACTGAAGCTCTATTTACAGCTCAGCACAATGTACAAGCAGAGATAGACACAACAGACAGGAATAGTTACAGAGATAGACAAACTAAAGGTAATACAGAAACACAATTCCCCTCCCACAAGTCAGGGTCCCCAGGAGGGGCTCCCAACCACCCTTCCACCTTCTTCCCACCCCTCTGCCTTACCCCAGCCTTATGTGCAAGGTGAGTTTGGAGGCTTAGCCAGGGGGGTTAGAAGCAGAGGGGCCAAGACCCAAAACAGTAGAGAGCCTGAGAGTCTCTGTGAGAGTGTCTTATCTGTGTTTGTGTTCTTATTATTACACATCTCAGCAAGCCTAGGAGTGAAGTAGACATCACCAGTGTTTGCTTTTCACAGCCTATAATATAATTTTCTCTATTAAAATATTCCAATTAGCCTCCAACCAGCACAGTTTTATACTAGGTCCTTGCATATGAAGGGATGACAGGACTTTGATACGTTCAGTTGAGATGCAGCTGCCCTGTGTGTGCTGAAAAATAGACAACTTCATCCTCTTCATGTTCTTAACAGCCATAGCTGTGCTAGCAGAACATCTTCGACCAGGTTTGGCTTGCTCCACTGGAGGGAGGATGCCCCCTCGGCTCTCCATGGGAAGAATGATAGAGGAGTCCCTCTGAGCATCAGGAGGTTCGTTGTAGAACACAGAGCTCCTGGGAGGGTGCTGCAGCAGAGTGAGAACGGGGGAATGAGCACAGTGGCTGACACTGAGCTGGTTGGTATGCTGAATGTTGAAAGCATGCCCCTGAGAGCGGATGGAGGCAATAGAGATAGTGTTACCACTCTGAGTAGCAACACCTGCTGCTAATTAAGCACTGTTTGCGTTGAAAGAGTTTGTTGTGAGTTCTCTCTTGCTGCTCTGTTATGTATGGAGATCTTCTGTCCTGGCTGGCAGTTTGTTTGCTGCTAACCAGTAAAAGATGGCAGATGAAAGCGTAGGGGCAGTGTTATGGTTTCCTGTGTCAGTTCTTTACCTTTAGGTTTAATCATTTGTTTAAGTGTCCTTTTATCACTCTCTTTTTTTTAAAAATCCCTCTGGGTAAACACATGGTAGGGATCATAGAATCCATTTCAGTTTATTGGAGAGGCTGAATTCAGAAGCCTAAGGTTAGCCTTGCACCTCTGCCTCTCTGGTAGTCTGCTTCTGTAATTCCTCAGAGAGGTGACCCTGTAGTGGCCTTCCAGTGCCTGGAGGGGGCTACAGGAGAGCTGGGGAGGGACTTTTGGCAAGGGCCAATGGCATTAAGGTGGAAGAGGATGGTTTTAGATTGATTATTAGGAAGAAATTCCTTACAGTGAGGATGGTGAGACACTGGCACAGGTTGCCCGGGGAGGTTGTGAAGCATAGAAGCACCAAATGTGATCTTTGATCATATTTGGTGCTTTTGTGCTCCACAACCCCTCTGGAGGTGTTCAAGGCCAGGTTGGATGAGGCCCTGAGCAAGCTGGGACTCATCCAGCTCTCCAGTGGGAGATGTCCCTGCCCAAGGCAAGGGGGTTGGAACTGGATGAGCTTTAAGGCCCCTTCCAACCCATACCATTCTGTGATTCTGTGCAGCAGGACTCAGCTGTCTAACAGTGTTCTGGCTGTAGCATATACTTCACTGTGACTGCACAGGCACTTCTTTCAGAAGTACTTCAGCTCATGAAGGCCCCAATCTAGTTGATGTCACCTGTTGAATGCTGTTTGATATATCTGTTCTAACCTCTAGCAAAACATTGCTCATATTTGGCTCTCTGTTTGCTGAAACTGACTTGGTTCTGCCTGGTGAGGAGCAGTTTTCTAGCTAGATGAATGTTTTCCAGAGATTTCTGAGCAGCTAGATACACACAACCTTCCAGAATTTGATCTGGGAAAATAGCATTAATTGAGGAAATGAGTGAATGGTAGCCTAAGAGGTTTTTTTGAAGCAGCAGATGCAGATTGCCCAGAAGAGCTTAGGTGGAAGTGATGCATGTAGGACCCCAGTGTGAAGAGAGATACACCAAGAGAAACAGGGTGATGGTGTTCAGGTGTCAGGAAGGGTTGGTTGGTACATCATGTGGAGTGGTTCTGTGGACTGTGAACTGTATTTATCTTTGGAGAGTGTAACATAAAGATACATACTTAATAAATCACAGCTCTCTCACATTGGATTGTCACGTAGTGGAATGCTACCCATGTAGATACAACATAATTTCATCTTGCATCCGTTGTGATGTGCTAGGGAAAAAAAAAAAGTTTTGGCAAGCTGTCTAGGAAAGATGCCCTGCATTTCCTTCTGGCAGAGGACAACCAGTCATCTTAAATGTGCTGAAGTGATGGATTTACAGACTCTTTCACGCAGAGACGAAGAACGCTTGCATGGGCAATATTCTAGTGGAGTTTCCTATGCTCTTAAAGCAGCTGCTAAATAAGGGAAAGGAAAAATAACAAGTTTTTTACTCATATTTCAAGGCATGCTGTTAGATGACAGAGGGCCACAGAGAATGATCCAAGGGCTGAGGATAGGCAGAGAAAGCTGGGGTTGTTCACCCTGGAGAAGAGAAGACTGTGGAGGACCTAATAGCTACGTTCTGGGAAGACTGCAGAGGGACTTTTCGTGAGGGTGTCTAGAGATAGGACAAGGAGGCATGGCTTGAAGCTGAGGGAGAGCAGGGTTAGAGTGGATCTGGAGAAACTGTTCTGCAGTATGAGGGTGGTGAGGCTCTGGAATAGGCTGCCCAGGGATGCCTCCTCCCCGGGGGTGTTCAAGGCCAGTTTGGATGAAGCCTTGAGCAGCCAAGTCTAGCTGAGAGGTGTCCCTGCCCATGGCACCGAGGTCGGGAGAGATGATGTTTAAGGTCACTTCCAACCGAAGTCGTTCTGTGAGAGCCTGAGATTGTGATGCCTTCTTCCACTAGTGAAGTCTGCATTGCCGTTGGATTAAGCAGAGGATGTTGGGCAGTCTCTCTTTCACCCGGTGCTGAATCCAGGGTTTTCTAGTGCTGCTCTTGGCACTGCTGGCCGCAGCTTGCCAGCTCTGGTAGAAGCTTTGTGAATTGCACTTCAGGGGCATCTTAAATCCCAACTTACTTCTGAGACTAATTTAGATTCTTTGAGTTGCTTTTGGAAAGCCTGCAGGGACACTGAACCCTTCTGAACATACTTAGCAGGAATTTTGTCTCCATTTTATTTTTAATTTAGTAAAATAATGGTTTGGCTTTAGAGAAAGGCGAGGGGGAAGCATTTAAAGTAGTATTGCAAAGCATTTTTAAAAAAAGTTGTCTGTATCCAAAGTTTTGACTTTGTACTTTGTTTTCCTTGCAGTTAACAAACACAAGCCATGGATTGAGACAACCTATCATGGTATAGTTACAGAAAATGACAACACGGTGCTCCTGGACCCCCCTTTGATAGCCCTGGACAAAGATGCACCTCTGCGCTTTGCAGGTAAAGGATCCAGCTGCATTTTGTTGTTAAGAAGTGGGAGTGCATTCTGGGTGACAGCTGAGACATGTTAATTAGTGTTTTCCCTTGCAGCATAACATTACAAAGCCTTTAGATCCTAGGAAATGTTTGTTCTTGGACCAGAGTTTTCACTTCCTATTTGTTTCATATTTCAGCTTTAAATCTGCAGCTGTGTCCAACTCTCCAGACCAGAGGGGTACTTTATATTCCATGCCTCTTCCAATTTCATCTGTGTGTTTAGTTCTTCTGTGTTACTGGTTGGGGTTTTTTGTTTAAGTTTTGGGTTTGTACAGTGTCTGTATAGGAAGTTTAGGAAGGCTGATTTGCATGCTTGGTGACTGGGAGATTATGAATCATCTCTCACAATTCTTAGGGGCTTTACTTTGGAAGTGTAAAAGTATTGGTAGTGTGGCAGCACTGAACAGAGCTTGAGAATGCCAGTTTTATATATCCTGAGGGGTAACAAAGTTTTCTTGAGGGTTGGATAGCTTTAAGAAAGTTTGGTAGAGTATCTTCAAATGTGGTGTCAGATGTGCTGAGGGAAACTTAGTGTCAAAGCATCCTTTCAAATGAGACTGCTTTGCAGTTGTGGTGTTCTAAATTGTTTAAGTCTGCTTTCATTTAAGGAACATTTGGTGAGACCCTGGAGCAAGTTGCCCAGGGAGGTTGTGGATGCTCCTTCCCTGGAGGTGTTCAAGGCCAGGTTGGACGAGGTGTTGAGTGACCTGTGCTAGTGGGAGGTGTCCCTACCTATGGCAGGGGTTGGAACTGGATGAGTTTTGAGGTCCCTTCCAACCTTAACATTCTATGATTTTATTTTTTTTTTAACCAACTGGAAGTTGATTCTAGTAAATGTTTCTCCATTATGTATTTTAGCTTTCAAAACTTAACATTTCTTAAGCAGCAAAAAGGACTTAAAGTGGTTCTCTTCAACTGTAAGCATAACAAGCCAAAAATTGTAGAGAAAATGTTAAATGCAGCAGAGTGATACCAAGGAACTGCATAATTAGAGAATCATAGAATGACTTACGTTGGAAAAATTCCTCTGCAGCCTTCCTGCAGGATCCCTTCAGGCAGCTCTAAGGTCCCCCTGGAGTCTTCTCTTCTCCAGGCTGAACAGCCCCAACTCCCTCAGCCTATCCTCATAGCAGAGGTGCTCCAGCCCTTGGATCATCTCTGTGCCCTTCTGATGATGGGGACACCAGAGCTGGGTGCAGTATTTGAGGTGGGGGGCTCACAAGAGCAGAGCAAAGGGGCACCATCTCCTCTTGACTTGTTGGCTACACTCTTTTCAATGCAGCCTAGGATATGATTTGCCTTCAGAGCTGCCTGACTCTGCTCTGGGACTCATTAAAGGATTTGTCTGCCATTGAATAGAACAATACTTGAATTCGAGGAGCCCAGATGTGGGAGATGTGTGGAGTCAGCATTAGCAGTTCCAGTTGGTGGTGCTGCAGCCATGTCCCAGGATGGAGAACAGCATTGTTGCTGTTGTCCAGCAGCACCTTCGTGGGTGTTTTAAGTGTGAGAAGCCCATTAGGTCACAGCAAGACAAAGCATGCTCTGCATTCAGTGGCTGCTTCAGCTCTATCTGGTGTATTCCTACTTAAAACCCAAATCTATTCATACTTCAAAAGGTTGGGTATTTTAATTAACTGTGCCCCTAGCTGAGCAGTGAAACTTTTGAACCCTCTGCAGGTTTAAAATATTTTTAAATAGAACTTTTTGCTTTACTTCATTTTTAAGCACATTGAAATACCTTGAAATGGGTTCATTTAACTGCTTTGTAGCAGGAACTGGGGATCAAGTGAAAAGTAATGTTTCATTGCTTTGCTCACTCCGTGCTGTGGGTAGGAGCCTAAAACTCAGATGTGCTAAAATAAGCAGGGCTATGTAGCAGTTTGTTTCTAGGGTGATTAGTGTGGTTTCACATCTGAAGCAGCACAGGTTTAAAGACAAAAGTTTGAAGGTAGTGGTGCCAGGGTGCCTCCTCATGCTGCCCAGCTGCAGAGTCCCTCTGGAATTGGGCTTTTGTAGCATGGTGGTTACAGAGCTGCTTGAGAGGACAATGACCATTGTCCTTCCTCGCTGCAGCTTCTCCACGTTACCAATCCAGGCGTGTTGGAATGGCAACAATTTCAGACATTTCCAAGATGGTTTTGCTGAGCTCCCCCCTGCCAAAGGACAGCTACATTTTCTATTGTGCTTCAATTTGTGTCCAGTTTAATGTCTGAGGCTCTCAGTAAGGACTTCTTCTGTATTGTGGATAAAGGAGCTGTATTTTTATTGCATTTGAGACACAACATTGTCTCTGGTCATTGAATCTCTCTTGTTAGGAGAGGATAGTAGGAGGTGTCCCTGCCTATGGCAGGGGCTTGGAACGAGATGATCTTTGACATACCTTCCAACCTTAACCATTCTGTGATAACACAGAGTCTTGCTAGCAAGACTTTTGAGGTGTTTCCCTCATAGGAAAAAATGTTTCCTTGGTTTTTGACATGCCTGTGACAGGGTTTTAGTCTCTCTTCCCCCACCCCTGGAAAGAGTCACCATTTCTTTTTTCCCCCTTGCTAATCTGGGACACAAGCACTATTTTTGTAGGGCTTTGGAATTTTCTGACTTAGAGTGTGAATATACACAGAGCTTTGAAAGTGATCTTACAGAATCTTCTATTTATTCTTTAAAAATCCCCCAAGCCTTCCTACCAGCCTCTCCTGGAGGTGTGTGTGGCTCACATGTTGCAGTGGGCGAGTGCCGCTGGCGTTTTCCGTGCCGCACCACTGAGCCCTGTTTGTGTAGGGCAGGGAGCTCTGCTGACGTCCTGTCTGCAGAAGGGCCCTGTAATGCAGTGCTCAGCAGGACCAGGCCAGAAAGAAGTCATGTGTAGAGGAGAATGCCACTGTGCAGTCAAACAAAGATTTTGGTCTTGTCCCATGCAGCGAGCAAGTCAATCTGTGTGCCACGATAGGTGCTCAGCCACTTGGCGAACCCCGGAGGAAGTTCTGCTGCTGTTGGGTTTCAGCTGCTTCTGCAGCAAGTTTAAGGCATACCTGAAGTGTCATTTTATTTTGTACCTGTTGTGCATACAACTACACACTGAAGTGGAGTTGTCACCAGTTGTGACCCCTGGAAGTTGTTTGGCTTTTTAGCAGTTCTGTATGGTACTCAAATACTTTTTTAGGAGACACTCCGAAGGTGTTGACATGGGAGGCTTGCCTGAAGGCTTTCCATGGTCCTCTTGGAGACTGCTGCTTGGTTAGAGCTAGGAGAATCTGTAAGGTTGGAAAAGACCTTTAAGATCATCTAGTCCAACCATAACCCCAACTACCATGACCACTGACCTATATCCTGAAGCACCTCTCCTCCACGTTTCTTGAACACCTCCAGGGGTGACTCCACCACCTCCCTGGGCAACCTGTTCCAATGCCTTTCAGTAAAGTAATTTTTCCTAATATCCAATCAACTGTAGAGGGATAGCTGACTCTAAAGTGCCAGGTGGATGTGCTAGATTGTGTGTCCAGTTGGGATAAAAACCTTTTTGTAACTGTGTAGTTATTTTACATCATTATATCATAGCAGTTCAGAAAGGGAGAAACCAGTGAAA
Source organism: Eubucco bourcierii (assembly GCA_013396675.1). Taxonomy (NCBI): domain Eukaryota; kingdom Metazoa; phylum Chordata; class Aves; order Piciformes; family Ramphastidae; genus Eubucco; species Eubucco bourcierii. The sequence goes on along the minus strand of VWZE01024406.1, from coordinate 864,883 downwards.
ATTAACCAAACCATAACATTCTACCAGATCCTTACTGGAAACACAAAATGCTTTCAGGATACAGAATTCCTCTGTGTTTTCTGGCTGATGTAAATTCCACAAACCTGATAGATATGGATAATAATTTTTTTCCCAACAGTGAAGTTCTATCTCAGTTAAAATCTATTTAGCTGAACAGTTTCCAATATATCAGATAAAAACTAACTTAAAGATTGATCATTATTGTGCTCTAAGATTAGGAGAGGTAGAAATCTATTCCAGTAATGTGTCTCACTTGAGAATGGAATGAGAAAAAACATTAAGCACACCTATTCCTATACATATTCTGTACAATTAAGCTATTAATTGTTTTATTTGTCTCAAAACAGCTCTGTGATACATTTTCTCAAAAGGAGAAGTGCTTTTACAGGATTATTACTTTTTGCTTCTATTTATTGCAGAGAGACTTTGAAAAAGAGAGCTTAAAAAAACCTGCTAGATTGGAAGCTCTGCTTTTGCTTATTTATAGCACTTAGATCCTAAGTTACACCACAGCTTTTATGCATTAAACATTCTCAGTCACAAGAGCCTTGTCTGTTATTCTGACTAGTGAGAAGTGGAAAACAGGACTGTGTTGGATCAGTTGTTCTGAGGAACATCTGGCAGGGCTGAGCTGTAGTGCACCTTGAGCAGGAGCTTTGCACTTCAGAAAGCATCTGGAGACACACAGATATTTACCAGAGAGCTTATTTATGTCTTATGCTCAGGTGCCAAAAATGTGGTGCCTGGAGAGCCAAACTGATGTTGGTGCCAGATTTAAAGGTCCCTTTAGATAGCCAAGAGCTGGACAGTGCTTTAAACAGCCTCTCCTTGTCCCACATAGGTAATTACCACATGTGATGGTTTGGGAGTTCCCTGCCCCCCTACACTTCGTAAAGTCACCCAGACTAGACTCAACCAGCTGGAAGTTAAGGCCTGAAGCTCTCTTTACAGCTCAGCACAATGTGCAAGCAGAGATAGACACAACAGACAGGAATAGTTACAGAGACAGACAAGCTAAAGGTAATACAGAAACACAATTCCCCTCCCAGAAATCAGAGTTCCCAGGAAGGGCTCCCAACCACCCTTCCACCTTCTTCCCACCCCTCTGCCTTACCCCAGGGTTTGGTTTATGCACAAGATGAGTTTGGAGGATGGGCCAGGGAGGTTAGAAGCAGAGTGGTCAGTTAGGTTAGCAGAGGGGCCAAGACCAAAAACAGCTGGAGAAAACAAGAGGCTCCATGAGAGTGTCTTATCTGTGTTTGTGTTCTTACACATCTCAGCAAACCTAGGAGTGAAGTAGACCTCAGCAGTGTTTTCCTTTCACAACCTGTAATATAATTTTCTCCATTAAAATATTCCAATTAACCTCAAAGCAGCACACCACATTAATACAGTTCTCCCTCTTCTTTCCATTAGCAGGATTTTTATATATATATGTATAAAAAATTTTCCTTTTAAACTGTAATCTGAGTGTTTCACATCAATGCTTGACTCTCCAGTTTAGAGTTGCTGGGAGGGAGCAGGGAGTGGGTGTGCAGGAGTGAGGTTCTGGAATATTCAAAAGCCTCCAGCTGGAATGGCACTTCTGGCTACCTGCTGGTGTCAGCCATGACTTGAAGCAATGTAAAGTTTTTTTTTTTCCCTTGCATGCTCCTGTTGCTAAAACACATGAAAATCTGGGATTATATTTATAACCTCTACTGGAACAGACTGAAAGAAATGAGATGGGTGCAACAGAGGCAGCATGCTTGGTGCGTTAAAATAAAGAGCTGGTGATAAATCTAGGGATTACCTGAAGTGAGTTTCAGGGAAAACCTGATGAGAGCTATTTCAGAAATTGGCTCCTTTGAAATGAAGGACTAGGAGTCACCATACAGTATAAAGTAATTTTCCTTAACTATATTTCTGCTTCAATACTAAACTCTCAATTTGCCTTTTAAAGGCCACTCTAGGATGGAGACTTAATGGTACTGAAAGTTGTCTGAAATAGGTGAGAATGAGCAGGAGACCTGCTAGAAGTGATTTTAAGGGTAGAGGTCTGCTTTGTTGTACAGAAATTCAGACCAAAGATGATGGTAATGAGTCAAAAACAATGGATATATGGATGATGCATAAAAGGTGATAGTTTAGGGGGTTATGATTTCCAGGCAGTGAAGGACAGGGTTAACTACCTTTTCAGTAGAACTGTGAAACCACTCAGGTGTCTGTCACAGTCCTCTGATACCATTGTGTAACTGCAGGGTACCTGAGATCTCCCCTAAGGATGGAAGCTCCAGGGCAGTGTGGAGCTTGTGCTTTCCTAGAGTGGCTGGAGGGGCAAAGCAGGCTGCTCAGGGCATCCTCTGTACTAGGAGATTGTATCTGAGCACCTGCATCTCTCCCCTTCAGCAGTGCAGTATTTCAGCAATAGGCTAAAATGGTAGCAGCTGTTGGCTGCTTGTTTAACCTGGAAAAGCAGTGTGGTGCTAGAACACGTAGCTCCCCCCATCCTGTGCTGCTTATGCTAAAGCTTTTATGTTCATTAGGATCACCATTAAAGGTCATGAGTTGTGGCAGTAGTCCAGTTGAGTTTGATGTAGAGTGTGAATTCAGTTGAGCTTGATGTGGAACGTGAGTTTTGTAAATGCTTAGACTGGTAAAAATGTATGTGGAAACATTAAAATCCCATGCTTATTTAAACCAGGTTTTCTGGAACTCAGAAGGGAACTGTGAAGATTTGTAATTGTAGAAACATGGTGCTTTCAGTGTACTAGAATAAACCTTAGTTTGGATTATTTACCATCTCTTCCTTAAATAGAAGAATATAAATACATTGTAAGAAATACTACTGCGTGGATAGTTCTGAATCAGTGGTGAAGCTTGAAAACAGCTTTGGTTTGGCAGCTGCTATTAAAAAGAAAAAAAAAAAAGAAGAAGAAAAAAGCCTTTTGATAACCTTACTAAATATTTCAGAATTCTGCAGAAGACAACCTGGAGTTAAAAGATAAAATCATACTTAACATAACTAAAACTCTAAAAGTGTAACAGTTCCAGCAGCTCACCACTGGAGTTTTAAAAGACAAATTTTCCAAAGCTTTTCTGTGTAATGTGTGCATCTTTGCCTTTTTCCTTATTTGCTCCCTTTCAACCTTTCCTGTTACTGACTTGGGTTTATCTTTTCTCCCTTTAGAGAGTTTTGAGGTGACAGTCACCAAAGAAGGTGATAAAGGGTTCTTTCTATCCCTTTTATGAATATTAACCTACTAACTTCGGTTATGAAATGGGGAATCAGCACTTAAACAGAAGATCCTGTCATGCTCTTTTGTCCCATTTATTATTCTCCCAGTTCTTTTGTATTTAAAAGAGATTGACCAAAATCCTGTTATGTAAGCAAACCCTTGGTTAGAAATATCTGTCCATCAGACATCCATTTGAACCGCTGGGGATTGTTGTGCACTCTGTGGACACCAAGGAGGCTGTTTTGGGGGAACTGAGTGCTTCCTGATACTTCCTTTGGACAGCCAAAGTTGGGGTTTTTTGAAGTAATATTAACTGCTGAAGCATTGGAACATCTTCCCTGCAGTCCACTTCCTTCAGTAGTCTCAAATCAGGATCAAATACCTTCTTTTGAATGCCTCTAGGCAGGTTGACAGGAGGAGTGCACTCATGGTACCACGATACTGCTGCGAGTGCGATGGCAAAATGTTGGTGTAACCAAATCACCTTTCAAACACAACAAGTTAGACAGGTAAAACCACAGTGGAAGTGATCAGACTGCTCCTGGAGTGGCTTTTGTTAGCACAGCTAGGTGCGCTAGGCTCACTCCAGATAATGTGAGGATGAATGGACCTAGCTGTGCCAGCAAGAGCTCTCTTGTAGTATAAGCTTAGGCTTAGGTGTGTTTTAAAGTGACCTGCTAGGAACTTCTCTTGCAAGTTTGTCAGGATGGGGAGTTTAAATAGAAAGGAAAAGCTATCCAATTGTTCCATGTGAGAACTTCCTTGGCTAACATACTTGATCTGTGTTAGTAGATAGTTGTTGAAATGGATGCCTGAGAAGTTGGTATTTCTACCTTTCTCATTCAATAGTTTATTTTGATTCCCTAATTTTAGCCAGGTACATTGCACAGGAAGACTTTGTTCTTTGCTCCCTTGACAGAATTTCTGTAATTATGGTGCTGAATCTGTACTTGAAGCTTTTTCATCCTTTGACTTGTAACTGTGCACTTTAACCTTTTGCTCTGGTCAAAATAAACAAGCTGCCCAGCTATTCCCAGTAGCTTGGCATAGAAGATTACACCAGTGGCCTTGGCTGTATGCTCTCATAAGATCTACTCTTACCCTAGAGCTATCTCAAGTACTCCTGTGAAATGCCTGTCTACATTTCTCTCTCTTTCTCTTTTGTACTCCTGCATGAATGGATGCAAAGTCAAACCAGTTGCTTGGAAGGCAGACTATGCTTCTTTTTACTAAAGTTCCCAGAAATCACCCATTTTAAAGCACAGTGCTCTTGCTTTGTCCACAGACCCTCACAAACCCTTGGCTGCAAAATACTGAGTCATATATTTAATTAAAAAAAGAATAAATGCAATAATTGTGACCAGTTCTAACCTCTCTTACTTTGACTCTGTAGGTGAGATTTGTGGATTTAAAATTCATGGGCAGAATGTTCCCTTTGAAGCAGTGGTAGTGGATAAATCCACTGGTGAGGGAATAATACGCTCTAAAGAGAAGCTTGACTGTGAGCTGCAGAAGGACTACACCTTCACCATCCAGGCTTATGACTGTGGAAAGGGACCAGATGGAGCCAATGTAAAAAAATCCCACAAGTAAGTCAGTCTGTGGTGGGCACAGGGGAAGTTTGGTTTCAAGTAGTCTCCGGCTCATGGGGATTTGTGGTCTGTGTATTTAAATGTAAACCAAGTGTTAATACTGGAAGACTTTCATGTACTGGTGATAGAAATGGCAGGAAAATGGAAATGCAGTGGGTTTACATATTTTTTTATTTTTTTTTTAGCTGTGCTGTAGATGATACTGCTTTATCCTGGGTTGTCTCTGAATTTGCTTTAGAAAATAGTGTAGGGATAGAAGGAAGAAAGCTGCCAATAGAGTTAAAATCTGACTTGAGTTGACCTAAAGAACTTGCAGAGGATAGCAAACCTGGACAGTGGTTCAGAATTCAGTTCCTAAAATTTAAAAAAAAAAACAAACAAACAAACCCAAAACTTGTTTCAGGAGGTCAGTCTGAATAAAACTTGACAAAATGGCAAAGGACACATGTTGCTGTCATTTCCAGGCAACCATACCAAACCACCCTCAGGATCAGTAGCATAAGGCTCATCTCTGTGCTCATTAAAGAATGAGAACAAAGCAATCTTCAGCTTATCTTTGTCTGGAGAGAAAACCACAATATAAAATGCTCTCTTGCAAGTCTACTTGAGAATAACTCTTTAACAGCCTGGTGTAAACATCTGCAGAGCATGTGGAAGGTTACTGTTTGTATGAAGCAAAGAAGGACGTACATGAGATGAGGAACACCCTAGCAGCTCTCAGTGACAAAGACAACCTCTTTACTCTGTAGCTTCAAACAGGCAGCAGGAAGTTATCTCCCTAGGGATTGCACTTATGGAAAATAGATCTGCCCTGTTTGATATTCAATTTGACTTTTGAAGAAAGATTTCAAAGGGAAAGAGAGCAGTAAATGTTTTGTTGGGTTGACTGGAATCAGTCTTTGTTCAGCAGGGTAGAACTGTAGCACCTAGGCTGCAGAACTTACCTATTTCCCTGTGTTGGTTAACTGAGATAGAAAGTTTCTTCTGATGACTCTAGTGGAAATTATGGTTATCCAAATTCACAGCTGTGCAACAAACCAGTACAGAGCTGGCAGTGTGCTCTGCAGCTCTTCTGCACCCACAGCAGGGTGATGGATTTCCTAAAACTTTCCTGGCCCACGGCTGACTATTATGTGTCTTTGTGGCTTTTAACCATCTTGGAGTTTAGCTCTTAAAGACAAGAATATAAAGTGTGTTTGGTAGAGAAGGCCCTTTTTGGGTGGCATTTACTTAGCACATAGGATATAAGAAATCCTTAAAGACTTTTCAGTATAAGCATTAGAAAACTTTTGCTTTTATGGAAAGATTGTAGCAATTGAATTCTTTATCAGTTTACATTCCAGATGTTTTTTTTTGTTATTCACCTTTTTACCTTGGGTCATTGGCACACACTGAATTGTTCTCCTATTCTGTGTATACCAGCCATCAGTGACAGGCATGAAAAGACAGAATCCAAGATCCAATTTGCTCAGGATTATCTAACCAGCTACTATATGGTGTGTTAAAGTGTATCTTCCACTGCTGTGATTCTTCCATTTTAAGTGGTCTGATCTCTCATTCCTGCATGCAAGAACTAAGCCAGTTTTCACTGACTTACAGCTCACTACTTTATTAGCAAAAGAAAGCTAATCAAATGCACTTGACTGAGCTCTTGGTCTAAGACCAGTCTTAGCTGTCACTCTTACTCACATGGAATAAAAATTGGGTGTTTATATCAAATAGTCTGACAGCAGGAAAGAGCAGGGATTGTGCTGCCAGAAGTAAAAGCCTACTTTGTCACAGCTGTATTTTACTGTATGTCTGCAAAATGGTGGCAACTTAGTAGTTGCAATACAAATGTTTGTGTTTTATTTGCAAATAAAGAGCAATGGGAAGCATAAAGCTACATTGAATTATGTAGCAACACACTGGGAAACATCCACTGCTTTCCCAGGGAGGGTGGCTGAGGTTGCTTTATTAGTCACTGATCGCTTCCTTCCAGGAGCTTAAAGGATAGCTTCATCTGTAAGAGGGAGTAAGAGGAACAGGTCCCTCGTACAGATGAAGCTATTCTAGCAGGCTCCTTGCAGGAACTGGAGGTTTCCAGACAGGGAGCTGAGCTTTCTCTTCTCTTTGCAGAGCAACAGTCCACATCCAGGTGAACGACGTCAATGAGTACGCTCCTGTGTTCAAAGAGAAGTCCTACAAAGCCACTGCCATTGAGGGGAAGAGGTACGACAACATCCTCAGAGTGGAGGCAGTGGATGCAGATTGCTCACCACAGTTCAGCCAGATCTGCAGTTATGAAATTGTAACTCCGGATGTCCCTTTTGCTATTGACAAAGATGGTAAGGATATGGGGGGGGGGAGTGGGAATTGCTGTAATTTGCCATCCTGAGAACAGCACTTCAGAGCGGTCAGCGCAAGACTTCAGCGCTCCTCTTTTAGCCCTTTCCTACAACAGATCATTAAATGGTCATGGCCCCTTCAGCAGTTTGAGCTGGTGATAGTGACAAGTGAGATGGATTTCAGTGCCAGTCCTGTGTGCTGTGTAAGGAGCAGATGAACTGTTCCATGTCTGTTGTTTCTTGTGGAATGCTTTTCAAAATAAAGCAAATAGGGAAGCTGTGATCTGTTTGAAATCAGCTCTTAATAGGCCTTTGCTTTTGCCCTTGTAGTTTCCTGTTCTGTGTTAGGGTAGCTTTTGCTAATTAACTCTCAAAAATTGGGATTCCCTGTGTGTGCTTTTCACTTTTGAGATGCTTGTATGTGGCTCTGCAGATTATCATAGTTACTGGGTTTGAAGTGTAGTGATTTGTTGAGGTTACTCCCTTTCTACTGTTTAGCTGTGATCCCTTCACATTCTGATTAAGCAAAGCAAACCGTTTTTCAGTGACCTTTAGTTGGAGTTTTTGGGGATCCACATTGCCAATGAAGAGTTTTTATAGATGTGCAAATCTAAAAAAACTGGAGGATTCTGGCATGTGTCTAACGATTTGTTAGCTGTGAACAGTTTCATTTTGAGTAATAGACTGTTGATGAAGTCTGTAGCTGCTGTTCTGTGTATGTGTGCTGGCTTTGGTTTATGGCATTTCTAAGGACCAGTACCTGGTGTCTGGCATTGAGCAGTCAAATAGTGAAGGGGTAATTCACTTGCAGGTGTGTCTATTGAAGCCTTGGTATCTGCATCAAGTATGTAGGTAGTATCTGAATGCATTTGATGCTGTCAGCCGCTGAGAAATGAGCAGATACTGACACCTCATTATTGCTTTTGTGTGTGTGTGTGTCAGGTTATATAAAAAACACAGAAAAGTTAAACTATGGCAAAGAACATCAGTACAAACTGACAGTAACAGCCTATGACTGCGGGAAGAAGAGAGCTGCTGAGGATGTGCTGGTTAAAATTAGCGTTAAGCCTACGTGCAAGCCTGGCTGGCAAGGTTAGTTTGCTCTCCTTCCTATCTGTCTTTGGCATTTGCCAGCACCTTGAGTTTAGCATGAGAGGTTGATGTTGTTTCTTTGGGTAAATACACAGGTTGGAGCAAAAGAATAGAATATGAGCCTGGTACTGGTTCCTTGGCTCTGTTCCCTGGCATGCGTTTGGAGACGTGTGATGAGCCCATAACCTCCATCGAAGCAACAGTGGAACTAGAAACTAATCATATTGGGAAAGGCTGTGACAGAGACACCTACTCTGAGAAATCCATTCACAGGCTCTGTGGTAAGAATGCTTTCCTTTAAAATAAAGTCATCTCCTTTGCTTATTAGTTTATCTTTGAGTGTTCTGTTAGACCACAAGTCGATGAGTAGATAAGGGCTTCATTTGCATGTAGTTTCCTCCAGCTTCTTTTTTTAGCAAGCAATAAAAAGCATGAAATTAGCTGAAGGTGACTTCTAAAATAATTCTCAAATGCAGTAAAGACTCTCTTTTAATGCCTCTCTAGTAGCTTCTGTAGATTAATGTTTTTCCTTCAGGAGATTCAAGAGCTGAAACAAAGATACATGTGTGGAAGGGTACAACCATTAAGACCTCTCTGTTTTTCTGAGCCGTGCTGTATGTGAAGGATCCAATTAAAGAAATACATCATGAAAAAGTAGATGAGAAAGCCAAGAAAGTGTAGTTTAGATAAAACAGTTTACTTGGATCAGTTAAATGTGTCCAATGCTTACCCAGGGAATAAAGGGCACCTTGACACCCATGTCTCCTCCACTTAAAGAACCTGTGAAAAGTTTAAGAATCCTTTGTGGCCAGTATGGAAGAGTTGGGATTGCAAGGTTCATTATCACTAATGATTTATGGCTTCAACTTCAGCTGAAGTTAGTTGAAAGTGTGAATATGATGTAACCCTAGCAGAGACTGGGCAATTTCTAAGCTGTTCCTTTGTGAGGTCACTGTGACATTAGTTATTTAGGCTTGAAGTAGGGGAAAAAAACCCAGCATGGCAAGAACCTGCTGGATATTGTGGTTCTTGACTAAGGTCTTCTTAGGCAGTGATCTGGGAGAGGATGCTTATACAGCCCTCTTCATCTGGATGGATATTAGTCTTAGCACTCCCAGCGTGTCAAGAGAAAGGCAGTGTGTTCATGGAATAAGTGGTTCCTGAGAGGCAAAATGAGGTTCTGCAGACATAGGGATATTAAGTGAAACAAACTCCATGAGATTAGTCACCTACCCAGAAGCTAAGTGTATGGAAGAGATTCTGATATTAGGGGTTCTATTATTAGTGCCACATTATTTAAAAGGAGAGTTGCTTGCTGTCTGCTGGTGGTGATAATCTTAGAACTGTTTGGGTTGGAAAAGACTTTTAGGATCGAGTCCAACCATTAATCCTGGCACTGCTGAAAAATGAGTGCTCAGAAAACCAGTTTGAAACATCCTTTTCATTTCTACCTTTGTTCATTTGATTGTTTTTATTGCAGGTGCTGCTTCTGGCACAATTGAGCTGCTTCCCCCTCCAAGCAGTGCTGCTAACTGGACAATAGGACTTCCTACCGATAATGGCCACGACAGCGACCAAGTGTTTGAGTTTAATGGCACTCAAGCTGTGAAGATTCCAGATGGTGTTGTCACAGTCAATCTAAAAGAACCCTTCATGATTTCAGTGTGGATGAGGCACGGGCCTGGAACCAAAGAGAAAGAGACAATTCTGTGCAATTCAGACAAGACAGGTTTGTCAGTACTTCAGATGCAAACAGCTTCATTGAGGGTGGTTGTGTGGTGGTTTTTAGATGCTGTGGCAGCAGAGGGGAGAACCCTGCCTTAGGTTTTCCTTGGAAGTGAAATGGCCTATAAAAGTCTGTGCTTACCTATAGGCATGGCCCTAGATTAGCTAGCTTCAGATGAGGCAGGCTTGTTGTTGTAATTCTGTTTGAATTTATGTTATGCATTCCTTTTTGTCATGGCAGATGATTTATTCTGGTAATGCTGTCTTGATTTTGCATCTCCAAAGACAGATTTATTCTTGATGCTGCCTAAAATCATTAAGATACATATATGAGGTTTGGAGGACAGCATTTGCTACTACATCTTCTTTTTTATTTTTTTCTAGAAGATTATTTCACTTTTCCCCAGTGATAATTTTTTTTTTCTTTTAACTCCATGCATAATTTCAGTCTCTGTAAATGCTACAGACACAATCATTTAGAAGATGCTATTAATAAGGAAATGTGATAACTCTGTTTCCATAATTGCTCTCTAATGGGGCTAAAAGAATTCTTGTCTTTGTTAGTTGGAACAGTGGATTTGTTCAATGTGTTAGGAACATAGTTGGTTAACATACTGCAAGGTTTGCCAGAGGAAACCACACTGAAGGGATTTTAAATTTTATTTGAAAGTCAGAAAGATTTAGCAGTATTTGTGATATCCTAAAAGCATTTCTTTGAGGAGGAGGAAAGTGATTCTGATTCAGAACAAGGTACAATTATTCTCTCTTCCCTACCTTCACCCATTCCTGTTAATCAAAACCTTAAAATTTTGGATTCATTGGAGTGACCTGGAGGAGGAAAAAAAAGAGGCAGCTTTAGGCAGAGTTTTTGCTGGTTTATAAGCACACAGGAAACAAACTTCCCAAACAAGTTTTTTCTTTTTTTAATTCCCTGGCTTGGCCTAACCATGTAATATTTTTTTTGCTACAGATCGTTTCTGGTAGCATAAATCTAATTTGCCTTTATTTCAGTGGTATGTTCTGCAATATTAAAAGACTGGAATTAGGTTTGCTGAAGGGAGGCAATTTGGAATATATTGCACTGGAGCAGTGTAGGGAGATTTAGTGCTTGAGGCTGAAGGATTGCCCATACTTTGATATTTTTTCATTCCCTGCTTTCTTGACTCAGCTGTGCCATGGAGTAGACAATATTTCTGTTCCTTACTCTCCTACCTGTTTCTCTAGCATCTCACTTCTGTGTTTATTTCAAATGATTAATCCTACAGAGCTATGACTCTGTAGTTTTCTCTGAGGAAAGTGTGTCCACCTGCTGTCAGCTCTGCTGCTTCAAAACAGTAATTTCATGTGGTAGGAGCTCCTCATTTGTAACAAAAAAACCTTTTCTATTTATAAATAGAGCTCTTACTCTTTTTCTCTTGCTGACAGGTTTTCCTCTGAGTTTTCAGTCCTGTGCCTTGGTTCAGGTGGAATTTGGGAATAGATATGTCTGTTTATTGTAGGGTCTGTTACTCATGGCTTCTTCAACAGTCTTCACCCTAATTACTCTTACAGACCTTTCACTTCCTCTTACTGTGCCTGGTTTACTTCTGTGTTTGTTTCTTCCTGTCAGTTACTTGGGGATGTGTGTAATTGCAGAACAGGTGAATTTGGTGGAGTTCTTAAGGCTTACAGAAAGTGATAGTAATGGGAATGCAACCTGCTTTGCAGATATGAACCGGCACCACTACACCCTCTACGTGCACAACTGCAGGCTTGTCTTCCTCTTCCGCCAGGACCCTTCAGAGGGAAAGACATACAAACCTGCTGAGTTTCACTGGAAGCTCGATCAGGTGAGTTTGCAAGGGCACTGGAGAGATGTCAGAATGCAGTGAATCTGTTGGAGAGGGTCCAGAGGAGGTCATGAAGATGATCAGAGGGCTGGAGCTCCTCTGCCATGGGGACAGACTATGAGAACTGGCGTGGTTCAGCCTGGAGAAGGCTCCAGAGACACCTTAGAGCAGCCTTCCATTACCTTAAGCGGGCTACAAGAAAGCTGGAGAGGGACTTTTTACAGGGGCTTGTAGTGACAGAACAAGAGAGGATGGACTGAAGCTTGAAGAGGGGAGATTGAGACTGGAGATTAGGAAGAAGTGGTTCACACTAAGGTTGGTGAGACACTGGAACACATGGCCTCAGGGAAGTCATGGATGCCCTCCCCCTGGAGGTGTTCACAGCCAGGTTGATTGAGGGAGGCCTTGAGCAGCCTGATCTAGTAGATGGTGTCTCTGTCCATGGCAGGGACTTGGAACTAGAAAGTCTTTAAGGTCCTTTCCAACCCAAACCACTCCAGGATTCTGTGAAAACTATGGGAAACTAAACTCTGTAATCACACAGTTATTAATTAGGTACTTTTTTCAACTCCAGACTTCTGATGTCATGTTTTATAGAGCCCAACAAGACTGACTTTGTTTTGTGATCAGTTACCAGAAATAGATTCAGCTAGAGCTTTTCATCTTGAACATAAAATACTACTTTAGTGGTTTTTATTATAAGCCCTGTGAGATACTCAGTAAATAAAGTGCAAGTCATTGGCCTGACAGGCAGGAAAATGTGGATTTATATGTCCAAATACAATATCAGTCTTGTGGCTCTGATATCATTAATCTTCACTAAATCCCACATAGAGTAGCATGCATGAGAAAACAGCAATATTCCAGTTTGTTTATGGTGTGAAAATACTTCTGAGCCTGTGACATTTCAAACTGTTAATAGGATAAGAGAAGAATTTCCCTTCTTAATGCTTTTTTCCCACTAAAATAAAACTGGTGACTTTTTACACGTTGTAAGCAGTAGCTACAAATCAGTTTTCTTAATTAGATTTTGCTCCATAAAAATAGAGTTAATAGGCCTCTGAGGGATGCAGGTACTTTCTGCTTCCTATTTAGACAGGAGTTGTCTGTATTCTTTCAAGTCATGTATTCTTAATTGGTTTAAAGCTGAAAGTGGAGGCTTTAATAACTGATCTTGATGTTGGTCCTACTTATTTCTATGATTTCATTATGTTCATGATCATGAAGAATGAGGCAGAAGGGACTACCTATTTTCCATGTTTTTCCAGTCCTCTAGATCTGAGTGACAGAATAGCCCTGTGTATCTGTGCATTAGTAAAGGGTCTTTTAACTGCTGTAGGTTTCTGTCAGAGGTTTGTTTTGCCAGCTCCCTGCACAGTGAGATACTCTCCAACGTACCTGACTGTATCCTGTTTTCTGTGCAGGGCAGTGTGTGCTGTTTTCATGGTAAAATGCCCATATGGGAAGATTGCTACTTTCCAAAAACTAATCAGCTTTCACCATGAACAATTCTGTTTTGGGAGCCTTTTTTTTTGTTTGTTTGTTTGTTTCCTATTCAAACCAGTCATGTTTTGCTCCAGAGAATCCCTCCCAGCAAACAGAGGTCCTTTGCCAAGCCATGCTGTATTGTAGCAGCATTTCAGGACGCGCTCGCGTGTGCATATCTACGTGGAAACTGAAATACGCTGTTATTAGCTACTACAGAAAGGAAAGGAAGGGAAATAGATGCAGCTTCCTGAACTGGCAACAGAAGAAAAGAAACTGTTTATAAAAGTTTGACAGACGCTTGGCTTTTCTCAGATGCAGGCCATGTGTGAGAGACGGAAATGTATCTGCACGGGCTTCTAGGCTGCCTCTGTGTATGAACATTCACTCGCTGCGCGCGCGCGTGAGGATGCGCTGCGTGCGCGTGTGAGGATGCGCTGCGTGCGCGCGTGAGGATGCGCTGCGTGCGCGCGTGAGGATGCGCTGCGTGCGCGCGTGTGAGGATGCGCCGCGCTGCACTCGCGCGTGTGTGGATGCGCTGCGCTCGCGCGTGTGAGGCTGCGCTGTGCGCGCGCACGAGGCTGCATGGAGTGTGTCTGTGTGTGAGAGGCTGCAGAATGTTCATCACCTCAGTTAGTTGACTACTTTAGAGTTGTTAAACCTGTCTCACGCAGGTCTGTGACAAAGAGTGGCATCATTACGTCCTCAACGTGGAGTTCCCCGCAGTGACACTCTATGTAGATGGTGTTTCCTATGATCCCTTCCCAGTGACCGAAGATTACCCACTTCATCCTTCAAGGATAGAAACACAGCTGGTAGTTGGAGCATGCTGGCAAGGTAACTACTCACAAATTGTGAATCAGTTTGTTTAACTTTTTTGTTTGGTGGTGTTTTTGTTTTGTTTTTTTTTTTTAATGAAATCTTTCTGGTTAGCCCAGAATCACACAGCAGGTTTTCTAGTGCTTGGGAGATAACTTGTTTTGCTTTCTGCAGATTATTTTTGCCCTTAGCTAGTATCAGATATTTCCTCTTTTAGTAATTTTTTCCATGTTTTTTTGGTTTGTTTGTCGCAGGTGCCTGTGGAATAGGAAAGTACTTGCCAAGCAGCATTCTATCCAAGTGAATTCTGTGGTTACCATGGGAATGTAGCTAGCTTATTTTTAATAGCTGTTACAAGAGTAGGTCACATCCTTCAGCTTGCTAAGCAGAACACTTAATTTCCAGTGGGTTAAAAAGCATATTGTAGGATGAGCATTCTCAAATGGAAGCAGGACCAGCAGACAATTCAGCAAAGTGACACAGTGATGCTGCTTCTTGGGATATTTTTACCATATCTGCTTACAAAAATAAACACAGAAAGCACCTCCTGCATTGTATGCAGACTGTGTCTTAAAACTTGATATTCTACAAGCTGTGAAATGCTGATTCACGTGCTTTAGTACATGTGAAACCTACTCTTCAAAGCCTGAGGAGCAGAAGAATGCATCTGAACACAGAGGCTGCTACCAGAGATCTTTGTAACAAAGCTCTTGCTTCACAGTCCTGAACTGAAATGTTTGCCTGCTGATCAAATGGAGCATAGCCGGGGTAAAGCTCATCTTGTTGGTTAGAGATAAGGCAGTGTTAAATCAGTCCTGTGTGGCTGTGGTGCAGAGTGTGGACTGTTATTGCAGTCTGTAATAATGCATTGGAGCAACTTGTGAATGAATGACAGATGGAGATGTGTTAGTCAAATGAAGTCTTCTGTCTCCTTTCTCTTGGAGTTTTAAGGGTTTGACATGTGAGTGGAGGTTAAATTGTCTAAGTACCCTCTCCGTCAAATTAACTCTTCTGTGACAAGTTCCCTGTTGTTCAGTATTAGTTCAATTTCAGTGCTGAACTCATCCTGTTGCCCTTCCCTTTGAGTCAATTAATTATCTTCTTCATAATTCATCTTGTTCTGTTTGTGACTTTCCAACTATCTCTTCTAGCTCAAAGGGAAGCTCTAGTGGCTGGGTTTCTTCAGGAAACTGGAGCTTGGAAACTGTTTCAGCTAAGTGTATGGATTGTGATGGCTTCCATATATGTTCTGCATCCTAACAAAAGCATATATGTTTAATTTTAAAAATCCTCTGCTTTTATATTGGCACCATTATATGATTCTTTAAAAAGAAAATTCTTATGGGAAGAAATTAATAACAGCAGACTGAAGTAGGAGTATTCCAGGAGTCTGGAATAGAAGAACTTGAGGCACTGCCTTTTAACTATTTATACTAAAAGCCTGATTATTAGGGGATTAAAACACAAGGGGATAAATGTCTGCCAAAGGAGTGAAGTTAGTGCAAAGAGCCACCCTTCTCCTTGTGTTACCAAGATCCTGAGCTAATTCCAGGCTGCTCTTAAGTTATATATGCAGCTCACCTCAAAGGAGAGAGAGATTTTATGCTTTGGAAAAAGTTCTTTTACAAGATTAAAAGCTGCCTTTGATTTTTGGTGCTTCCCCACTGAGACGCTTCCCCCTGATAAACTGACAGCTTAATACCTGTGATACTATTACCAAAAAAAAAATCTGTGTCAGTAATGGCTCCTTTTGATCAGCATTTAACGCCTTTGGGTAATTTGCTGATACAGGCTGGATCTCACCTTAATTTCTCCTTTAGCAACTGAGAGGGGAGGAAAAAAAAAAATCAATTGAGGCAGTGGGTGACCTGTATCTCATTACTAATAGCGGCTGGGCTGAGGTGGGGTAATTGTGGTTAACATCTTCTCTAGTATGGCTGTTTCTGCTGCAACTTGTGTGTGAGGCTCTTCAGGTTGTCTCCTCGTGGATGTTGTGTTGTTGTAACAAGGCAGGAATGCTGGTTCCCTGCATTGCAGCTGTTAGTGTTCCAAAGGTCTCCCTAATCCTTGAGAAGCTGGGGCAAGTGTGAGCAGCCGTTCTGGGGGAAGTGCTGCTGTGTATTTGCTGCGATAAGAGAGTTTGCCAAATTGTAACTACTTGCCCTTTTCCCTCTTGTCCTGTTCTTTGTCTTGCTTTTCTACAGACTATACAGGAAATGAAAATGACAATGAAACTGTGCCTGAGACCTCTGCAGGTTGCTGGAGTTTTTTTCCCTACTGTTTTATTTCATTTTTAAGCCAAGACATTGCTTCATCTCGCACACAGCATGAAATGCAGGCATTGCATTTGGGCCATTGACCTTCACGTAATCCTCTCCTAGGCTTGTTTCTTCATTGTGCTTTTATTTCCAGAGCTTCTTCAGCTGATTGATTTTTTTTTTTTTCCTTTCTTTTTGATTTTTTTAAAAAAATCGTTTTAATTTTGTTGGTTGCACCCAAATGCACATCCACACACAAGTTGGAATCCAGTGAAGTGGTGTAAAGCTGCTGATGCAGAATATCAGCTGTGATTTCTTTCATCCAGTTAAATCCTAAATGCACCTTTTTGTATATAAATCCATATATGTATCTGTGGAGGTATGGGTGTAGCTTATATTTATTCAGTAGATTGGGAGAGACCTCTAAAGTCAGGTAGCTCTGCTCCCTACTTGGAAGCAAGACTAATTCAATATTCAGATGAGTTGCTGATATATAACTCAAAGGTAGACCTGTAGGTACTCATTTGATCAGAAAATTAATATCAAGTTTTAATGACAATGAATAGGTACAGAAGCTTTGCCTTACCAGGCATATGGTCTTATTTTCTTAGGAATTTTGGTGATAGTGGATTTTGTGTCTTGAGCTGAGGCACTTAGAATTAGTGTGGGTTTCTAAAAGCGTGTCCAAGATAGGTGTAAAAATGAGTTACCTGAGTGTAAACTACTTGCTTGGGTCCATACAGAGAAGGTAGCACCATCAGAGGGGAGCAATGAATCTTTGACACCTTTTTCAGAATGAGCTGAATGGATTTGTGAAGTTTCTTCTTTCTATCCTTCGAGTGTGAGGAGACCCTGTCAGGATGGGTTCAGATGTAGATAAAACTGTTGTCTTCTATCCTGATAGGCATTGCCCATTTGACAGAGAACCAGCTAGGTGGAGGGTTTACCTCAGCAGGAAGATTCGGGTTTCAGAGTTCATCTCATTGCTTTTGTCTCATCTCTGAAGACACCACCTCGCTGTGTGGGCAGTTTCTTTTGAAACGTTTGTCATGGAAATGTTGCCCTTGGTTGCACAGTTCAAGATGGCCACAGCTGTTGTGAAGGCCATATGCATGGTGAACTGTTGAATTCTCTCTTTATGCTTGAACATAATCACAAGGTTAACACCCAGAATGGATAAACACTAACCTGCATGTGTGTAATATTTTGGTGCCAAAAGCATATTTGTTGTTTTGTACCAAAGAAAGGGAGGGGGGAAAAAAGAACAAAACCCATGAAGACTGTTCCTTTTCCCCCTTTTGAAGGCGGTGAACTCCACATGGCTCAGTTCTTCCGAGGCAATCTGGCAGGTTTGATGATTCGTTCTGGCAAACTGGAGAACAAGAAGGTGATTGATTGCCTGTACACTTGTAAAGAGGGACTGGACCTGCAGGTGGCCGACGGCGCTGGCAAGGGCGTGAAGGTAAAGCTGGCTGATGGGGAGTGTGGGCATTGCTTTGCTGGTAGTGCTTGCTAGGTTTGCTGGGCCAGCTGCTGGAAAAGGTGCAACAAAGGGCTACAAATATGATCAGAAGACTGGAACATCTCTCTGATGAGGAAACACTGAGGATTGGGTCATCTTGGTCTGCAAAAGAGAAGACCGAGGCGGGGGTCTCATCCATGCTTACAAAGCATTGAAAGGGTGGGTGCTGGGGGATGGGGCCAGGCTTTTTGCAGTGGTGACAGGACAAGGAATAATGGGCTCAAACTTGGATGTGGGAAGTTCCCTCCAAACGTGAGGAGTAACATCTTTATGTTGAGGGTGTTGGAGCACTGGAGCAGGCTGCCCAGAGATGTGGTGCCTTCTCTATCTGGAGTCACTCAAAGCCCATCTGGATGCTGTCCTGTGTAACCTGCTCTGGCAGGGGGGTAGGGCTCCATGATCTTCAGAGGTCCTTTCCAACCTCTAGCATTCTGTGAAGTTTCCCAAGCTCAGTGGCAGCAGAGTGGATAGGGAAGTTAGGCTTTGTGCTACAGGACCGCTGCACAATGGCTTTACTGCTGTGGGTACAGCTGTAGTTATCCCAGCATTTACCAGGCCAAACAGTGCACAATTCCATTACCAGCTTCCATTACCAGCTCATGTTACTGCTTGAGTATCCTCTTACTCCTTTCTCCTGTTTCAGATCCACATGAATCCAAGTCAGTCAACAGTGAGCATAGAGGGGGATGACATTGACAGAGTTGACAAGGCCATGCAGCACATTTCCTATCTGAATTCCAGACAGTTCCCAACACCTGGCATTCGGAGGCTTAAAATCACTACGGAAGTCAAGTAAGTCCTTGTGCTGAGCCAGTGCAGCCCTCTGCAGGGACACTGGAGCCTGGAGCAGTTCCTGTATCTCAGCTGTGGTGTAGGAGTCTTGCTGTATGTAACCATCACCCATTTGAGTACAGCAAATGTCTTCTGCATCACCACTCTGATTTCTTCCTGCGAATTTAGTAAGCAGTGTGTAATAAGGGAGGAAACTCACAGCAGGGATATGCTGTGAGTGCCTGCAATATCACAGCCTTCATTAAAGGTGTTAGCTGTGCCTGTCAGTCATGGCATAGAAAATGGGGCCAAATGTTAGCTGTAAGTAAAAATTAATTGTGAGATTGCTCCCTTGGTGAGCAGTTCTTACTTTCCAAGGCAATTGATGAATTTATCTGAGGCTCTTGGGTCTGAGCTTGGAGCCTTTTAAACATTTATAAAGCAATTACTCTGCATAATTGTGCCTGCCTCTCAGATAGCCTCCCTGACTGTGACACACTGCTGCTGTATCTCACAGATGTTTCAATGAAGATGCCTGTGTCTCCATCCCTTCTGTGGAGGGATATGTCATGGTCCTGCAACCAGAGGAACCCAAGATCAGCCTTAGTGGCATCAACCACTTTGCTCGCTCTGCCTCCGAGTTCGAGAGCTCGGAGGGGGTTGCCCTGTTCCCCGAGCTGCGCATCATAAGCACCATTACACGGGAGGTGGAGCCCGAGGGGGACGGAGACGAAGATCCCACAGGTAACAACTTCTCTGCTTGGAACCGTTGCCTTGCTCAGTGCTGGTCCTGGGGGATCTTCCCATTGCAGCAAGATTTCTCTTCCGGCAGAGGATGTAGTAGGGCAAGAGAAAGGTGTGGATGCTCTGCTAACAAAAAGGTGCCCGGAGATGGTAGTAGGCCCAGGCTGTCACCTTCATGTAACTATCCCTTGGCTGTTGCTGGAGGGTTTGGCTTTTTAATCATTATTTCAGCAATACTCCCTCTGTTTACTTCAGGCCTAAGTCTTTTTATGTGTTCTAGGAGAAGAGTTGAGTTTGCCTGTGACACTGTGTAGCTCCTGGGCTGTTGTCTACCTGACCTTTGGTTCTGCTTACCACTTTGGCTTTTTCCTCTGCTTTTTAGTACAAGAGTCTTTGGTGTCTGAAGAGATCATGCACAACCTGGATACATGTGAGGTGACTGTTCTGGGAGAGGAGCTGAACCAGGAGCAAGAAAGCCTGGAGATAGACATGACACGATTGCAGCAGAAAGGCATTGAGATGAGCAGTTCCAACCTGGGCATGATTATCACAGGTAGGGGTTATGACTTCTGTTCTTTTGTAGGAAGGGTCTGAAGAGAGTCATAATGGGGAGAGTGTTAGAGAGATGGTTTGTAACACTTTATTCAGATACTGTGGGTTTGACTGGGATTTCGAGGTCAGAGCTGTAACAGCTGCTTTGTGGAAAGCTGTGATTCTAGAAGGTACAACATTCTAGAACTTTATTTTTGTTTTCTCACAACCAAGTGGCAGGTGAATTCAAAAGTACCTCTGGGCTGTGGAAATGAAGTACTTTGCCCCAGGGAAGACCTGTGCCTTGCACAGATAACCTGTGCCTGGCAGCATGCAGTGTTCCTCTCTGCTCTGTATTCAGACTGCATGAGTGTATTTGAAAGACAGGCTCCTTTCAGGACTAAGAGGCTGTAGGATTTTAATCCAGAATCAGTCCACAGATTGTGAAGCCATGTGTGTGTGTGTCTGTGGTGTTACTTTTTTCCTACTAACAGCACAGGAGGTTCCACCTCAACAGGAAGAACTACTTCTTTACTGTACGGGTGACAGAGCCCTGGCACAGGCTGCCCAGAGAGGCTGTGGAGTCTCCTTCTCTGGAGACTTTCAGGCCCTGTCTGGATGCATTCCTGTGTGACCTGCGCTATATTGTGGTCCTGCTCTGGCAGGGGGATTGGACTCAATGATCTCTGTGGGTCCCTTCCAACCCCTAACATCCTGTGAGCAGAAAATCTGTCAGCCCAGAAAACTTAGTGACAAACGCGAGTAACATTTGTTGAGTAGAGGATGATGATGATGCTACAGAAATCTTTTGCAAAGTAATTGTTTTATTTGTGTCTTTCTCTCCCCAGGGGTTGATACCATGGCTAGTTATGAGGAAGTTTTGCATTTAATACACTACAGGAACTGGCACACAGTTTCTCTCTTTGACAGGAAGTTCAAACTGGTCTGCTCTGAGCTGAATGGACGCTACGTCAGCAACGAGTTCAAAGTGGAGGTAAGCAAGCTGACACCTGATCACTCTGAGAGGCTTCAGAGCATGGACAGCTAGGAGGGTGGAAGTTGTTGCCCCAGCTGGCTGATAATTGGTCAGTTATTGATAGAGATTTTTCTCCTGTGAATAAATATTAGTAAATGTGTGTATTTTAGGTTGTGTGTTCTATATAAATGGAGTCTTAATCTGACACTTCAGCTTTAAATAGGGCTGCCTAAATGGAGGTGAAATTTGTGTTGTTGAAGAAGGAGCATGGCCAGTGTGAAGGTGGAAAGGTTGAACTGGAAAGGCAGTGCATTCATTTGGTAAAGGACTATCAGAGTGAGAGTAGTGCTGCCAGAAACACGAGTGGCCTTCAGGTGTAACTTGGAGGATTCTGCAGATGAACTTGCTGGATCCTTTAGTGTTGCTTGTGTGATGCTTAAGGCTTATGTAAGAGCACAGGCAGGCTAAAACTGCATTTCCTCTGCAGTACAGTACAGGCTAATTATTACTTAGGATGCTTATGTGGAAGAACAGCATAAAGGGCACAAAAATTCCATGTGATGGGATGTGAAGTTACTGAGAGGAGCTGACACACGTCCCTGAGTCTTTCAACTGAGAGCTTGGATTTGTACATCTAAAAGCTGACCAAAGGGGTGACAGTGAGGTTAATTGTGTTCAACACTAATTGGGTGGTTATGGTGGGCTGGGGACCCTCTTGTGTTGCAGAATTGAAAGTTTTGCATTAAGCAGTGTGGGTTTGATTCCTGGGAAATTTTGTGAGCTTGAGTTGGGAACTCAGCAAGCTGCTGAACTGCAAATGCTTTCCTTGCTCTGCACTGAATGTGTTCTCTGCCTCTGGTGCAGCTGGACAGGTATCCATATCACAGTGTTCCACCACAGGAGGGGTATATTTAGCTCTGCTTTTTTGGCAAGGAAGCATGAAATATGCTGTGCAAAGGATGAGGTTCACTTGTGCCTCAAAGCCAGCCTCGTTGAGTGTGGGTCAGACTTGAAAGAACAGATTTTTTTTCCTCAACCCTTTGACTCTAGCATGGAGGATTTTTCTCTTCGCTGTTAGCTGAAGATGGGCAGCAGAGTAAGAAAAGATGAGAATGAAGGAAGTGTGATTAATGTGTGACATACCCTTGTAGATGCTGCTGCTTCAGCATTAAAATGGCTGGCTACCAAAGGTGAAAACAAACTGCCTTTGCCTGGTTGGTCTCGAATTCTGGTGTCTGTACCCAGCCTTGCCAGATTAAAACAGATTTGGGAGCTGTCAGACTGAAAGGTTTGTGGCAAGGAACTGTAACTGTGAGGAGCTACTGATCAGGGTGCTTGTCCCTGAGACAAACCATTGCTGTGCTGCGTCAGGTTTGGATGCCTGCTCTGGGAAATAGAGTGGGTGAGGGCTTAATTCTGTTTTGTCATTTCTTTCTCTTCAGAAGCAAACAGTTTCATTTCTGGAGTTTAATGATTTCTTGCTGTTCCTAGGTGAATGTTATCCACACAGCTAACCCAGTGGAACATGCCAATCACATAGCTGCACAACCACAGTTTGTTCATCCAGTGCATCACACGTTTGTGGACCTCTCTGGTCACAACTTGGCTAACCCTCATCCGTTTTCAGGTACAAACTCTCAGGCACTGAAGTTCACCTGCTCTTTTTGGTGTTAAAATGTCACAGAGGCTTCTTGCTACAGAGAACCTTTCCCATGCTGAAAGCAGCATGTTGGGCTAATAATCTGAGCTGGGCTACCCAGTCCTGTGGTGCTGTTGCCCAGGCAGGAGGATTGCATTTACAGGAGACCTAGGAAACGTCTCTTAGTGCCAGGAGAGCTCCCTGTTGGTCTGTGCACGTTGGAAGCTGGGAGGTGTGCTAGTCCTGAGGGGACTGGAGACCCAGATAAAGGACTCTGAGGAACTGGGACAGGATTTCTTGGCACAAGGAAAGAACTGCAGCATTATTCCCTTGATGAGTTGTGTTATCTGTCCTTTCTCTTTTAATTATATTAATTTGGCATGGGTGTAAGATGTGAGAGGAAGAAGAACAGGCTGTTTAGAGAGGAGTCAGTGTGTGTGGTGGAATCTGCTTTCCATTGTTCCCAGTCTTTCAGACTGATGTAATTATACTTAAGGAAGTGAGTTTTAGTTCCTGACTCCCACTGATCTTTTTGAGGTGGCCTTAGAGAAGCTGCCTCTGTGTAGCTACAGTACAGTGTTTGTGCCACGTCGCTTTCCTCCCACAGGTGATGGGAACATAGGAGCACTTACTGGCACTGTGTAAGACTTTCTCATCTGAGAAACTCCTTTTCTTTTCTTGTGGCAGTTGTTCCAAGCACAGCCACTGTTGTGATTGTGGTTTGTGTCAGTTTCCTGGTTTTCATGATTATCCTGGGAGTGTTCCGGATCCGAGCCGCACACCAGAGAACGATGCGGGACCAGGACACGGGAAAGGAGAATGAGATGGACTGGGATGACTCTGCTCTGACCATCACTGTGAACCCCATGGAGGTAAAGCTGGGGTGCCAGCACTCAGCACAAAAATGCCCTTCTCCAGCTGGAATGGCTGTGGTTGCGCAGGGCAGTGCCCTTGTCCGGCTGGAATGGCTGTGGTTGCGCAGGGAAGTGCCCTTGTCCGGCTGGCATGGCTGTGGTTGCGCAGGGAAGTGCCCCTGTCCGCCTGGAATGGCTGTGGTTGCGCAGGGAAGTGCCCTTGTCCGCCTGGAATGGCTGTGGTTGCGCAGGGAAGTGCCCCTGTCCGGCTGGAGTGGCTGTGGTTGTACAGGGAGAGAGCAGTGGAGCAAACTCAGCCCCTGAAAGGAGCAGAGAGGTTGACTGTGGATTTTTAACAGATGTGCCCAGGTGACAAATGCCAAGAGCTGAGGTCTTGCCTGGGTTACAGCTTCCTGGTGCCTAATTGGCTTCCCAGGGCAGTGCCCAGCACTGGTGTTTCTCATGCTGCTCACTGCCTTCATCATGGCCTGGGTTTTTTTCCCCAAGTAGAAAGAATTTGTTGCCAAAACAAGAGTGTGTGTGATGTTTCCTTCTCCCGTGGCTGACATCTCCGTTTTTAGATACTGAGGAACAAGATGTGCAACCTCCCTGCTCTGTGTGACCCTGCTGACAGCCTGTTCCAGCAGAGCTTGAAGTACTGGGTGAGACTTCAGCAGGAGTTTGTTTGGAGTGACAGGCCTGCTAGGAGGGTTACAAAGCTATTTAAAGAGCATTGCTTGCTTTTTCTCTTCTGGTTGCCCAATTCCTGCTGAGCCTCTAGCACCAGCAAGCAATCTGTCACAGCTTTCTCAGTGCAGTGCCTCAGCAATTCAAAAGCATGGAAAGAATTTGGCCAGAAGGATACCAACAGCCAATTCCTGTCTTTACAGACTTACGAGGATCAGCACAGCAGTGAAGAGGAAGAGGAGGAGGAGGAAGAAGAAAGTGAAGATGGGGAAGAAGATGACATCACTAGTGCAGAGTCTGAAAGCAGCGAGGAGGAAGAGGGAGAGCAGGAGGAGGACCAACAGAATGTGAATAGACAGCAACAGCTGGAATGGGATGACTCTACCCTCAGTTATTGATTCTTGCTGTCCCCTTTGTCTCTGTTTCTGCTCTAGAAGACTCCACTGTAACTCACTCCATTGTTACCAAGGATTCATGGTGTTTCAAAAGCAAACAAAAGTCATTCTGGCCAGTAGATCCCACCCCACACACCCCAGTGTTTGTGTTCTGTCAGCTAGTCCCCCAAGCTCTTCCTACAGTTGTACTTAGCCTTTTCCTTCAGCCATGCCTCAGTGACTGGATTGGGTTTTTTTTATGCTATGTGAGGACCTACCTTGCACTTTTTTTCTTTTTTTTTTTGTTCTTCATCTCATCTCAGCTAAGTGACTCTACAGCTCTGTAGCCATTGCACATGAATTTCTGAACTGCCTGGTTTGGGTTTTTTGGGTTGTTGTTTTTTTTTTTTCTTTGCTCAGTGAAAACAAACTTGGCTTTGTTTCTTTTTTTCTCTTCCTTAAAAGATGCAAAGATTGCTTGTTGGCCAAGGGTGAAGCTGCTCATTTCAGCCTCTTCAGTTCAGTTTGCTTTTTTCTATTTCTTTCTTTTTTTTTTTTCCTTCCCAAATTAGTGCATGTGTAAAAGTGGCAGAATGAGGTTACTATGTAGAAGATTAACAGACTTTTTAATATTTTGTAAATATATGGGAATTCTGTAATTATGTCATTTGTGGTAGTGCAAACAGGGATTGGGGGTTTAAAACATGCTAAAGTTACAAAAAAGAAAAAAAAAGAAAAAAAAAAAGAAAAAACCACAGGGGAAAAAAAAATCATGCAGCATGAAATATTACAAGTCTCATACTACTGCAGCAGGAGCACGGGCACAGCTCTCTAGTGTAGGTGTTTCAGTAATCCAGTGTCATTGGCCTTGACTGCCATGGTCCCTCATGCCCCACTCTGGTTTTTAATGTTGCTTTCCTTTTCTTTAATCTCTTTTTATTTTATTTCTTTGCAGAGGGAAGGGACAAGCTTGTGAGAAGTTGTAAATGCTTTACCCCTGCAGAGGTTCAGCTGCCCTGTGCAATACAGTTGTTTGTATTTTCTTTGTTTTTTTCCTTTTCTGTTTGTGGTTGTTTTCTTTTTCCCTTTCCCCTCCAATTAAGTCTTGACATTAAGGGCTTTTAAGTTATTGGGGGGGGAAAAAAACCACCATTTGGATGGTGGGCAAATTAGTGGCTGTTGCTGTGGGCTGCTGCCACAGCTCCTATTTGTTCCAGAGAGGCTGCCTGTAGTACAGTGATGGTCTGTTCACACTGCTGACAGGGTGGATCGTTTGTCTAGTTGGTGGATTGTTACATTGGTAGCTGAAACTGGAGAACCTGGGACCTGTGTTCCTGGGCACCTTGGCTACCAGTCTACATAGATCAGTATTTTGGGGTTGTGTTTTATTGCTGTTTAATTTTTCTGCTTTGGTAGTGGGAGGGTTTGGGGCATAGCTGGTACCATTTCTACTACACTTCTGCTCATTCCCTGTAGCCCCTTGTACAGTAACTTGGACTGTTGGTGTATTAAGCCTTTGTTTACACTTAGTAATTGTGTTTTCCTGCTGGTGAGAAACTAGAGCATCAAATATCCAACCTTGGGAATCATCCTCACCTTATTCTAAGTCCAGAGGGCTCTGGTTGTTGCTGATCAAAGCTCTGACTTGGACTTGCAAAGGACTTTGCTAAGAAATAGCCGACAGGTACGAGAAGGAAGTGATGCCCCCATGGTGGAGAGTGCTCAGTTTCTGTCAGGTCTTCTTTGCCACTTCATTTGGGCTTATGCAGAGCTCACATAATTGAGTATCTGCTTCCTTGAGTTGTACCTCTGGAGATGGATTAAAGAGTAACTTGTTTTGCTTGTAACAGGAGCCTAGGACTCCACTGACTCCTCAGCACGGTAAGCAAGCTCCAGTTTTTGCTCTTGTCTGTAGTCTGCCTTTGTTCCAGGTGCACAGCTCACATCTCCCAGCAGCTGGTTAGGGGCAGGGACCTGTCACACAGGGTAAGCAAGAAGCAGGCCAAAGGGTGGGCACAAAGGGTTGGAAGGCAAAGGGAGGAAGGATGAGAAGTGACCCAACCATGCTGTAGTTGTGATTGCCAGAGCAGAGCTCTCCTCAGCCAGTGCTGTGTGAAGTGGGCTCCAGTGGTGGGTTCCATCCGGGGCGATGCCTGACTGCAGAGTGCCTTTTCCACTGGCAGCTGGAGCTGGGAGCAGGGAGGGGAACCCACAGGAGCAGCAGGGAGGGGAACCCACAGGAACAGCAGGGAGGGGAACCCACAGGAGCAGCTTCACCGCCTCGGGGGTTGCTTTTTTTTATGTCAAATTTTAGATTTCTAAAACTGGGGAAATGGTTTTGACTACTTTGGTGGTATCTAACTGCTAGTTTTAAGTAAACTGGGAAACTTTTAACTTATGTCTGACAGTTGTCCTGTGTTAATGTGTAGAAGACTTAAGCCTTCCATATACTGTTGCTGTAGCTGCTGTATTTTAGACCAAAACTGATCATGACTTAATGGTAATGCTGAAAGGTGGTTAAAGTCCTGATTCGGTTTGTAGCCACTGTGGGTATAACTTTTCAGATGTGTATATTGGTAACAGGTCAGTTTGGAAAGTCTATAAGCTACAATAAATTTCTGGTTCTAAAGGTGGTTTGCATTTATTTCTTACCAAGTTTGAATCAAGGTAAATGAGCTGTGTGTTAATTTGCCTCTGCTGCTGGCAGTGGAAGGGTTTTGTTGTGGTTTTGTTGCTCTCTCTCAAGCACAGGAAGGCTTCGGCAGCACCTGGGTGCAATTTATCAATAATCTTTATTTTCTGACTTACAAAACATGTACCTAAAGCAACTGAGAAGTTAAACATGTAAACATTCTCTTCATACAGAACCACAGTTTGGCTTAAAAAAATACTTCTTTTGTTTTTCTTTAAAGGCAACAGAATAAGCACAATCAGTTTGTACAGAGTTAAAAAAAATAATCACAGGAACATCTCTAAATAAATAGACTGGAAAGGGGAGGTCCCTTTGAGCATAGTTATAAAACCAGAAGCTGCTTGTTTCTAATGAAATGTGCCTTGTGAAAATGGTTTCAGCTTCACTCTGCAGTACAATCCAACTTGCTGAAAACTGTCAGGTGAGCTGCTGCTGCTGCTCTGCAAATCTGGAGTCGGAGGCTCCAGATGACCCAGTAGAGCCATCAAGAGATTCACTCCAGATGTGATTCCAGTGGTGTTCACAGAAGGAGGTCCAGCTGCTGCCTCACTGGTCTTTACTTCTTGCTGGTAAGTCAACTCTCTGGAGTAAGTAACCTACCTGTAGAAGGGTGCTGGCTGGAGAAACACCCCTGGCCTTGGTCAGGTCTTGCAGTTTGAGTTCATACAACTTTGGTTTATTGCACTTCCAAAACTGGAGGACATATGTCAGGAGCCACTGCTGCTCTGTGCTGCTGTCAGACTATAGTAGGGCTTGAGCTGTCTGGGAATACCCTGGGAACTACCAACAGGTGCCAGCTGCTGCAGGTCTGCAAACCAAGTCCCCACTGGGTGACTGAGGAGACTGCAAGGTCAGAGAGCATTGCTGCTGCATGGGGGCAGGACCTTGGAGTCCCACTTGGTGACATGGAAGGGAAATGCTTTTACATTACAGAATTTTCCTTCCACCAGAACTTACAAACCACTGAGTAGGTAGTTGTGGTTTCAGAGCATCTCTGCTGAATGTGGCCTGATACTTTTGTATACTTTCTGCTCTGTAAATTAGGTTAATAAGGAAGGAAACAGCAATCTTTAGCTGTGCTCTGAAATGGAGTAAAGTTGTCTGGCCACAAGGAATGCTGCAAATAAACAGTCTGGGTATAGCAGCGCCAGAGGGATCATAAATGTCTGCCTGTCCCCACAGAGCAGCAGTGAATTAGAAGGGTGCAGCCCTGTGCTCTGTCTGATGAGCATGCAGAGAGTTCTAAATCCTGCACTGCTCAGTATTTATTCTAATACCAAAACAAAGCTTAAATATTGGGCTTCTGTCTTCTTCTCTGCAGTTCTGTTTAGCATTTCAGCAGGATCCCTGCCAACCTCCATGCCATGATTGTGGCAGGTTTTCTGTATGCACCATATATAGAATCTTGGTCTCCACAAATCCTGCTCTTCAAGAGCCCTTGAAGAATGACAAAAGATGGCATCAAATCCTTAGAGGACAATGGTGGGGCCCTCTGAAAGCTTTGTCCTCGAAGGCAGGCAGCACAAAGGTCTGATGCACAAAGAAGGTGCTTGCCAGACCCTCCCTGTGTGCATGGGAACTGGGTAAGGGCCTCCTGTGATGCTTTTCTGGGGACAAAAGGAGGTGAGTGACACAGTGGCAGCAGCATCTTGCTGTGAGGGCACAGACTCTCGTGGCAGAGCAGCTGGCACATGGTGTTTGCCCCGGTCCTTACAGTAATGGTTTAATTGGGTGTGAGAGATCCAAGCATCTTCCTACTCCTAATCTAAATTGTGGTAATCTGGCTCAAGGAAGTAAAATTATCCTTTTAATACTTCCAACAGCTGAAACAAAATGCCTGATATTTACTCTCCATTCTTTGAGCAGCTCAGTTTTGCAGTGCTGTACTTCTGACTGCAGCTATGGACTGGACTCACTTAAGATTGAAACCCAAGACCACTCCCTGCAATTCTCAAGGCTCAAGAGAACCACAGCACTGAAAAGAATTTTTAGTGCAGAGAGCTGAGCAATACTGAAAGATTTCAGGAAGTTTCTTTGGGTCTAACCTCTGGGAGCAGCAGCAGCTCTGGAGTGCTGGCTCCGGTGCAGATGGTGTTTTGTTTTCTGCAGGTCTATCTGTGCACATTTATCTCCTTTCCCTGCTGTTGCTGTCACAGAGTCACAGGAGGACACGAAGCCACCTTTCTGTTGGAGCTAACACAGAACTTACAGCCAGAACAATTACCTGCTGCAAACTTTCAGTGCTCCTTGTTAGTGTGGATCACACAGCATATGCTGGCCACTTCCTACATTCAGTCTAGAAAAATGAGCTCACCAGGGGGGATACTAAGAGTAGGAATTGTCTTCTACAGAATTGCTGCTTCTAGTAACAGCTGCTGTGAGGCAACCTGGTTTATACAAATGCCTCCAGACCAGTACAGAACAGACTTGGTAACATCTGGGATGAAAAGAACCAGACTTGAGTTCCTGCCTGTAAGTGGAGGGGGACAAGGGAAGGGCTTATTACTGTGGATGGAATATGAAACACCTTCACTAACTGCTCTTCATTTATACTTAGGGTGGAAGTTACTTTTTTGAAGGCAATGTTAGCTTAGCTAACTCATGGATTTGAACTTGTCCTCTCACCTGGTGGATTTAAACAGCCAGCACAGGGCATCAGTGTTTTAATTTTAAAGTACAGGAGTATCACAGAACCTTAGGAGCTGGGGAGAATCTCCAGAGATTGAGTTCAAGCCCCTAGCCAAAGCAGCATCACCCCATGGCAGGCTGCACAGGAATGCATCCAGGGTGGGTTGGGAAAATCTCCAGAGAAGGAGACTCCACAACCCCTCTGGAGAGCCTGTTCCAGTGTTCTGCAACCCTCACTGTAAGAAGTGTCTCCTCCTGCTGAGGGGGAGAAGTCAGGTATGAATCCTGCTGGATGCAAAAATCCTATCAGATTTATTAAAAAATACTAGTTTAGTGTCTGTTCTAAACATGCTGTGTTTGTGGGGATTTCAAACCAGCCATGACAGTTCATTTCCATGGGAGCTGCCCATCCTTTGCCAATGCATGCCTCTTGAGGAACAGGATCTGAAATTCCTCGTGGGTTGGGAGGTTTTTTTTAACCTGCCTAAGAAAGAGTTAAGTAAAGGATTTTAAAAGACAGTTCTGTGAGTTAAAAGAAACTTGCTCAACCTTAGTAAGGGCATATTGATCAAATAGAGGCTCCAGCTTCAGGGCTGCCTGCAAAATTCGACTGTGCTCTTCCTTAAAAAGCAGGAATGCCTGCACCTCAGGAACCTGATCTGGGGAAATGGATGGAAGCCCCTCAGGGAAGTGCTGGAGGAAGCAGGTACAAAGCACACCAGCACCAGCCTGAGCACCTGCTTGGTGCACCTCACTGTGCTCAGTGGGGCAGAGTGGCAGCAGTGGCTCCTGTTCATCTGTCCCTGTGCAGCTGCAGGGCTCAGAACTGCTCACCAGGTGAGGACAGCAGCTGGGGACAAAAATATGACAGACGAGATCCAGGAGTGGTTACAGCACCTTGTGGGAGGTGGGGCAGGCCCTGCTCAGCACGGAGGCAGCAGGGAGGAGGGGGGAGGCTGGAGCAGACAGTTCTGTCCTGATTTGGGACCCAGCACAGCTGAGCAGAGCCTGCTCCCTGGCCAAACCCCTCACAGACAGAGTCTTTGCACACCAGCTCTAATAACAGGCAAGGAGCTGTGCGCTGTGGTTGCAAGGAGGAAGAGGAGGGAGAACAAGAGGGAATAAAAACATTTTAAGATGAGAGTTGAGATGCAACTTACTGTAAGTGTTTCAGTGCCAAACACTGGCCTGGCACCCCTATATCCTCACACAGGAATGCAGACTGGCCAAAGAATTTGGGCACAGACCAGTGCCATCTGTCCTGGCTGACACTGGACTGTCAGTGTAGTATCCCAGTGCTGATGCAGGCTCAGGCCAGGGCCCTGCATGCAGGTACTGCTGGGAAAGCAGGTGGCAAACTCCAGCAGGAGGAACGTGTGGCAACCAACACTACAGGCCAGTTTTGAGAAGCCAACCTTCCTCTTTTCAGGCTTAGAACAAACCACCCCACCCAGGAACTGCTGGAGCCTCAGCTGAAATCTGACACAGGAAAGCAAACAAAAGTACCTAACCCAGTGGCCAACCCAGGCCAGGCATCAGGGTTGTGACTGCACCACCCAGCTCAGGTTCAGACCACACTGTCCTCTAGCAGTAAGATGACAGCAGAGAGATTCTCGCCCTGCTACAGTGCAGAACCAACCACTCCGTCCAGGTTGGCTGCAGTGGGGATTTAAGCTGCCCTACTTTGGTGTGCACTGAAACAAGGTAGGAGGAACAATCAGGTGGTGGAGTTAATACCTCTGAGCTGCGAGGAGGGGGCCCTAGGAGGTGGGCATGGTACAAGAGCTGCAGGAGTGATTGCTTCTCAGTGTTCAGCTGTATTTCCAAGAAAATAGAACTATACACATTAGCACACTGGGAGGATGTTACAACTGCCTGAACTCTTCCACTAGATGATGTGTTTGAAGCCTAACACGTTGACAGGGGCACAGTACCTCCCTCCCTCTCACTGTCTGCAGTGATGTTATTGCCTCTCCTCCCCACAGCAGAGAGGATGAGGCAGCTGATGACAGGCCCAGCACTTTGTCAGTCATGCAGGAATGTCTGAGCTCTGGGAGCACAGGGAGGGGATCTTCAGCACAGCAACATTCACCAGTTTTTACAAACCTGTCTGCAGCTGCTGGCCTCAGTGCAGGTTTTACATTCTCTGGGAGCAGGGCTGCAGGTTGCTGCTGCTCTACTGCCTGTTGTCTTTGGACACGTTGTGTGCCAGCCAGTTCACTTTGGTTTTCCAGCTCTCTCGCAGGGCTTCGTTGAACTTCAGTCTGAAGTGCTTCAGTGCCTCCTCATCTGTCTTGCCAAGGGCTAGGGAATCCTGAAGGAAAGAGGCAGGAATCAGTGTGGCCTCACAATGCACAACTGAGCAATCGACTCTGCAACTGTGAGGATGTTTACTTGCTTGGAAATGACTCCATTGAAAGGAGAACCAAGGAAGGAAGGAGCAGACATTAATTTGTAATAATTACTGTGGCTGCATGAGGCTTTTCTTTCTGATAAGCACATGCACCCCATTAGCATGCTGGGCACAGGGAGACAGGGGCCTTAGTGCTCGTGTACGGTTGGCCAGGGCTAGGCCGTTACAACTGAAGAGGCAAACTGGCAGAGGAATCAGCACCCAACCCAAGAGCTCTGTAGCTCTGTCTCTTCTGCAAGCTGCTTCTAGAAGGCAGCCACTGCCTGCCTCTGTGCTGAGACATCTGTTCCAGAGCACCTGGCATTTCTGAGGGCCTGCACATGAACACTGGCTCTCAGCTCATGCTTTTCAGAGGTGTACACACTTCCACACTTAGCTACAAGGTCAGTTTTAACTATGTGGGCTCTGATTCCCTTACCTTTAGATACTGGATGTCTTTAGAGCAGCTGAGTTCTGGCAGGCCAGCAGCTTTCATCAGTGCAAACAAGTGCAGGAAGAGAAGACCATGGCGCCTCAGGATCATGTAGGCCTTTTCACAATAACCCCTGAATCTGTTCAGGAAGGAAGAGGGAAAGGAATGAAGGCTGCAAGCTGAACCAGTCCCTAAAGCAGGACTATGTTTTAGCCTGAACCCTGCTGGCTGATGACTACCAAGCTCTTTCCCCATCTTCAACAGACAGGATAATTTCTGTACTTCTGTGGGTACAGGCAGTCATAAGGTAGATATGCTCTGAAAACTGAGAGGTTAAAAAGCTCCAGTCAAGCTGAACTGTTCCCACTTACCTCTCAAACTTCTCATTGTTGTTAGTTTTTCCTTGCTGGATGACATGCACAAAGTCATAGGTTAAGATGAAAGGAACTCGTTCTCTGTTGATACCAAATTTAGTCTTGAAGTTCCCCAAAAAGTGACCAAAATCAATATGGAACAGCTGAAAAGAAGGAAGAAGGGAAAAAAAAGTTTTCAGAAGAGTATCTTTTGTAGCTGATCAGTGCTGAGCTCACAGCTACTGAATTCAAAAGATGCTGAGAACAATGAGTTGTCCCCTGGCAGTCCTCGGGGGGAAAAGAGGCCAAGACCTTGTGCAGTGTGATTAGGGCAGCAAAGGCTCTTGGCTCTGCAGTCCCTGCTGAAGGAGCTCCTGGCTCTTCTAAAGCCTTAGTGTGTCATGAGGGCTACAGTGGGCACCCACCCCCTGCAGTCTGCACTCCCTGACAGTGTATGGATGCAGAGGAGCTGTGAGCTCTGAAGCTGCTACACCGCACTACTTGCTGAGGTAGGCTGTGGTGTAGCTTACTCTGCTTTACAGTGTGAGGAAGGAGGAGGATGCAGGGCAGAGCCTGGCACGCAGTGGCTGTGAGCCCTGGGTACCCAGACCCGAGGCTGCCCAGCGCAGGGCATCAGCTCCCTCCGCTGGACAAACCACCGAGGAAGGGCTCTGAGCTCCCTGCCCAGCAGCTGCCCTCGGGGACAAGAGGCACTCCGGGAGAAGGGACAGTGCTGTCGTGTTAGCAAATGTGTCTCTGTCCCAGCTGTGACCCCAAAGGCACTCCCCAGGTTTCTCTGAGTGCTTTCGGGATGGGGATAAGCGGTAGGGGGCAGTTGCTATGCACTGAGTGCAGGCAGCTGCACACAGCTGAGAGAGGAGGCTCAAAACATCAGCAGTCAATTTCTTACTTCAAATATGAACTAAGTAACCGACCAGCTGATCTCACTGGACCTGCAGGAGACCTGCTTGCACTGCCCACTGCAGGCTGGTTTAGGCTTAAACAAGAAAGCTAGGTCAGACTTTTCCCTTGACCAGGAACTGTGAGGTGGTTTGGGACATGCCCTGCTGGCAAAAGGAGTTTCTTTTCCTAGGTCTGCCCTTTCTCTTCCAAACAGTGTATGAGATACAAACTCTGGTAGAACACAGAAGTAAGGGAATCAGTTCAGTACAGTGATGATCACAGTGTGCTCATCAGCATTAAAACTTTTAAAGCTAAACAAATAAGCCAATGTTTTTTTCCCCAGGAGTAATCTCTAAATATAGCAGCTTGGATAAGAGGCTGAGGATTTCACCCAGCAACTGCAAGTGATCTGGGGCTCTGCTGAAGCCAAGTGAGGCTGCAGCTTGATAAGTACATGCTTGAGTGTGCATCTGCACCCAATTTAGGTCTGAGAGGTACAAATTGCTGCACTGCCATTCCAAAGTGGGTGTTAAGAGCAGCAGCTGATGGCAGCCATGCTTACAGAACTGCAATTCAAGGTACAAAACTGCATTTACTCTCTTGGTGATAGAAGCTACTGAGAGTATTTGTCCACTCTGCCTCTGGGCTGGAAGGTGAGGTACATTTCTTAGCAGGAGGATTGCTCTGGGATGTATCTCCATTGCAGAGGAGCTCTCATGCCCCTCTTGCAGTGCTTCAAGAGCAGCAGTGAGTGCCCATACCTGTCCAGTCTCCCGGATCATGATGTTGTCGCTGTGCCGGTCGCCGATCCCCAGCACGTAGGTGGCCACACAGTACCCAGCACAGGAGAGAGTGAACTCCTCTATAGCTTGTTCTAAGGCATCACTGCAGAGGGTGAGAACAACGTGGACACTTTGAACACCAGTGCTTCACCACTGGAGCAGCTGTTCTTACAGCTTCCCCCCTGCAAAGCTGCAGACCTATGTCTGAATTTCTGCAGTGCCCGCCAGGGGCTGCACAAACCTTAGCTGTTGGTCACTGGAGGTCTGGATAGGGCTGTGTCCACACGCAGCAAAAACGGTTCAGTCTCACCTAAACTAATTCACTTCCAGATCTCCAAAGACAGAGTGGGCTGCTGGAATGATTCCTGTGGTGCCCTGATGTATTGCTACACAAGCTGCACAGCTTTTGTGCCACTTGTTTGTTTTTTGTTACTCCCAAGTTTGGCATTATTCTTTCTGTCTCTTCTCCAGCTGCCACCATGCTGCCTCTCTCTGGAGAGGGTAGCAGGACCCATCAGGGTTTGGATCCAGCCTATGGACAATGCTACTTTAGGTTAGCAAAAAGCTTGCAGACAGTAACCCAGACCCCTCATTTTCTGCTCAAGAAATGGATCCTACAGATCCCTGTCATGCCTTCCAGTGGGCCAGGCAGAGAAGCAGCCACAGAGGTTGTTGGACTGCTTGGAGATATGCTTAACTGAAGGGAATAATTAGGCAAAGCAGAAGCCTCATCTCTAGGTGGAAGGAAGCAGTATAGCAGCACTGAGTAAAAGGGAAGCCACTTGCCCTGGGTTCTTGGACTTCAACCAGTTCAGCAGAGCGTCCTTGTTGAAGGCTGCTGTGGCCACCATGTTGCTCTTGTTCAGCTGGATGTTGGCAATGGTGTCTGAATGCATGACTACCTCTATCAGTCCAGTCTTGTCTCCTGTGGAGAGGCAGCCATAAGGGGTCATCCTGCAGAGATGAAAGAAACCCTTCCACTCAAATCTTGCCCAGAACTGGGTTGTTTTCCACTGCCTGCCATTATCTATTCCATATCTGCTCCTCAGTACCACAAAGCCTGAGTGGCTGCTCACAGAACAGTAAACAGGCCTGCTGGGGACACAATAAGCTTGCAGGCAAAAATGGCCTCAAATCACTGCAGCAGGACAACTGTCTGCACATTACTCACCTCAGGTCCAGGCCTTCCTGCTTCCACAGGACATCCATCAACTGGATCATCTGCAGAGTCAACATGTCCTGACGAAGATCTGAGCAGCATTACAAAGGAAAAGAAGGGTCAGAAGTAGCTCCTCTTCTCTCATCCATTTGTACCCTTGCAAGTGGCTCTTGTTCTGCCCCTGAAGGAGGTCAGGTCCAGCAGTACTGCAGAGAGCAGTAACGGTCTAAAGCCAGCACTGGACACCCACACTGACACAACACTTGGCCAAAGTTCTCCCCACAGCAGTCAATGTAGCACTTCAGAAAGCATCCACCTGGACACAGCAGTGGGCAGCAGCAGCCACTCCAACCCTACCAAGCTTGGGCTGTTGGAGCTCTTTCAGACCTCACTTCAGGTCTCTCTTTACTGTGCAACAGTATCCAGCTGCTGCTGTCCTAAGGTCTTAATGAGGAGGGCAGCAAGTGACATAGAGAGGAGAGTTTCTTATATCTCCAGAGCACATTGATGTTCCTCATTCCAAAATTTTGGTGGCCCACATTTAAGCCCACTCACCACAGCAAACACTCAAGACTATTACACTTAGGAAAATATTTTCTTCACAGACTTACCATCTCCATTCTTAAAAATAATACCCACTCCACCTCCACCTGTCTCTTCATTATTAAACACAATCCATAAAGGTTTCATCTTGGAGTCCATAAAGGTGCACTGGTCCACACTGGAGGAAGGAAAAGTAATGCTAATGCCATCAGAGTTTCCATCTACTAAAAAGTGGCCACCTAAGATGCACATGCAACAGCATCTGGTGACTTGCATGAGATAGGAGGCCTTTGGGGTCACCAGAAGCCTGGCTCTGCTGCTGCACAGAGCCTGCAGCACCAGTGAAGAGATGCAGCAATCATCCTTACCAGACTTCAGCCAGGATAATGTTGGGGTTCAAGGGCGACTGGAGGTGGGAAAGTGCTTCAAGATAGGTTTCCTGCTTCATGCACACATGCATCATCTCCTTGGTTTGAGGCTTGGTGGCCTTCTGAGAACTCACTTTTACAAAGTCATTCAGAGCTTTCATCTTGTTGAGTGCTTCTCCCTGAAAAGAAAGGGGAGAGGGATGAAACAGGTTTAGCAAGTGGAGAATTCCTAGAGATAGTTTAAAAAAACTCTTAAAAAATCTACTGTGAAATGTAAACTTTGGTTGTATCTCTTCAACTAGTGGCAATTTCACATATTGCAACAAAACAAATTCAGTATCTGCTTGAGGGAGCTCCACAATGATGGATATTCTGCTGGGCACAGAGGGATTGCAGCAGGAATAATGCACATTGCCAAGCGCCAAAGGAAGAAGTAAGGTGCACTGGCTAGAAAAGGGAGACTAAGACCTACAGCCCCTGCCTTCAGTGCTTCTGGGGAGTCCTGGTGATGCAGAAGTGCCAGAGAGTCTCCAAAACAGAAGCAGCACTGGTTTGTGGGCCCATCTTAGATACAAGTTCATGTATAGATGAGCTGTCCACTTTCAAACTGGGTGAAGTGATACTTAATAGGCAAAAGAAATGTTTCAGGGAGTGGGCAGACAGCAGGATTGCCTCCACACAGCAACTGAGTCAGCTGCTGCTAAATCACATCCACTCCCTGCAAGGGTCTTTGGGCAGGCCAAAGCTTCCTAGACACACAGTGCAGTTTTGGACATGTGTGGGTGAGTAAGGGATGAGCAAAGTCACATGATGGGAAACTCCAGGCTCTTTACAGGCTACACCAAAAGCAACACAGCAGTTAAAAGGCAGTTGTACAATACATATATTAATGGTAACATGAAGCTAGAAAGGCTGAACAGCTGAGGACCAGCTCCAAAGCAAGAGGGAAGTTAACCTTTGGGCTAAAAGCAATTTTTACCTGTTTCATCAGAACTTTCATATGGTGAGTGCTGCCTCTGCAGTATGCTTCCAGGATCAGGCCAAACCTCAAGGCAACTGCAGGAACATGCATCTCTGACCTAGGGGAAAGAGGGAGGCTAAAGCAATTCTGACTCACTGCAGCAAGTGAGTAATTTTCCCATTCATGCCAGCACGAGGAGAGGAGGATGCAGAATGTTAGATGCTGGTTAGATTCTATTAGAGAGGGAAATAAAAATGCACCCACCCCAGAAGGTGACATAGAAAAACTCTGCCTGAAGTCATGAGACAGCCTCTTGGATGACTAAATTCCTAACAGCTGTCCTGAGAGCATCACTTAAGGAGCAAGGACAGCTCAGAGCCTATGGCTCAGAAATGGCAGATGGCCAGGGACATCCAAAGTAAATTTCAACTCACAGGCATGTGTGTGTGTGTATCAATTCTGAAAATAGAACCTCATCTCATCACCACCACCACAAGAGGAGAGAAAACAACAAACCAAAGATGTTGTGTTCCCCTGGAATGACTCTTGGACAGGCTCCCAAAGTCAAAGCAGCAGCACCAGGGTGTTGGTAATTACCCTGGGCGAGGAAATCCCACCAGTGCAAGCCACCACCAGCTAAAGGAGAGCCAACAGCCTGTCCATAAATACCCTGGCATCTATACACACTGCTGTGCTGGCCAGAGCAATGAGCAAAGCAGTGGCTGCTGCTTTCCCTTCATTATTGAGAAACAGCCTCAAGTATTTGCTCCCTACCTCAGGTGCCAGAAGAGGAAGTGGCCAATCTTGCGGTTGGACAAGGCCCTGTCCAGCAGGAACTTGGTTAGTTCACAGTCTAGGTAGGATTCATACTTAAGCACCTGAACAAGCTGTAGCAGGTACTGGAACAACTCATGGTCCCTGTGGACAGAAAGGGAAAAAAAAGAAAGACAATGTTCACTTCCCAGCAACAAGTGTATTTGCAGGAGCTGTGAAGACAAAGCTGTCAGCCTCCTTCAGAGCCCTGCACACAGGCAGCAAAGGGCTCTGCAGCTCCCCCGCGGGATCACTTACGTCAGCTTCTTCAGGGAGTTGATAGCAAAGGAACCAACGTAACGGTCAGGAAAGCTGAAATCCAGCAGCTCCAAGGCATTCAGGACAGGCAGCTCTGGCCAGGTCTGAAGCAGGGAAATCATCTGTAAAGGGGAAAAAGAAAAGACCAGAAAATAAAAGAAGTTTTTGTGTCAGTGGATATAAATGTAAATTTCCACTGATGGAAGAGCAGCTCCTTTTTGGGGAGAGTGTCACTATTTATAGATGCCTCAGAGCAAGTTTGGACTGATGGGTTTTGATCTGGTGTCTGCAAACTTTCTAGCAGGGCTGACAGAAGCCATCCAAGTCCACAGCAGGGTTACTTTGCTGTAGCGTAGGCAAAAGTCAGATAAGCTCTCTGGGAAGAGCACTTTTCTGCAGCATAATGATGTAGATCAAAAAGGGACCTTTGCAGGGTCCTATCAGAGCTCTAGAAGTAGAGAGGCACCATCCCAAACTGAGGTCTAATGTTCTTGGTGGAAGAGATTCACTGCTGGTGTCTCAGTTAAAAATCACCACTCCAGATCCTAAAATCTGCCACAAATTAAACCAGACTTTTTCTTGCTGCTGGCAAGATCTTGTCAGTCAATAAGGAGTCTGGGATAATGCAGAGAGCCAAATGGAGCCCAGGAGAGCCAAACCTCAACTCAGCTGGGTACTGCTCAGCACACACTTGCAGGGCCTGGTTGAGAACAGAAAATCTCCCTCAGCCTCAGTGTGCAAAACTCAACCGCAGAGGGACACCGAGAAACAACCCCTGCTAAGCTGCCCTCTCAAACACACCACAGGAAGAATGCAGACTGGATCCTAACTGGGGTCCTAGATGCCAAGGCCAGCATCCTCACCTGGGCAACATCTTCATGCTTGTTCCATTTGGTGATGATGAGCAGCTTGGCCAAAGCCTGTGGGTACTGATCACGGATATCATATCTCATCTTCCACACCAGGTCCTTCTCATGCTCATACAGCTCTGTGTGGCTCCTGCGCTCCAGGATCTCTTTCAGCTGCTGCTTCTGCTCATGGGAATCACAGGAAAGAGCATACACAAGGCTCAGTCTCGACCCAGAGGACTTGCTTAGCCCAGAGGGGGCCTGCAGGACTGGGGCATGACCCAATTTGGTGAAAGAAGCTGGTCAGGGGCAAGATGGAAACACATAATTTGATCTATGAAAGCAGGTTTGCACATAGCCTCACAGAGATGCAGAACTGCTGGCAGAAGCCTCACCTCCTCAGGATCTTCTGCTGCAGCACGGAGCTGTTCTCCATTCCTCCCCAACTCCAGCAGCTAGGACACAAACAAAGAGTCTGAGAAAGGTTCTTCATTCACTTCCACTGTCACTGCAGGCACTCATCCTGCATTAGACTTCAGTCATCTGCCACCCCTGGAGACGGGAATCACACCTTTCACAGCCCAGGGACAGGCCATGTACTCAGCAGGACCCCTCTGCTCACAGGTGTAAGCCAGAGAGCCCCTTCCCTGGCAGTGACAAGAACAGGGGGCGAGTCCTTGCCCCTCAAAAGGGTACGCACCTGGGTGAGTCCTTGCCCCTCAAAAGGGCACACCCCCACACCCATATCATTTGAGAGCAGGGGCTCTGGGTCTCTGAGCTCCAGGATAAGAGAAGCCATTCCAGATTCTTGGAGCTGGTGTGGGTTTGCCAAGCAGACAGCACTGCTCAAGCCACCTTCCACACCAGAACAATCTGTTCACACTGCTGAGCCAGAACATGCAGCATGGGGAGACTGCCTGTATGGTCCAGGCAGAGCAGATCTCCTTTCTTTCATCTAACAGGCAAATTTCTTCCACTTTAAGTGTCTGGCCAGTGACAGATGGAAAATCCCCACACCACACAGCACATTATCACTCTGCTGAAAGGGAGGAGGCTGTCTACTTTCACTCATTTCCCCTTTTATTCCTCTTCCTTCCTATAGAGCCTAACGCTGCCTGCAGTTGGAGAGCAGCTCAGGTAAAGCCATTTTTCAAACAAACACTCATCTCAGAGCTGCTTCACCTCAGGAACTCACAGCCTGCAGAAGCATTCACTCTAAGGCCCAACAGTTAAGAGAAAAAGTCATATTTTCAAGCAACAGTATCTATTGATCAAGTTGTGTTCCTTGTCAACAGCTGCCCAGCAGACAGCAACACTGAGTGCTCCTGCCCCAGCCCAGCCAGGCAGCTCCTGTGCCCCCCAGGAGAAGTGCCCATGTGCCCTACCTGCTCAAAGGAGGGGTAGTACACAGGGTGCGGAGCGACGCTGGGGAAGCAGATCACCAAGGCTGCTGCACTTTCCGTGTTGGGGTTGCACTGCACTGTGCCCATGGGGTTCAGCAGTTCCCCTTTCTCATCTGGAGAGCAAAGTAGATAAACTCATCACCACCAACCTCAGGAAGCTTTGCTCCAGAAAGCAGAGCACAGACAGCTCCCAGCTCCCTCAATGGACACTGCCTGGCCCTGAGCAGCTCACTTTGTCTTGCTGACCTCTCACAGCTGCAGTATGCATGACAGCAGCACCCTTCTAACGTCAGACATCCAATGCCAAGCTGAAAGAGGTCTTCATTTATAGAATCACAGAATGGGAAGGTTGGAAGGGACCTCAAAGATCATCCAGTTCCAACCCCCTGCCATAGGCAGGGACACCTCCCACTAGCACAGGTCACTCAAGGTCTCCTCCAACCTGGCCTTGAACACCTCCAGGGAGGGAGCAGCCATAACCTCCCTGGGCAACCTGTGCCAGTCTCTCACCACCCTCACTGCAAACAACTTCCTCCTAACATCCAGTTTAAATCTACCCTCTGCCAGTTTAAACCCATTTCCCTTGTCCTGACATTGCAAAACCTTGTCAATAGTCCCTCCCCAGCATTCCTGGAGCCCCCCTTCGGCTACTGGAAGGTTACTCTAAGGTCTCCTGGAAGCCTTCTCCTCTCCAGGCTGCAGAGTCCCAACTCTCTCAGACTGTCCTCACAGCAGAGCTGCTGCAGACCTTATTGGTCTCCTCTGCANTGAGCTTTTCCTCATCCCAGACCCCCAGGGCCTGTTCCTCAGGGCTGCTCTCAGCCATTCCCCACCCAGCCTGGAGCTGTGCTTGGCACTGTGCCTACCCAGGTGCAGGACCTTACACTTGGCCTTGTTGAACGTCATGAGGTTGGGTTGGGCACAGCTCTGCAGCCTGTCCAGGTCCCTCTGGATGGATCCCTGCCCTCTAGCAAGTCGACTGTGCCACACAGCTTGGTGCCATCTGCACACTTGCTGAGGCTGCACTGATTCCTCTGTGCATGGCACTGACAAAGATGTTAAACAGCACTGGTGCCAGT
Source organism: Eubucco bourcierii (assembly GCA_013396675.1). NCBI lineage: Eukaryota > Metazoa > Chordata > Aves > Piciformes > Ramphastidae > Eubucco > Eubucco bourcierii. The sequence goes on along the minus strand of VWZE01024406.1, from coordinate 822,804 downwards.
ACTGACCCCTGAGGGATGCCAGTTGGCACTGGTCTCCAGGTGGACATTGTGACATGTTGGCAGGGCTCTAGATGCCATCTCAGCACAGAGAGGTAATCATACCAGGTCTGCTAGCCTGAACTGTTAGAGCCCCTCCTGCAGCTACTGGCCAGCAATGCAGAAGGCAGGGAAGCCTCCTGGCTTTGTGGTGGTCACTCGAGACACAAACCAGTACAGAAGCTGAAGCTCCTGGCATACCTGGAAAGGAGGACCACATGTGCAAGCAGCACTCCCCTGTTTTCAGCTGGTCCTTATAGTCAAAGAGCATGACATTCACCCAGGCAATGGGACAGTCCTGCAAAGCAAAGGAAGAAGCTCCATTTGGCTGCTGTGACTGCAAATGCTGGAAGAAGGGAAGAGAAGACTTAACAAGAAAGTGAGATAATCCCGTGCACAACAAAGCCCTCACAGTAGGCAGGAATAAGGAATTCTATAATCCTGATGTTTTCCAAGTCTGGAAAATGCTACAGGCAGGTACTTATGTAGGCAGTCCCTCATCCAGGAGGTGCTGCAAATGCACCACCTCTGGCAGTCTGACTTCTGAAGTTCTAAAATGAGAGCGCGAGACGGCAGCGGATTCTGGCATTTGTCACAACCTGGGGTCTTTTGGGTAGTGCTGAGTGGCATCAAACACTCCCCACCAATCTTCTGCCTAGCTGAAGAATCTCTTAAGTTTCTGGTAAGGTCTTGCAACCCTACACTGGAGGGTATTTGAGGAAGCTGTGACACACATTTCACAGTCTGAGGGGAGGGAGAAGAACCTTAATTTTGAAACAGGGAATGCGGAGTTGTCGTAACTTCAGAAACCAGGCAAAGTGCTAGATGCATCTGATAGTGTGAAGAAAAGGCTTGGCTCCTCTCTACAATAATAAACACTATCTACAGAAACCCAACTGTATGCTGTCAGCCCTCCACCACACACCCCAAAATAAATCCCACGAGTCCAACCCAGTCTCATTTTGGAGGTGGGAGACTCGAGCAGTAAAGTGACTGGGACACGGCCAAGAAAGAGAACTCCTCTCTCCCTGCTGTAACCCAGTTCCCTGCCACTGCAGCAGGCAGACATATTCCATGACTGACCTAAGATTTCCTGCTCTCAGGTTCCCCAAATGGAACACTTTACCTCATACAAGAGTTTCAGCAGTTGCAGCACTTTGCTGGGCTCTCAGAGAGCACCAAGGCTCGCACAAACGCTAGCGCAGAAAGTGCAAAGTGGATGTGAGGCAAAATTCCAGTGAGATGCACCCACAAATGAGTACTTGAAGGGAACCATAGGGAGACATCTTCTTGTTCCACTGAGACCTTCCAGAGAACAGACCAGGCTTACCCCAAAGGTACACCAAAGGACTTGGAGGAGGGAGCAAAGCCAGCATTTTCCTCCAGCCTGCCAAAATCAATCCTTTCCAAGTGGCCCCTTGTAAACCTTTGAGCTGATTTGATTAGACTAAGTGTCTTCAGTTAAATCCCATTTGAGACATCAGCTTCTAGATCACAAGGGAAAGCCAAACAAAACACCACCACCAGCAATAACCTTTCCTAACAGAGTCAACGACAGCAAACCACAGCACAGAGCCTGCCAAAACACAGGGCAAGGTTTTTGGCAGATCAGGTCCAGCAAAGCAACGATTCAGCATGGTAAGGACAGAAATATCTCCTGCATGACTTAGAAAAACACTGGAAACCAACCCTTTGGGTGACACCAACTCCCTGACTCACCCCAGTCTGCAAGCATGCCTGTTTTTGTGGTAGTAAATGATTTAGTCCCAGCTCTCTGCTCTGGTCAGTCTGCACAGACAAACAACATGCATGTAATTAACCCCTGAGTCCTGTCAGCAAGGCAACTAAAAAAGATCATCAATCAAAACCAAAGAAGTCAGGGGGCACTCTGACTGTACCCTTCTCTAACCAAGCACATGAAATGGGATCTGGGCACCTCACTCACTGCTGACCCTGTGGAAAAATCCTCTCCTGTGCTGCTCAGTCCCAGCACACGTTGTGGTTTACATCAAGGACTCACCAGAACACATCCACCTCTGCCCAGGACCAGAACACAAGCGAACGTGAACAAGCTCCTCTTAGCTAACCAGGCTGGTGTGCCTGTGTCAATCAGAGCAGTGAGATTTCCTTCTGACCACTTCAAACCTGAAAATCATTTCAGTGTGACTGCAAACATGCAGCCTGTGGATGAATCAGAGATGCTGCCTGACAAAAGCCTCCAGCGGGAGTTGGAGTTCTCCTGTTCTTAAGTTACAAAAGAAAAAAAAATAAAACCCAGCAATAAAAATGTTGATCCTGGTCCTGGCCTCAAAATGTTTCCAGTCTGAAGTCTCCAGCCCAGAAACTGGTTCACACAAGCAGGACTGGTGGGCTGCCTGCCGCTTAATGCACTGAGATCCCTACTGATGCCAACCAACCAAAGCACAGCAAACCACCCAGCAATGAAAAGGAGCTAACAGAGCCGAGACTAAACTCTTCCCTAATAACACCTATCAGCCCCTTGCTTCTCTGTGCTCTGGTAAAGCTGGCAAAACCAAACCCCTCTTTAAAGCATGTCAGCAGTGGTTTTGTGGCTGCAGAAACAATGATTTGTAAGGGGAACAAATGCATTTGCTGCTCATAAAGAAAACTCTTCACATGCAAAGGGCACCAGGCATCATGTGCAAGGTACAACAGTGGGAAACCAGCAACTCAATTACACCACAAACCACCAACTTCAGGCTGCAATTAGCTCTGCTTTTGGTTACTGAATTACAAATGGCCTAAAGGTTTTGAAATAGAGGTGAGCAAAGTGAGAAATGCCACTGCACCTGATTCAGAAGCTCCAAACAAGAGCTTCCAAAGTGATTTCATAATGGTAAGAGCCTGCAAAGCGACCTTCAGTCCTCAGTGTGCAGCATTTGAACAGCAATCATGAAGATTCTGCACTTTCACTTCACCACACCTAAAGCTTTGCAGTACCCAGCGTTTCCATTCCTCATTTTCTTCCCCCTTCTTAGCTGCTAATTTCCTCCACTGGGGAGTTGCATGAAAGACTTTACTAGAAAGAAGATGCAACAGGGAAGATGGTTTAACCTCAACTACAAAACAAGGAAGTTGTGTAACAGCAAGAGAGACAGCAACACAAAACTGCTCTTCGTGTGCATTCAGATGCTGGCTGTGTTTCTCACTGGTAGAGACCAGTGGGCAAGACATTAGCATTTAAACAACCTTTCTCACAGGCAACTACGCCTCACTTCCCTGGGCCTGCTGAGGCAGTGAGTGGCTATCGCGATCTAAGTCACTTTATTAGTCAAGTCTTCTCCTGAAAGCAAAGGGCACTGGGCTCAGACTGTGCCCCTAGCCTGGCTCAGTCCCACACTGGGTTTACTCACAGCTTTCTTGGACTTCTTCTTGGTGGAACGAGCCTTCTTGGCCTTCTCGATGACGGCGTAGAGGGCGAAGCAGAGCCGCGCCATGCGGGGCAGGTCGCAGATGTTGATGTCAAAGTCCAGCCTCTGTCTCCACACTGGCTCTGAGCACACATTCACTTCAGAGCTCGAGACTGTCTTGCACAGCATCTCATTGCCATGGAAGAGACCTGCCTGCACCACCAGCTGTGGGAAGGGGAAAGAGGAGAATGCCACGAATCTGCCAGATCGCTGAAGACACAATTAGGAGAGGAAGGGGAAGGGAATCCACTCTGCTGAACAGGGTGCACCACTGTCTCCTCACCAATGTGTTCAGAGACTTAAGTTCCTCAACCCTCCTCTTTACTCAGTTTCAGAATCACAGAATCATCCAGGTTGGCAAAGCCCCTCAGGATCACCAAGTCCAACCTATAATCCTACTCTCCGAGATTCACCTTAAACCACATCCAAACCACCCTTAAACACATCCAGGCTTGGTAACTCCACCACCTCCCTGGGCAGCTCATTCCAGTCCCTGACCACTCTCTCTGTGAAAAACCTTTTCCTAATGTCCAGTCTAAACCTACCCATCAGCTTGAGGCCATTTGCTCTTGTTTTGTATCCAATCTCCTGTGAGAAAGGACCAGCAGCAGCCTCTCAACAAAGCCTTTACTAACTACCTGAAGGGACATTGTGATGTATTTCAGTCATGCAGACTTGCAAGAGCTGCTTAATCATTGCAAAAGGCTTGGGCAATCTGTTGGTTAGAGTCTTATGGGTCTGACCCCATAAAGCCAGGCAGTATCTAGACCAAACCCTGCTCTGAGATGCTGCAGGAGCTAAGGAAGCTGTCACACTGAAAAAAGCAGAACAGACCCCATGGCAAGTGGTTCTGCCAAAGGGGAGGCAGATCCACACCACAGGAGAGAGGCATTTGCCAACAGCTGAGCTCCAGCACAGGCCTGCAGCGCAGAGCCCATCCAGACCTGTCTCTGGGTGCACATTGTCCTGCAATGCCCTCTTGCAACCTGCCAGATCACTGCACAGCCAAAAGCCAACCTCACCCCCAGCTTTACCCTCTGTTCCAATACTGCTGATGACTCAGCCACAGGAGTGTCCCCCAGAAGCTCTCTGCAAATGATGGGGCCCTGGGCAGAACTGTTTCATTGCCTGTGCCCCGTCCCAGATGTCTTCTTGCCCTGTGTCCTCCCTTTCCCCAAGGGTAGCCATTCCCCTTCTCATTCTCCTGCTCCCCCTTCATGACAAATAAGCTGCAAATCTCAGGGTTTTGCTGCATTCTGCCTTCACTGTACCAGTCACCACCTCTCCCACCATTCTCTTTTCTCAGAGCTGGATTTCCCCTCCTCTGGCTTTTGCAGGCTTCTCTGCCTCCCCACGCTGCTCTCAAGCTGTGTTACCACAGGGGAGCAGCTCTGCCCGCTGCTCAAAAACCTTAGCAGGGGAAATGTTTCTAAGAAAGCATTGCTGGGCTGCTGGCTTGCAAGTTCCCTCCCCCTTCCTGTTGTGCTGTAGTTCAGAAACTGCCCAAAGGCTGAATGAAGCACGGTAGAGGATCATGTGAGAGGAGGCTGTCAGCCCCTGCTCTCCTCACCACACACACACAGGACAGATGCAGCTAGGAAAGCCAACACACAAAACCAAAACCTCAGAGTGAGTCAGTGCCTACCTTCATTCGCTCATCTGCATTGACCTTGCTGCCTTGCACCAGCTCGATGTAAAAGGACTGCTCCAAAGACCAGAGAGAACCATAGTTGGGCTAGAAAAAGGAAAAGGTTGAGATCAGGAATAAATGCAACAAAAGACTTCTCAACCCAGCCCTAGACCTCATCTCTCATCATGTGCTTTTTGCTCCAACAAAACAGAGCACTGCAATGCAGGTGGACAGCACGAAGGCTGTGACAACCAGAGAAGCTATGGAGGGAGCTGGAAGGCTGACTGGAAATTCCTCTCTTAGACCCTTGCTAGGAACCTGTCATGAGAGGGGCAGGGAGAATCATCTGCTCTTCCCAGACAAGATCAGCATCTCCATCCATGGATGAGCTGAGGGTGACCCTGCTGGGTCACTGTCCCCTTTTACCTTTTTCTTAGGGAGCGGGGGAGGCTTGGCAGCCATCTTTGGGGGGCTGGCAATGCAGTTGGTTTGCTCATCTCTCATAGCAATGATAGTGGAGGAGTGGACCATGGTCAGGTGGGGCGTGAGGCCGCGGTGCAGGCAACTGCGAATGTACTGTGAAGAGAGGAGAGAGTCAGCACAGGTCTAAGAGCCAAGCAGGCAAGAGCAGACAGGAAAACCAGAGCTGGCTGAAGCAGAAACTGGGGAAAGGTGTAAGGAGGGCAACTCCTGCTTTATAAACCTGCCTTTTATAGCTGGCATTTCATCAGCAGACTCAAATGGCTGCATCAAGGGAAAACACAGAAGGACTCAGCACTCCCAGCAGCAGTTTTCCCAGACAGAGGAATACAGGCTATGGGATTGCTTGTCCAACTTTCTGGAAGACAACCCCCAGCCCACCACACAAGCAAACAGAATCATAGTCTATAAATGCATTTATACAGCAGTTGGTACCCAGGGACAGGTTTAGATCCCTATCCCCCCAAAAGATAAGGACCTGTTTGGTTCCTGGAAGCATCCCTAAGCAGCATCCTGCATAGAGGATAACACATCTCAATCTAACCTCCCAGCAAGAGGAGGCCACATGGCAACAAACCCATTAACAAAACAAGACACAAGGCTCACCTGGAACTGGTACAGGGGGTAGTTGCCATAGAGATATTCACATTTCCCATTCACCTGCAGGGTGTAGTCCTCAGGGTTCTCCAGTGTCTCGTGGCGGAAGACAGTAGCCTGCTTCTTGATAGCATAGCTCATCAGTGTGATGGGGAACTCCTTTGGGGAGATCTGGAAAGTGAAGCTCTCCTGCAATCCCAACCACACAGCACACACTGTCAAATGCCAGCAAAGGGCTGAAACCAGCACAAGGAGCAGCAGTAGCTCAGCAGATAGGTAACAACATTCCTGCTGCTGACAGCAGGTGACAAGAAGGCAGAGTCACAGCCACACACAATAGCAAATAAGCAGGGGTGCTTGCCAAACTGGGCAGGAGCTTGTTTCAGCAGTCTAAGCACAAGGCTGGAAATCAGGAACTCCAAGTCCAGTTTAAGCAGAATCTCCAGTTTATGAGGTTGCTAAGTCACTAAAAGTCTTCCCCATCTCATGCCACCAGCAAGGCAGAAGGAGCCCAAAGGAGCCCAGGGTCACCGTGCTCAAACACACTGCTATGCAAGGCCCTTCTGCCTCCTTTGTGCCCTAGCACAACATGCAAGAGTAACTCTAACCAAAGGTAGCAGGCAAGGACAGGGGCCTGTGAGCAACACAAACCAATGCCTGCAAGCAGCATCTGCTGAGCAGGAGTTGAGCAGGCTTTTGGGTTTCAAAATGAAAGGCATGTGTTGGATTCTGTGCTCCTCTCCTACCCAAACAGCTTTCCACCACAAGTCCATGCAGCAACCTGAGCCACCAGGTAACCAGTACAGCCAACACATGATCAGGAAGGGGAACAGCTCCCTTGGCTGCAGGCTCAGAGTCTCCCTCCCAACCATCTCCACAGGCAAAGGAACCTGGAGATGCACACTGAACACATGGCAACGCTGTCCCCACACAAACACTCAAAGGCTCCCAAAGGGACAGCACAAAGCAGCTAAAGAGCACAGAAAAGTTTGTGCTTTACCCCACCAGACTGGAACTTGATGTTGACAAAAATGTTCTTGGTGGGGGTGTGCAGAGAGCCAGTCCCAAGGCCTTTGGCCATGGGTTCCAGCTGCAAGGGAAAGTTGTACTCCATCCAGGCTGCCCAGCTGAGCTGCTGCCGCTTTGCTGCTCTCTCCTCACAGAACTGGCACATTTTGGTGCGGAAATCGTTCACCTCTGGGTCCTGCACAGAGTCAAACTCATGCAAACCTAAACGGGGAGTAAGAAAGGCAAAATGAGCACCTGAGCTCAGAGAAAGGAGCCTTTCACAACCAAGTGTCTGTGAAACAATCTTCCTGCACACACACTCAGTATTTGGCCCAAAGGAGAACAGTCAGCCCAAGCTACCAGCAACCACTTATTCACCACACAACTGCACCCACCCAATTAGCACAGCCCTCTGCCAGCAGGTAAGATCACTCCTCTTGTGTCTGCACACACAGCTCCCTCACCAAACCCACCACAGACCAACCCTGCCAATTCATCGCCCGCATGGGCAGAGCTCCATCACCGTTCCACAGGCAGCAAGGCTGTCTGGGACAGCAGCACGTCCCACTTACAGGCACCAGCCTGCACGCTGCTGCTGGGACCAGTGCTGGGGGACTGACCTTTCCCAATGAGCAGGCTGATCTGGGAGTTAATAACCTTCTTGACTCTGTCTCCCTCTCGGGCCACAAGCCGCAGCACCGGTAGGAAGGGCTGAATGTCGCAGAGTCGCCGCTGCTCGTCCTCCAGCTCCTGCTGCTCTGCTGTCTGGTTGATGCAGGTGAAGACATAGGCCTCGGGGTCACTGAGCATATGGTAGAGGGGCTCATACTGAGCATGCTTCCACACCACCTGGGCCAGCACAACAGCAGGGTGAGACTACCACTGCACTGCTAGAACCTCCTCTTACTGTCACCACACAGCCTCACTCTCCTGAGAGAGACCATTCAGTGAAGGCAATTCCCAGCCAAACTTTCTCACAGCACTCCTGGATCTGCAGTCACTTGGCTGCTTCTCACACAACCCACAAGCCCTGGGTGGCCAACTTAGATCTATCCTCACTCCATAGTTACTTTCACCAACCCGGCTGGACAGGCTTCCAGAGAACTGAGCCTGACCCTACCAGCATGCTGCTGCTCTCAAGTCTCAGGGGCTGGACATGGGTTTAGTGGGTAGAGAGGCTGCCACAAAGGCAAAGCTCTCAGAGTGAAGCCTCAGGAACTGCCTCAGAGAGGAAACCCCACTTGCACTAAGTTAAGACCCAGCACGCTTCCTCAGGTGCTCCCCAAGAACAGAATCCTCATCACAGAAGCCTGCAGATAAAGACTGAAATAAGGTTGTTACCTGCTTGATGGTGCCCAAGCTGGCATTGCAGGACACAGAGAGGTTTAAGTATATGCCTGTGGGCAGTAGAAAGTCCACTTGGATGTTTTGGTTTTCCCCCTTGGACCAGAATTCCATAGGGCAGTAAATGCCTGGGGGCATCCTGCTCACTTCTTAGCTACCACCTGCAAGGAAAGGGCAGAATGTCTCTTGCTGTTGACTACATAATAGATCCTCAGACCTGTGCTGGGCTCTGCAGAAAGTCCAAGTGCAAAAGAACCCAAAGAAAGGAGCTTAGCATATCCTCACAGCCCACTTTGGTCAGCTTTCCAGTCCAGTGCCTCTCAATCAGAGGTGTTCTTGCCATAGCATTTCATTCTACCTCAGTGCAACCTTTCTCTAACCTTTCCTAGACTGGGATGAACACCTGCACTTGACAAAGAAATGAGACTATTCTCTTCTCTTGAGGACAAAGGCACTTGTCCTGATAGCTCAGCTACAGCCAACAGAAACAATGAGTCCATCCCTACCCCGGCTTGGTAAGGCAATCCTCAGGCCACATGCTCCAAGCTCCACTTTGTTTTTCCAGAGCTCAGTTCCAGTCTGCAAGGAGGAGAAAGAGGAGTTACTGGTTCTGAGCACACAAGCATTTCTACACACCCACTCCACTGTATCCCCCTCCCCTCCACAATTACAGAAAAAAGGAAACCTAAGGCTGAGACAATCAAAACTCTAGAGTCAGACACTGGTTGGACTTGATGATCTCAGAGGTCTCTTCCAACTTAAATGATTCTGTGATTCTATGAAAACAAGCTTGCTAATTCCATTGGCATCCACTCACTTGGCAGGGCTCTACAGTTTATGCTCAGTACATCCAAAGAAAAAAGATCTGAAGGCCAACAGGTACAAAGTGCTGTTGTCAAGCATGGGATAAGTGCACACGAGAACAGCTAAACCAAAAGGCACTCAGCAGAAGCTGGTTGTGTGTTTCCTTTCTTAAAGACACATAACACCAGAGGCAGAGGAACCCTCATGCTCCATCCATTTGTCACTCCAAACCTGCCTGGACACCATCCTGTGCACCTTGCTCTGCGTGACCCTGTTCTGGCAGCAGAGTTGGACGAAATGATCTCCAGAGGTCCCTCCCAACACCTAACATTCTGTGACCTGTGATCTGCCTACAAGCAAGATATCACAGCAGTGAACATCTCCACTTTTCTTCACAGGTGACAGACAGCAGAACATGATGTCCCCACATGCAGGAAGAGCTTGCAACTGTTCCCATCAGCTCCTAGTGAGAGACAGATGAGTGGCTCCAACTCCCTTCACCCACTCCAGGAGAGGAACCAGCTCATCACCTGAGCTCCCTCTCACTACTAGAGCTCTCCCACCAGGTCAGCAGAGACACACGCCAGTGGCACAGCCTGGAGGGTGCTCACCCAGCCAAGGCTCACAGCTGCTGTGGCTCAGTCTCCTGCCAGCCTGCCCTGAGCCATTCTGCCAGTACCACTTGCCCTCAGTCCACAAAACCAGCACATCTGCTCATCCACAACTCCAAACGTGGCTTGGCAGCTGTCAGACAGTGTACAAACTTGGGAAGAGGCTGAGCAGTGAGCTGCTGAAGAGCTGGGGCTGCCAAACCATGAAGCCCTGCTGCCAGCTTCGGCATGAGGAGGAGCCCAGCATCTTATCTGGCAGTGCCCGGGAGCACAGCACTTCCCCAGCAGCAGCGAGGGGAGGATTCCCAGAAGTATGAGCTCTGCTTTATCTGTCCTGCTTCCTCAGCACAGAACACAGAGGCTCTATCGCCAGAGGCCGGATGCAGAGACCACAGCCCCATGTGCCTCGAGAGGGAGGTAAGAGAAAGGGGGAGGAGGCAGGGCTGGCAAGTTTGAATAAAGCAAAACAAGCTGTCCTCTGCCCACTAACAACAAACCTCGGGAGTTTTTAGAGTATCAGCTACTCCAGCCTCTCCCACAGGCAGCAAAGCAGTCAACCACCCCCCCTCTACTGACCAGCAGGGATGGAAGACACAACAGTGGCTTAACTGCCTCCTCCTGCTGAGGATTTCTAGCTGGTGTCACATCCCAACGGGCACCAAGTACCTACCTAAGCCATCAGCACTACGATGTCAAGTCTGAGGTGCACAGTATCCTGGTCCTTCCAAACTCACTGATTGTCTCCCAGTGCAGAGGGATTTCTCCAACAGAGCCTAGCGTGGATGTGCCACACGAAGAACCACTCTGGTCCTGCACTCTCTCTAACACTTTGTTTACCAAACCTCTCCCCCTTCCACTGCTAAATCCAGAATGTTCCACTGGACCTTGCATGTGACAGTTTCTACAACAAGCAAGCTCTGCATAGATGAATACTCCTGCACCACCTCACAGTCATCTTCCCTTTAGTGCTGGGAAAACTGGAGGAGAGTTCTGCAGGCTGTAACCTTGCCTGCACTGTGCCGACCTGGTGAGTTACAATTCCCTTTCCCAGGGTCCTTCTGCTGCTTGTGAACAGCCAAAGGCAGCACTGCTCCTGGGCAGGCTTTATGCTACCAGGGTTGTTTGAGAGACATCACTGCAGGAGTCTTTATAAAAAGGATTCCCCCTTGCAGCTGTTGATTTTTAAAAGCTTCAGCATCACCTCAGACTTTCATCCTGGTGGGCAGACAGATGAGTGCTAAAAATCCCATGTGATGGTTCTGACCTGTAGGTCTGCCAGCCTGAGGCTCAAGCTAATCAATCCACACTGGACAGAAATTAGTCTACTGCATACAACTTGCACACACCCCAGAGCTAGGGAAAGCAAGGGCAGGACAGAAGATTGTGTTTCAGTGGGATGTAAAGCCACAGAAGCAACTTCAAGCAGGTACAGAGGCTATCAAAGGCTCCTGCTTACCAACACGGGGCTGTAGCCCCCCACTTTCTGCCATAAGACAGCCCCAGCCCTTACTCTGCCTCCTCCAATACACCACAAAACATTTTTCCAGAACTCTTCCACATTCCCCCACCTACACCTTCCTACAATGCTTCTTCCTCCCTGCACCAGCCACATCTCCCACAACCTTCCAAACTCCATTTCAAGTGCAAGGCAGGTACATTGCTGCCCAAGAAGCAGAATGGACAACCAGAACACACAAAGCACCTACAGCTGGTGCACACACACACTCCACCTGAGAGAGACAGAGCTCAGCACTGGCCAGCCAGCTGATCTGCTTGGGCAGCCAACCAAGTCACACTGACATGCAGACACAAGGCAAAGACCTGGCCCTGGTGAGGGCTGAGTATATCTCTCTGTGAACTTCACGTAGTCCCTAAACTAGATGCATGCACAGAACATTTGAGGAAACCACAGGGCCTCAAATACCTCCTCATTCATCTCAGGCAGCAGTTTGCCTCCTGGACTGCTTGTACACAAGCCTGACCTAAAAACTGCCCCATGGTAGGTACCATCTGGAGGAAAATAATCATGAGACAAAAATTGCAGGGTCTGGATGTAGGCAAGTCCTCGGTTTCCTCTACTCAGTAATCTGCAGGAAAGATACAAACTGCTTCACCCTCTTGCTTTATTGGATGTCCCCTCCCTGGAGCTGTTTAAAGCCAGCTAGGACATGGCTTCAAGCAACTTGATCTACTGGAAAGTGCCCTTGCCTGTGGCAAGGGAGTTGGAACTAGATGATCTTTAAGGTCCTGTCCAACCCAAACCATTCTATGGTTAATCAGTGTGAAGGTCACAAATGTGCATCCTTCCAAAGAGGAGAGATGACCAAAGCAGAGCTGATGTGCACATGGGACTAGTCCATGAATAAGCCTGCCAGGACACGGACCCCAGCACCACTGGATGCCATCTAACCAACACAGGCACAAAATCAGCAATGGCAGGGGAGATGTTTAGAGCTCACACAGCCTGAGGAATAAGCAGTTTTACATAAAGGTAAATTTATGCAGATGGTAGCAGACACAGTTGTAATTACCCAGTGGCTACTTAACAACCCAGGAGTAAACATAAAGCACACAAACCTCCCCTTATGCAGCCTACCAGCCAGAGCTCTGTGTTTACAACATAGAGCAGCTACTGAAAGAGGAAAAAGCAGCAAGCTTGCAAACTCACACACGGGGCAGCATTCTACAAACCTCTGAGGCTGCAGCATCAGACAGACACGGAAGCTCCGACGCCCACAGATGACACTATTACCAAACCCCAGGGCTGCAGAAACGCCTTGCAAGTTCATAAGAAACGAGTGGCACAGAGCTCAGGGCTGATGTGTGTTGAGTGGGAGACGGCAGGAAGCCACTTTCATTGCAGGCATCAACTCTGCTGGGGGAGGAGACGTTGGGAATTGTCACCTACACAGGTGCTTGATGTGCCTTCACCACACAATCAAGGCAGATCTGACCCAGCCCTAAGCTCTCACAGGCACAGATCCATTTCAGCGAGTGTCCTGAAAGTGGTTGTTTGGTGGGGCTAAAACAGGACCACTCCAGGCTGCAGGCAAGTCAGCTAGGTATTGACAAATTCCCCTCCCAGAACAGGCTGGGAAAGCTCCCCTAAGCATGCTGAACCGTGCCTGCATGTGGGAGTTCTGAAGGGGAGTTCCTCCTTGCAGGGCTAATTGGATACTCAGACCCAGGTGCCAGCCACTTAATCACACAAAAAACGTGCTGCATCTGCTTCCCTTGTGGCATAACATTAAAAAACCCTGATTCAGGCTCCAGTCCCGTGATGTGAATGCAAACCAGAGAAGCTCACAGCAAGACTGACCTTTGCAGCTCTGCCTGCTGACAAGTATTGACAACCTGGCTCTTTACTCATCTGAAAACAAACACACGCTGGTGAGAGGTGCTAGAAACACAGCCTGAGGGACTGCCAGTCTGCAGAGGTGCAAGAGCTTGCTGTGGTGCCTCATGCACCCCAGCTGGGCAGGGATCTTCACCACAGCAGATCAGACCGACTGCTCTGGCCAGCCTACAGGATCCACAGGAAGGCAGGCTGAGAACTTGCAACCATTGCCTGCAGACTGCCAAGAGTGACTCTGAGCCTGGGCATTCAGCTGGCAGCAGCCTTTTATGCCAGAAGAATGGCTTTGCTGCTTTCCTGAATACCTGCTAGCATCATCTTAGAGATGGTATTAACAGGACAGATTTGATCTCTCATATCCTGCCACACAACCCTCTGCACTGATTCATTCATTCTTCCAACAGCAGTTCATTGTTCCTCCAGCTCTAGACAGCAGACACACAGTTACACTGGTTTGATAATGCCTTTTATTAGAGATTTCTAAGGCCCTGATTAATCACCTTTACTCCTTACTTTGCTTGCACAAGCTATTACACGTTGTACAATCCACAATGAAATCTGTCCAGGGTACCTGGGGAAGGGATGAAACTGCAGGCATCTAACGCCTGAGGCCTCCAAAACACTACAGAGCATCCCCTTCCCTACCAGAGGGGCTGCTATAAACCTGCATCGGCTGTGCATCAGGATGTCAGCAGACTACCACAGCTTTTCCCACCTCCCAGGGACTGTTCTGGCTACATGGAATCTAAAGGCTCAGGCATGGAGCAACTGCTGGACCCAAAGAATCCCCTGGCTTGTGTCTTTCCCTTTATTCCACAAAGGCTCCTTCACCTTCAGCATTTACACTGCTCAATGCCCACCTTACACATGCACACCCCTGCCCCTAGAACAGGCCCACAGAGAAAAGTAATGGGAAGCAGAACTACACTAATGTAATCTGAACTGGAGCTAACCTTGTTTGTGTGCAGGGCTGATGATGAAAGGGGTTGTCAGTAAGGGAAGAGATAAGGAAGCAGAATGTACACAGGGTGATAACAACAGGCTGCAGTTCTGTGGGGCTCCCAGCTCCGGAACTATCAGGGAAGGAGCATCGGTGATAGATCATCGCTGCATCTCAGCAGGAGCTCAGGTCCAACCACAAACAATAGCCAGAGGGAGGGAGAGAGGAACTCAGGTAAAGCAACTTAAGAGGAAGGGAACTATAAAGCCATGCCTTGTTCTGGAAATAAAACAGTATCACTGCAGAGAGGCAGAGGAACATCAAGCAGTAAGAAAAGCATGAGAGCCTTCCACTGGGGGAAACTTTCAAGCAGCCTTTTAGGCAAACTCACTTTAGTCAGTCAACCCTGCTTTCAGTACTGTCTGAGGAAGCATCGAGTGGGAAAGTGTATTCAGGGGTGAAGCAAGAGCTTGAAAACTGACAACTTGCAAAGTTTCCTTCCCAACCCTGACAATTGTTTGGTGCCTGACTTCAAACTGACTCCTCTGTGTTTCAGTTTTCTTAATGTGCACAAGAGTGTCCGTGAAGGATGGCACAATTCTTACATGCTGGCACGGTGATTTGGATCTTGCTATTACCACTGCTAACAAGGACACAGCCTGGGAGCTGGAGGAAGTTAGGATAAATAAGAGCTTCTGGCTGAAGAAATTGCTGAAATTAGTCTTTTTCAACTGCTCTCATGAGTGGGCAGTTGCAGAAGCCCAAATGCATCTTGCTGATGAAAACGAAAACCAAGCCAGTGCATTTCTAGTGATCTTCCACCACTGCATTCAACTTTTTACTTTCAAGCTCTCATCTGGAGCATGTACAGCCCACCACGCTCTAGAGGGACTTCCTGATGCCCTCCCAAAACCTACAACCCAAAAGCTAACCCACCAGAGCATCACGCAGCGCTGTGAGCAACTGCACCGGGCAGCACAACTCCGAGGTAAAAACTGACAGATGTCACCAAGCACCCACAAATCTCGGGGTGACTCTGGTCGCAGTGAAAAGGTTCCAGAACCCAAACCTTCCGGGTGAAAGCAAGGACAAGACCCCACCAGCACCCCGTGGGGGTTCTTTAGTAGGTGACACGACTGGCTGCCTTCCAGTTCCTGGCCGAAAACAGGCCGACCGCTGCCATCACCCGCTGGATCCGTGAGGAGCGCTGCTGCCAGCACCTCTGTCGCTGCGGGGGAAGGCACGGCAAGGGCTGGCCCCAAGCGGAGCAAGCTCCATCCGCCTCGCCTCGCCTCGTAACGCCCGGGTCCGTACATCAAAGCACAGAAGTGCCTTGCCCTGAGCAGCTCCCGGAGCTCCGGCGGTCACTGGGATTTGCCGCAATCAGCACGGAGACAGACGCAGGACCGAGCGAGACTCCGCCGGAGCTGAACGCGGACCCAGCACCCGCGGGAACCGGGCCGCGACTGCCGGGGCCGCGGCGGGGGATGCGCAGCGGCGGCTCCCGCCCCGGGCCCCGCTCCCATCCCCGGCTCCGGCCACGTCCTCCCGGCCCCAGATCGGCGCTCACCTGCGCTTGCTCGCTCCCGTGGCGGCCGCGGCCCCGACTCCAGCTCCAGCCCGCTCCCGCCGCGGCCCCGGCTCCAGCCCTTCGCCGGCTCCAGCCCGGCCCCGCCGCCGGCG
>VWZE01024406.1:792170-802411 GCA_013396675.1 Eubucco bourcierii | reverse complement strand
GGCTCCAACACTTCCATGTCCTTCCTGTGCTGGGGGCTCCAGAACTGCACACAGGACTGCAGGTGGGGTCTGAGGAGAGCAGAGCCAAGGGGCACAATCCCCTCCCTTGCCCTGCTGCCCACACTGCTCTTGCTGCAGCCCAGCACACAGTTGCTGTCTGGGCTGCACTCACACTGCAGCCTCAGGTTGAGCTTTTCATCACCCCAGACCCCCAGAGCCTGTTCCTCAGGGCTGCTCTCAGCCATTCCCCACCCAGCCTGGAGCTGTGCTTGGCATTGTGCCTACCCAGGTGCAGGACCTTGCACTTGGCCTTGTTGAATGTCTTGAGGTTGGACTGGACACACCTCTGCAGCTTGTCCAGGTCCCTCTGGATGGATCCCTGCCCTCTAGCAAGTGACTGTGCCACACAGCTTGGTGCAGACCTTCATCACTTTGAAAATCAGTGCTAGTGCTGTGAGGAAAGCCTTGACTAATCTGAACCAACTGCAGATGGAAAAGCTCCTAATCTTTGTTGGGGAAATTCAGATACGCATTCACAATTTGAACGTCAAACCCTGTAAGACTGCTCAGTGAGCAGCCAGCAGCATGGTAGAACATCAGAGATAACAATGCACAAACTGCTCAACTAGCCAGAAATATTATCAGAGCAAACACTCATCCCAGGGAAACCAAGCACTGGGAGCATGACAGCACCAGGCTCGTCTGACATGAATTCCTGTTTGATAGGAACACAGCACTGCTGATAATAAAGAGTAAATGTTGTTCATCTCTTCTGGATGCACACATTTCCATTTGTACTGCTTAAAACACTTACAGAGCACGTACTGTGCACTCTGCATGCCTGTCCTTTCCCTGCTTTGTTCCTGACACTCAAGAAAACCAAGGCACAAAAATTAATTTGCCATAAGTTATGTAGGGGGATGGTGGGGAAGGAAATCAATTAGGTCTCCGGTGTCATAACTACAGGAGGTGTTTTATTAGGCTTATGTAAATTTACTTGAAGAACATTTATATATTCAGTGAGAAGAATGAAAAATAAGAAAAGTGAGGGCAATGGTGACTTTAAAAAAACCCAAAAAACCAACAAACCCCCAAACATTTAGGTCCAGAATAATTCTGGCAGTTGGGCAGGTGACTGGGCAAAGGGCAGCAGATGCATTGGGAACCATGATGGTGGAAATGTGAAGAAAGGATGGACAATGGCTGCCTGGAAGAGAGTTGCAAAGATGATAATCCCACATCTCCACAATAAAACCTGGTCTGAGGAAGGGAAGGAAGGAGGATGGAGATTGTGAGGGTACAAAGGGAGCTTTCCTGGGTGCAGCAACACAGTCAGGAAACACGGATCTGTGGTGCCAGCTGTGCAAGGGCTGCGGCGCAGCTGCTTGCCCCTGACATGGGGCTCTGGAGACAACAGAAGCAAAAGGCTGAATAAAACTGAGCAGAGAAATTCACCACAATACCTTCTTAAAGTGAAGACTAAAGCTACCATCTCTCTCAGGGGGTCACTATCACACATCTCAGGTTCCACTTTCCCCCCATCTTGAGTGCCATGAAGAAGGAATGTTCCCTGTGAAGGACAAGGCAGGGGACAAACACCAGGCAAGGACATTTAGGGGAACAAATCCCAGAGGATTTGCCAGCACATTTACCAGCTTTAATGTGCATGACCCCAGACACAGGGACAAGGGTCTCACTGAGCACCCAGCTCTTTGCTGCCCTGGGCTGACCACCTCCATGCACTGGGCTAACTTGTCACATGCTGAAGCACACATCCCTAAGCAGCCCTGAAACAGATGCTGGTTTTCTCCTGTTCTTCATCTACACTCCTGCAACCTTCCCTCTGAAGAAAAATGCAGCAGTTATTTCACAGTTTAGACTTTGGGACAGCTGAGTGCACAGTGCTTGTAACACCAATTGTTTTTCTTTCAAGAACAAGGCCACAGTTTGCTTGTTGATACTGTCACAAGAGCTATTTCAGAGAAGAAAACCATGACAAAGCCCCAGCACATTTTTCTCTTTGTCTGATGGACACATGTTCAAACAAACTAACAAAAAAAAAAAAAATCACCAAATGAAATCTTTCCATGAGCTGATGGTGAATTATTAGGGGATAGGATTCAAGGACCCAAGCAGCTTGTTTATTCAAGAAGCCTCTGACATGTCATCAAGCCTGGGACCCCAAATGATAGAGAGAAGGGAGAATGACGACAAAGACACTCGGCTGCCTTGCTGAAGGCCAGAACGGTGTCCTCTGGTGTCCTTGCCCAGTCAAAAACTCTGTTTTATTTGTGTGACTGTGCATTTAAATGAAGGATATTGTAGACCTGAGAACAAAGTATTCCTCCATGATTTCCCCACAAATGTTTGCAGAAGAAAAACAAGCAACAAGAACTGACCTGAGTTAGCTGCAGCAAGCTGCTGAGATTCCTATCTTGATCATCAGCAACACCACAGGACTTCTAAGGAAGAAAAACCCCTGAAGGCAGTTCACCTTAGGAGGTTATCAAAGTGGACCAGGAGGCTTAATTTGATACCTCCTTAGCTGTTTCTTCACCAGAACTTCAAAGTTACAAACTCTGCCTGCACTAAAGCCTTGTGTTAAGGACAAAGCAAGTTGTGTTCCTTGGTGGCATTGCAAGCAGCACAATAGCCCAGAGAACAGTGTGTGAGGTATTAGTCAAACCCCAGGCAGGAGGAGATGCTACTGACCCAGTTCTGCAAGCTGCATGAGGCCACAGCTGTGTCAGGGATCCAATTTGAGTTACTGACTGCAAAAACTTCAGACAAAATGGTTTGGAGGAAAAAAAAAAATCACACAAACCCAAGCAACACCAACAAAAATCCCCTCCAAAGTCACACAAGCTGCTCTGAAAAGACTCAATGCTTCCAAGGACTTAGTGCCACCTGGAGTAAGGTACTCACATTCTACTCCTCGAGCCCTGGCACTGATGCCATGGCTGTTAAGGATGTGTTGCACCTCTCTGCCTGCAGAACACAGATATTACTGTTTCTGTGTTTCACAGGGCTTTGCTCTTCGTCCAGGTCATCTGAGGGCTTTTAACTGGTGGTGCTACACAAGTTCAAAGCCTCAGGATCTCGACACAGAGCACTGCTTACTTCTTTATCACTCCAAAATATAACTGCATGGGCACACACAGCTTTTCTGCACACCCACAAGGAGTGCCTCTCCAAAACCCACTTCTGTTGCAAATGTGATGATGTTTTTTGGTACAAAACTGAGGAAAGGCAAACACAAAAAAGCAGAAGCTGCAGCCCTTGTCAGCTGTTGGCTCCTTCAGGAGGGACAAACAACTTTCCCCTCCTTTTTTTTTCTGCAATGCTACTTCTTGGGATTACTTTTTTTTTTTTTTTCCAGAAAGTGAGTTATCTGTAAACTCACAAATTTCCACTATGAGCTGTAAACTGCCTGCTTAACTGAACCACACAATTTAATCTTGAAATTACTGTAAGGGCATTCTGGATCCTTTGCTACCCCAGAAGAAAAGCAGTACCCAGCGTTCCCACACTCAGAAATACACTTTAAGTTCACACAAGGATTGTTGTTCTCAAGAAACAACTAAAACTAAACTTCAGTGATAAAGTCAGAGCACTGGAGGGGGAAAAGAGAAGGAGGGGGAAAAGAGAAGGAAAAAAAAAAAGTCCTTCATCCAGTTTGGGAATTTTGGGGGTCCTCATTAATCATTTCCAGTAAGACCGGATGAGCTTTGCAAACTCGTGTGTGGGTGGCTGGCTGCATGCTGAAGGCAGACAGATGCAGGTGCCTGCCCCTGCTAAGTATTTTGCACAAGCTCCTGGGTTTGTTATATTTGGGGTGGGTTTTGTTTGTTTGGGTTTATTTGATGTTTGAAGCCTGGGCGTTCCAAACCAAGCAAGGTTTCAGAACCCGACTAAACGTCCCCTCTGCACTGAAAGCAAAGCCAAAGAGAATGGATGTGTCACCTTACCAAATGAGGCAGATGCCAGTGACAAATGCTTTAAGAATTTTTTTAGCAGCCACCTGAAAAATCACTTAAGGGTCAGAAATAAGCAGCAGAGGCCTTTGCATGAGTCATCAGTGACAGCAAGGAGAAAAGGAATGCTCAGGGAATTTTTTTTCTTTTATTTTCTCTCTCTCTTTTCTTTTCAAATGAGAGACGACTTTGGCTGAAAGAAAATTATTTTTACTGTTACCAGAGTAAAATTTCCATTTGTGAGGAGGGGATTTTCCACCTGAGACATACTGATGAAAAATCATTTACATATCAGGAGGTAAAAATGAGAGTTTTTACCCTGGGAACGGTGTTGAAGGAAAAACAAACTCTTTTGGGTAGCAGGAAAGCACAATTTTTATTTTTTTTTCTTTTTGCACTCAAATTTTGGTCCAGAAATAGATAATGTTTGTTTTCATGAAGTCTTTAAAAATATTTACAAAGAAGGGAAGATGTATTTCACAGAAGCAAACATTCCAGCCAGCCTAAACAGAGCTGGGACTGGGAAGCTCTACTGGACAAGCACTGACTGCATTAAAAGCACTTCACTATATGCTGCAAGGGTGACTGTGCCTCTCAAAAACCAGACAAAGGCTTCACTGTCCATTGTTTCTGTGTCAGTTCACATGGCAGCAGCCAGCATTCAAGTGGGGCTGGGTCTCTCCTCACATCAGCAGCACACATTTAAGCAGCTACATCTGTGGCCTGGAAGGACTTTTGCAGGTCTCACCCTGCCCATGACACTGGGCATTAACAAACCCACTGCCTTGCTTTGCCTCTCAGGACGGTGGGAACAGCAACGCTTAGAATAGGATCACCTCGGAGGTCTGCAGAGGGATCACCTCGACTGGGATCACCTCAGAGGTCTGCAGAGGGATCACCTCGGCTGGGATCACCTCGGAGGTCTGCAGAGGGATCACCTCGGCTGGGATCACCTCGGAGGTCTGCAGAGGGATCACCTCGGCTGGGATCACCTCAGAGGTCTGCAGAGGGATCACCTCAGAGGTCTGCAGAGGGATCACCTCAGCTGGGATCACCTCGGAGGTCTGCAGAGGGATCACCTCGGCTGGGATCACCTCGGAGGTCTGCAGAGGGATCACCTCGACTGGGATCACCTCAGAGGTCTGCAGAGGGATCACCTCAGCTGGGATCACCTCGGAGGTCTGCAGAGGGATCACCTCGGCTGGGATCACCTCGGAGGTCTGCAGAGGGATCACCTCGGCTGGGATCACCTCGGAGGTCTGCAGAGGGATCACCTCGGCTGGGATCACCTCGGCAGTCTGCAGTGTGATTTGCAAATGACAGCAACTGGTAGCACAGCCACCTGCTTTGTGAGACAGTCGCAGATCTTCCTCTCCGTGAGGCACAGACTGATATTATTAAACCTGGCCTGGTGACAGTCACAGTAACATTTTCTTTCTCTAAGTGACCTGGGCAGGTTGTTACAGTGGAGTTTGGTACTCTTCTGCATTTTTTCCTCACAGCTCAGCACTGTTTTTTCCCTTCAGTTGCAGAATCAGGGGTCAGAAAGGCTGAGTGAGTCTCCAACAGAGGGATCCAGACGAGAGCAACTAATCTGCTCCCAGATGTGTGCAAAGCCAACGCACAACCCACTGTGCTGACCTGCCTTGCAATGGCTATGCCACAGCTTTAGAGCTCTTGGGCCCTAAAAGGAGTTTTTAAATCTCCCTTCTATCCTTATTCTCAGGAACAGCTCTTTGGGATAACCCAGAGGGAAAACTGAAGGTGAGGTGCTGCACACAGACAATGCACCACACACACATGCAAAACAAGAGGTGAACTGCATGCAAAACAGCAAAGAGAGGCACACCAAGGGGGCATTTATTGACACCCCCACCCTGTCACTCCCACACCTGTACCTTGTACCACATTCTGCTGGGGCATCTGGAATTTTTCTCATTGATAGTTGCAGAGTTTGCTGCTTTTCTCTGGACTGGAGAATAAAAGAAGAGGCAGATTCTTCAGTGACAGCTGCATGCCACCCTGATCTGCAGGTGGCATTTTGCACATATGCCAGAGAACTGCCTGGCTGGAAAAGACCTTAAGACCATTGAGTCCAACCATAACCTAACATCTCCCTGTACACAACTGTTAGAACCATGGCCTGAAGCTCTTTCTCCAAAAGTCTTTTAAACACCACTGGTGTTCAAGCCTGGATGGGGCACTTAGTGCCAGGGTCTAGTTGACTGGATAGGGCTGGGTGATAGGTTGGACTGGATGAGCTTGGAGGTCCAACCTGGTTGATTCTATGATTCTATGACTGTGCTGTGTCCTTCTGAGTACGATGTCCTCATCCTAATGGGTGCCTTCCAAAGCCAAAGCACTGTGCTGCTGGTAACTGCCTTCTCCCAGCACCCATGACAAAGTGAAACTGGACCACAGAAGCATTCAGCCTGGGAAAGACCTTCAGGGTCATCGAGTCCAAGCAGTTACCAAACACTACCATCTTCTCTGGAGAAAGACCAAGCACTGCCACCTTCCCCTATGAAGAAGAACCCTGAGGCTCTTTAGTCTGGAGAAGAAAAGGCTGAGAGGGGATCTGATCAATGTCTATAAATATCTGAGGGGTGGGTGCCAAGATGAAGGTGTCAGGCTCTTTTCTGTGGTGCCCAGTGATAAGACAAAGACCAGTGGGTTCAAGGTGGACTTCAGGAGGTTCCACCTCAAAACATCTTTACTGTGAGGGTGATGGAGCACTGGAGCAGACTGCCAGAGAGGTTGTGGAGTCTCCTCTGGAGACTTTCAAAACCCACCTGGAAGTGTTTTTGTGTGACCTGCCCTAGGTGATGCTGCTTCAGCAGGGGAGTTGGACTCAATGATCTTTAGAAGTCCCTTCCAACCCCTAACATCCTGTGATTCTATGTCCAGTAGCTAAACCATGCCTCAGTCTTTTAACTACCTCCAGGGATGGTGATTCCACCACTTTTCCCTTCCATTTTTTTAGGACAATCTTGTTTATTATTTCAAGGAAAATGATTGACTATTTGAAAAGTAAGGAAGAAAAGAAAAAAAAAAAAAAGCCATCTAGACCTAAACAGAGACTGAACATATCCATATTAGTAAACAACACTAACTGTTAATTCAATTATTAAATCAACTGGATGAGGGCAGTTTCCATGCAGACAGCCTTAATTGCTTACTAGGAGGGTTTGCAGCTTGTCTCCACGTTTGTACATTTTACATTAGCCCTGAGTAATGAGGCTCCACACAAGTGGGTTTTCCATTTCAGCCAGGAAATGTTCCATTTCAGCAGCAGGACAGAGACCCAACACACCTCACCCCAGCTCACACGCACCTCAGCAAGCGATCTCACCATCACTTGATTGGAAACTTGTAAAGCTCTTGGGCTGAATCTGGTACCATTTTATTTCCACTGGGTCCTCAATAGCCAGTTTCTGTATTAGTACAAGCACCCAGCAACTCAACTCCCATCTCTTTTAAACAGGAAAATAAAACCCTGGTCTTATGCAGCCTGTCTCTTTCTAAGCTGTCTGTGCCGTAAGCCTGTTCAGTGCCATCCCAAAGCCCCTCAGTCCAGCTTTACCCTGACACCAAGAAGAATAAATCATCAAACAAAAGCATCTATAAAGCACCTGCAGCCTGTGATGCTGGTGGGAGGAACTCAGCAAGATGACAACTTTGCATTGAACTTCCTATTTTGTTTCCCTGTTACCTGCAACAGGAAAAACCTCAGCCTCTCACTTCCTCCTCCTACCCACTTTCTGTTTGGTGTTTTGAGCGATTGGTGTAAATTAGCTACTGCCAGGAGCTAAATTCTCAATTTGCTCTTCCTCTAAAGGTCGCTGGTAAGAGCAAAGTCTCCTGAATAAAATGACAAGGATAAGGAGGGGAGTGCAACAGACACACAGAGTTAGCAGAGCTCCCAGGCAGCAAGAGGCAGTGCCTGGATGCCTGCAGGAAACAGCCAGGTGCATACCACTGTCAAAAAGGAGATGGGATGTGCCAGAGTTCTGACAAGGCTTTCAGAATTAGGCTGGGAAATGTCATGGGGAAATGCAGTGACATCTTTGCAAAGTCAAAGGTGCCTGATAGGGCTCTTGTTGTGGTTATCTGCTTGCCAGATGTGTGACTCACCAGTCCAGTGCCCAACGGGTTAACAGGCCTCATGCAGACACAGGGCTCAGCACCCCAATGAACCTGTGATGGAAGTGTTCCCTGCCTGCTTCTGTGGTCACCACCCACCTGCTCCTCTGTCAGATTCCTTCAGGACACTCTGGGGAGCCAAGATGCTCACTCAACTTTCTAAAGAAACATGTGCAAAGCAAAGAGGCCTTTAAAGATATTTATTCTTTACTCTCCAACCCCCCCAACGAAAACATACCTAACTACTACATGACTCCTTCTGTGGCCAAAGCAAAATAAATTCACAAGGCCTTTGACACTAAAAATACATCCTTCCTCCTCCTCAGACTTCCCCTTTTACAGAAGCATTTCTCTTTCTGTGCCATTTCCCAGCCTGTCACACTCGTCTCTTTTTCTTGCTCCCACCACAGAGCTCCCGATGATGCCATGTGGGGTTTCAGTGTCATGCCACTACATCCTGAGCCACAGCACCCACTTAGAGACCACTGAGAGCCAACAGGCCATGCCCTGACTCTTCCTCCATGCATGTTGTTTGTTTAGCATTCCTCTCCTCCTTCAGTGCTTTGTAGCCTGCTGCTGCTCTCTGCATGTGCGTCCCTGCGCTGGGAGCTCTGCTGCTGCAGCAGGGAATGGAGCCCAGCACTGCTTTCTGTTTCTGAAACACCAGACAGTCTTTTCCCTGTGGTCACATAAATATCCACAGAGTGAACTTGAAGCCTGGAGTAGATCCCTCGGGCTAGCAAATGACAAAAAGCGAACCAAGAAGCCCTCAAAACCCACCACACCTCATCTTTTTTTCTCTTTCCCTGCTGAATCAGAACCAGCAAAAGCCCCCAAAGATTTGAAATGCATTTTACCAAGAGGAGAGCTGCACAAGTCCACACATCTGACCTTGTTTACCAGAACAGCTCTCTTCTCCCCCACACCTCCCACCTTTACTAAACATTTGTCTTCCCTTATCTCTGATAAAAGTCACCCCAGTATGCTGGACCATAAAAAATAACTTGGCACCAGAATCACAGAATCAACCAGGTTGGAAAAGACCTTCGAGATCATCGAGTCCAACCTACCCCCTTCTAATTAACTAACCCCTGGCACTAAGTGCCTCATGCAGGCTCCTTTTAAACACCTCCAGGGATGGGCACTCCACCACCTCCCCAGGCAGCCCATTCCAATGCCAATCACTCTTGCTGGGAAGAACTTTTTCCTAACATCTAGCATAAACCTGCCCTGGTGCAGCTTGAGGCTGTGTCCTCTTGTTCTGTCCCTGGGTGCCTGGCAGCAGAGCCCAACCCCACCTGGCTACAACCTCCTTTCAGGTAACTGTAGAGAGCAATGAGGTCTGCCCTGAGCCTCCTCTTCTCCAGGCTAAACGACCCCAGCTCCCTCAGCCTCTCCTCACAGGGCTGTGCTCCAGCCCCCTCCCCAGCCTTGCTGCCCTTCTCTGGACACATTCACCAGGAGTGGCTCAACTGAGAGCATGACAGCATTTCTCCCTACTCCTCCTCTTCCTGAACCTGTTTGGTGGTGTCCAGCTGACCAGAGGAGGGAAGGCAGCTGAATGTTTACTGAGTTTAAAAATGACAAAGCATGGCTTGTGAAGTCAATCTGCTGTTACAAACAAGTACAGATGAGGCCACCTGACAAAGTCACACAGAGAAGAGAGCTCACAGAGCAAAGTCTTCCCCTTCAGGCACTCCAGACAGTAATGGTCCCAGTCCCAGTCCTGGGACAATCAAACTTTGATTATTTTTTTATCACCTTTTTGATGATCTTCCAGCTCTCTTGACAGATGGTTGTGCCTGTGACCTTGGCTGTGCTTTGGAGACCTTGTAGCTACAAGCTGGCACGGGTAGTTCTGCCCACATGTGAATTAGTACAGACTGCAGGAGCTCAGTAAACAGTGCTCCTGTCGTCAGGATCCAGGGGAAAGCAGCCTTCCTCCATAATGGCAGCATCAGGGGCAGATGCTGAGCACAAGTTATCCAGCAGTACTACTCCACACTTACTCCCTTGAGATTAGTCATAACAGAAAATCAGAATCAGTCACATTGCTTCCCTTATGTCATAAAAAACAGAGGAAGAGGCCACCAGGAAGGAGGAGGAGAGGGAGAGAGAGGGAAA
>VWZE01024406.1:730166-782441 GCA_013396675.1 Eubucco bourcierii | reverse complement strand
CCCTTGCCGGTGTTTGGGGTCGCGGCCGGGTCCAGACGTCGCTTTGGCCTCGCAAACCCAAATATACAGAGGAGGGGGGTTGGGTCACCCGAGGGACAGCCGAGCGGCAGAACGGGAGCAGGTGCAGGGAGGGGGTTGCCGAGCGGACAGACCCGGCCGGGTCCTGCACGACCGGGAGGCAAGCTGAGGGCGAGGCCAGAGGGGCCCTGGGCAGAGCATCCCCCGGCAAAGCTGGGTCCTGCTGGGGCACCGGCAAGGGACTCTCACTGCAGTAAACCCAGTCCCGTCTATGGATTCTCAGCGCTGAGTGAAGCGGTGCTCGACTGCACCCTCGCCCCTTGCAGATGCCAGCGCATGTGGCACGGGTGCGGCGCAACCTATCGCCCTTGTGCCAGCCCGACCCTGGGAAGCGAGGGGAAGCCTGAGCTGGTTCTGCAGGCCCCGCTGGAGGTGCAGAGCTCTGCGCTGCACTGCAGTTCGCCAAACTGGACTCATAAAACTGTTTCAGTTGGAACCTGATCACCGAGATCGAGTCCAAGCAGCAACCCAAGACTAGCATGGCCATTAAATCATGTCCCAAAGTGCCACACGTTCTCCACCACCTCCCTGGGCAGCCTGTTCCAATGCCTGATCAGTGTTGCAGTGAAGAAATTCTTCCTAATATCCAACCTAAATCTCCCCTGGCACAATCAAAATACAGCCCTGTGTACAGAATCATTAGTGGGGTGATGTCAGTAATTAATTAAAATGCATGTCCTCTTTTGAAAGGTGTTTCTTTGTTCACTGTTAATTAATTGAAACCACCATCAACTGTTAATTAAAAAAAAAAAAAAAAGTGACTCCATAAGTTTGGAAGGAATCAGTCAGTTCTTTTCCAAGGATTGCACAGAGTTAAGAATCAAGAAGAACATTGATGACTACCATTGATGATGCTGTTTTCCACTGACAAAAACCAACAACCTACCAACAGCAGCTCAGCAGTGGCAGGTCAAACACTGCTGTCATGTCTCATACTGCAATAACACTGCCCAGGTGTCCACACAGAATAGAAAACTTTCCCTGGGCTAGGTGGAAATATTAAAATTATTAAGAATGAAGCATCATTACTGGTTACATCAGAACTGCCAACAGCAGGAGAAGCTCTTTAATGGAGCACAGGAAGACTCACCTGTATGACCAGTTCAGTTCTTTTTTTTCTGCCAGCCCTGTGTAATGGAAAAGAAAGTAAATGAAACACAACAGCACTGCTGAAAATAAAACAGATTGAAGAACCAAACTGGTCTCCAACGCTGAAAGATGAAGGGGAGGAAGGAAGAGAGCCTGAGGAGTGCATTCCCTCCTGCACAGCAACACAGAGACCTTCTCCAGGTATTTAAAAATCAAGGCAGAACACATTGCCAGGTCTTAAAACAACTTGGCAGCACATTTTCACCACGTAACACATGAGTCATGAAAGCATAAATGGAGGAAAACTGCAGCCTTTGAAGCCTGTGCTTGGAAAGCCTGTGCCTAAAAGCTGATGCCACCTGTCTTTTAATTTACATTACAAAATTAAAAAGATCATTAAAAACCACATAACAGCAAAATCTTGGAAAGATTCTCAACCCTCCTCTCACACAGGAGAAAAAAAAAAATCCCTTAAGTGGCAAATGAACAGAAACCATAAGGTGTATGACTGGACCACTTTGACACAAAAGCACAAATGCTGTCTTCCTTCTCCCCCTCCCCAAGCTATTCAGCTTCCCAAGAAACAGAATCACACTAAGGTGAAAACTTACTAGTTTTTTATTTTTTAAAGAAAAATATTCCTCTTTAAACACAAAGCATGAACTAAAAACCTCTGAGGAACAGTTTCTCCTGCCTTGGAGCACATGTAGCTAAACTGTACAGTGTCAGAGCTCCCCAGATAAGTACACACACATTACATACATTATTTCTTTCACAGGAAATAAGGTTTAGGACTCAAAATTGTCCTTTTCACCCTCTCTAGATAACCACTCCATCCAAAAGTACTCTGTCCCTTACTCCCACCACAGGACACAGCGATGATAATTTTTGGATGTCACAAGTATTTTCCAAAACAAAAGTATTGGCCAAACTGGCCCTTTCTAGGCTTTTAACAAATGTCTGTGAGGGAGGTTAAGACCATAGTTATTTCCAGGAATGGTGTTTGGAAGGAAAAAAAAAAAAAATAGCAGCATCCACAGGCAACACAAGCCCTTGATTCCAGCTGCCCTGTTTGAAGGAACCCAGTCAGTTCAGCAGTGTTCCTATCACCCAAGAAGAGGGAGCAGGAATAAGACATTCACAGGCCAAATTTGTTGCTTGAGCAAACAGCCTACAGTTCAGTGAACCTGGCCTTGGTGGGCCAGCAAGGAGGTTGTTTTCACATTGCCACAGTGACCAACTCCATGATGTGAAAAGATATGATGGCCTTCAGAAAGCAGCAACTCATTCTCCCAGTTCTCTCTGTCCCATCAAATAGATATGTGCAGAGTATTTGTCCTATCTGCTAAGCTATCCAGGCTGCAGAACTGGAACCAGACTTCAGATTCCAAATTCTTCCTACCTTGGCATGGCAAAATCATCAAAAAGTCTCTGCAAGGTCTTAGAATGTGTCCAACAAATCCATATGCACAGAGTAAGTACCTGGCTGTTACGGCTTCAAGGGAAGGTAGGGAATGGAAAAGCTCTGGAAATGGAGGAGCTCTTTTATATCCCAACCCACCATTAATTCTTGGTGTTTTTAAGCAATACTCCAATCCTTCTCAGACCATTTTCTAAAGAACTTTTCCATTCCATACACTCCAACAGTCTTTGCAGTAGGAAAAACATTAGAAAAATAAAATCTCACCCCTGAAGAGCACTGCATGAAGATCAGCATCATCAGCCACAGAGATTTTTACAGGGGGGGGCAGATAATCTTTTTGTTTCCTCCAAACCAGCTTCGTATAGAAAACAGCAGCAAGACAGACACAGTATCCAAGAGCTTGGTTAAGGCCAGCAATAGAAAGACAATCATGGGCTCAGATCTTTTGAAATGAAGAAACCCTCCAAATGTTTTTGTCCATGCACACACACACACACACACACACTCATGTGCACTAGGCAGGCAAAGGCGTCACAACCGAGAAAGCACCACTGGAGGGTGTTCTAGCACCAGAATGAAAAAGTTGGTTGTCTTCCCTCTTCGGCAGTAAAACCCAAAGTCTTTCAGCTGCTTTGGACAAGGACACCGAACACCCTTCCCAGAACAGTTCTCATGAGCAGATTCAGAAGCGGAGTGACAGGTTTGGGAAGTGCAGTGCTCCTGTTCTGGAATATGGGCAAGAGGAGGTGTGTTGAGAGGCTGCAGCTCCTGGTTGCTGGAAAGGAGGAGGAATTTGTATTGCAATCTGGTAGAGACAGAGCCCAACGTGGACTCCAGGTGAGTGTGATGGTGAAGCTGAGTGCAGACTGGGAGGTGGGAGTGGGAAGTTTGCATACATGAAGTCACAGTGCACATCTGTTGGCATAATAAAGACAAGCAAACCCAGGCAGGCTTGTCTCTGCACGGGAGGGCCCTGGGTGTGCTGGAAGTCAGGACAGGGATCCACCAGTGGGATGGCACAAGCTGCACCAGGACATCATCAAACTCAAACAGCAGAGGTCTGAACAGAAGCTAGTTAAGTTGGTTTGCTAGCATCTTGCCTATAGACATGCTCAAGTGAGCCTGCAGAAGTCTGCAAAAGGGACAAAACTCTCCTAACAGCAAGGTTATGGACCTGGATTGGTTACAAGTAACAACTCATGCAAGTTACAAATGAATCATGAACCTGCAGCATATCTTTCTGCTGCAGGTCTCTATCTTGGAGCTAGGCTTTGTACAGGAGGTGCTTACTGTGCAGCCCTTTACCAACACTCTAAAGAGGCTGAGAGGAAGATGCAGTCGAGTGACATCCCCACAGCCCCTCAGATCAGCACACATGGGCAGAGGTCTGTCCTCCGCCTGCAAGATGCAGAGCAGGTCTCACAAGGGAGGATGGGGAGCAGCAGCTGGAAGTGGGCTGCTAAAACAGTGCAGGAAGAAATGGAAGAGACAAAGAGAGACTTCATTTTTCAAGTGCCTGAATCACCATCAGTGAAGCCCCACTGAATCTGTCCTACAGCATGCTGGCTGGAGTCTGGCTATCACTCACACGAGGAACTAGTGAAGCTGTGGTAGCAACTCAAACGTGCAAGTTAAAACAAATGAAGTGAAAAAAGGGTGAACTTCAGGTTCAGAGCAGGAATTATCACGAGTTCTGTGTTGTGTTTCTGTGCACATGCAAGAGCACAAGAGAGGGAACAGCAGAACTGAAAAGACACAGAAGTGTAACACTTGCACTGAAGATGCAAACACAGGACAAGTAGGTGAGGGAGAGGAAAGAGCAGAGTGTGAGGTGAAGCAGCCCAGTGGAAGAGAATAGAAAAACTCTTAACAGAGTCAGTCCTGCCTTGGCAAATGCATAGCTAATGTCAGTTGGCTCTCTTCACCAGGTGTCACTGAAACATTGGTGAATCTTCTCTCTGCACATGGGCTTTAAGAATTAAAACATAAAGATCAGGACACTATTTTTGGTGCAATGTACTCAATGACATTGAGCATTCAGCACAAGACTCTAATTCTGCTGAAGGCTCACCCAAAAGCAGAAGTATCCACATTTACAAACTGCTTTTGAAAATCTGGGACTGCTTCTGTTGGGTTAGGACAGAAGAATCAATGCAGAAGGCTGAAGAGTCCAGAAGCAGGCTTGGTATTTCTCACTGAGAGCACCTTGGCATTTAAGTCAGAAATATCTTAAATGTTCACTTAGCAAATCCCAACATGAGGCTGAAGCTTCTGGACAACTATGTACAATCAGGGACAACTATGTACAGTCAGACAGCTCCTCAGGTATCCTCTAAGAACAGATCTGTGCAGCGTACAGCAAGAACAAGCTAAGCCACTGGCTGCTTCTGCAACACCAGCAGCCAGTTGTGAGATGAAGCCCTTTGACTATGGTGCAAATCACAGAGGGATCCTTCCTTACTACAGAATTAATTGTAACAGAATTAATACCTCCTGGGTAAAGCAAAGTAGAGGCTTCCTCTGTCTAATATCAACCACAAAAGGATGTCTGTCTGGGGTCTGTGCACACCTACAGCAACAGTGCTGCTTGGAGGTATGTGCAGACAGCTGTTCTGAGAACCAGCATGAGCAGAATGGCTACTGGTGAAGTGGCCTCAGGGCACAGTCCAGGTGGAAGCACAGGGACATATAAAAGATGCAAGAATATGACAGAGCAGCCAAGGTCACCCATGTGCTTAGGCAAGCTTAAGGCAACTAAAGAAAATCCACTGATAATTTAGAGGAGAGAGCCAAAGGGAAATGAGGAGTCACTGGGAATGCTGTTAGAGTAGCCAAAGCCCAGCATCAGCTACCAAGCCACCTCTCCTCCCCAGTTCGTTTGTTCTAATTCTCCTCACTTTACCAGCACCATCAGCATGAAGTTAATAAATCAG
The DNA here is from genome assembly GCA_013396675.1 of Eubucco bourcierii. Lineage (NCBI taxonomy): Eukaryota > Metazoa > Chordata > Aves > Piciformes > Ramphastidae > Eubucco > Eubucco bourcierii. The sequence continues at coordinate 776,918 of VWZE01024406.1, read as the reverse complement.
AAAGAAGATCTGGGGACAGGTTCCTAAAAAAATGTAGCTTAGACATTTTCAGGCTCATGTCTCAGGTCAGTTCCTTTGAAAGCAAGCAGCTGGGCCACTTGACTGGTCTCTTTTGAACTGGAGCCTTCTGGGTATTCTGCCTGCCACCTCCAGGGACAATCTTCTGATATGTTCTGTCTGGACATGATGGCAGCAGCCACCTGGGTTCTTGTCATGACAGTTGAGCATACAGTAGTTTGTTGGGTTTTTTTTTTTTGTAAAACAGCATGCACCAGTGGCATGGCCATCAGACATGAAGCCATGGTTGAATTCTTCTTGTCTCCTCAGAAGCAGGTGGAACCAGAAGGGAAGGGGGTGTTGGCACAGGTCAGCGCAGGCTCCGGTAGACGTAGGCTGATGTGAAGGCAGCATTGAGAGTCAGGCTCACAGCCAGCAGAGCTCGCAGTGCTGAGTTACCAAAATGACCTTGGCAGAAGAGGACAACACAGAGGGGAAAAAAGGAATCATAGACAGATATTAAAGAACTGATGAGATAACTCACAGTGGACACATGTTCTGCTCTCCCTCTCTCTTTGCCCAGCACTCTCAGCCTCTGCAGAAACTGCTGAGGGACTTTTCCTGTCAGGAAAGATTCCGCTGCTCTCTGGTTCTGTTCTGCTCTTCTCAGCACCTACATCCCCAGCCCTTCCCCTCTGCCTCAGTTCAGCACTCTGTCAGCATTCTTCACACAGGAATAGCCTTATCAAGGTGTGAGCATAGCAGGCAGAAGATTCATTTTGCTACTAGTTGCATATTTGATCTCAAAATCAGATCACTACTACAGAACAAGAAAGATCTCAGTTACCCTCACAGCAAGACTCAAACATACATGAAGCAATCACATGGCCTGAACCTACCTCTCCAGCCTGCCAAATCTTCCCCTTTGGTGGTTGTGTCTACCATACAGGTAGATGAGTGTGATGAGTGGTCCTCCTTTTTGATGGAATTATCACTGCAGATACTCCCTCCTTCCACGGCAGACCTCATATCTGCAAGGAGAAAAAGATATGAAAATTCAGAAGGCATCAGCAGAAGTTACCAACCTAAAGCTAGAGGTAATGAGTGCTTGTGTGCTGAAATCCTGAGAGCTGGAAACAAAAGGCCAGTTTCAGTGCTGTGCAGCAGAAGCTGCCTGCATGCTTGTCTTACACCCTGCCCATATCAGTATCCCCACACTTGTGGTTAGCAGTTAACCAAACAAACAAGGGTGAAGGCAGTGGCAGCAGTGCCCCTAGGGCACCACCAAGTGAGCAAAGGACATCTGCTTGGACAGAGTCTCTCCAGGCCAGTGGATACCTAAGGGAGCTTTGGTTGCCCACCAGTCATCACCATCTGGGATCTCCTGAGGGTTTGCCACCTCTTAGGTGGCCTAGATGATGTGTGGCCAACTCCTTCCCAGCAGAGCAATCCCAGGAGTGCAGCAGGCTGCCAGCATACCCTGCATTCCCCGCTCGCTCAGGTTCTTCTTTGGAAAGGAGGGCAGCTCGGTGGGAAAGACGTTGCTGTCTGAGTGGGTGTGCTCCTCTGAGCCAGTTGGGGTGAGCAGAGCTTCATTCTGAGATGGGAACAGCAGCAGCTTCTGTCCTTTCAGGTTGAGGCGGGCAGGGCTGATGAGCGGCCGGCGGTAGCACAGCGACCCTGAGCTGGAGGTCACAGAGCCAGCCACAGACGGCGCCGGAGAAGGGATGCGGGAGGGAGCACAGCTGCCTGACAGCAGGGAGAAGTGCTCTGCAAGGCAAACATCCCCACAGAGAAGCTGTATTGCAATCCCAAGACAAGAAGCAGAGCTTTCTTTAACAATGCTACAGGAAAGGGGAAAGGGAGTTGCAAATGCTCAGTGTCTCTGGTACTTAAATTCTGTATTCAGTTCTGCCACTGCAAAACCTGGGAAAATGCTACATGCACTTTGGTATGCTCGGGAATGACTTAGAATCAAGATGGGTTTGCCAGGACCCAGGTGAGCTATCTGCCTGCTCACTTGTGTCCCTTCAGGACAGCCTGTGTGACACACGCTGGTTTTGGTAAATGAACCAAATTAGCCATTCTGGCATCTCTTTAAAGGCTGGTAAAGCCTATAAGGGTGGAAGGAGATCTGCACATGGCATTAGCCTAGGCTGTGACTGCCTCTCCAGCAGCAAGGACTTAAGCAGCACAAACAGACAAAGATCCATCTGGGGTCAGAAGGACAACAGACAGGTCACTGGAGGACAGGGGAGCAAAAGGGCAGAGCAGACAGGGCTGCTAAATCAGCAGTTCCCTGGGCTGGGAAAGTGAAACACAAGAGCCGCCCTAGAACAGTTTCAAGTCTCCTGTCAAAGCAGTCTGAAGTCAGCTGCTGGGCAGGGAGGGGATCCTTGCTTTGTCTGATTTCACTGAGAGCTCTCCCAGGCAAAGGACACCCAACACACACAGCACCTTAGGGTAACCCTGCTCTTAGCTGGAGCATTTCTAACAGCAAAACCTGACAATTCCACTAAGTAGGGAGGAAAGAATTAAACTTGGATCCCATGTTGCAACCCACTCACTGCAAATCCTGCAAAGAGAGTTGCTCTGGAAGGCCTGGTTTAGTGCTGTACCTGATGTAGGAGACTCCTTGGAGTGCGATGACTGTGAGGCTGGCCGACTGCCGCTGAACAGGTAGCCAGAATCTAAAAGGCAAAAATGCAACACTTCGAAGCCAGCTGGCTCAGCTACTGGAGGTCTACCCTGCAGTAACTGCATCATCTTCTCAACAATCTCAGGAGGAGGTGGATGGTAAATATAGGTAGGAAAAAAGGTCCCTGTTTTCCTGGGTAAGCTGTGTGCCAGCAACAAAAATAATCCACTTTGCCCAGCCACAGCAGAACAGATCTGTCCAGCAGGCTCCAGAGACAAGCCTGTGACTGTATCACAGCCTGCCCTGCCTCTAAAGGGAAGAAGGTGAAAAAATGGTTGTATCCTTTCCTCATGAAAAGAGCCTTAAAGGTAGATGAGATCATAGGGTGAAATGAATTCCCAGCTAGCTGTCAGACACAGTAGCCACAATAATGAGACAGAGAAACAAAAGAACAAAATTGAATAAAAAGAACTGAAGTCAGGGGGAAAAAAGTGCTACAAAGGAAACCTCAGAGTTTCAATCAATTATTTTTCTTTGGCCCTTGATTTACATAATGACAGGCAAACAGCTTTGGAAGTTGAAAACCTTGCTGTTTGCCCTGCATGCTCTCTTCAGACTGCCTGGCTTTGCACCTCAGCAAAAGAAAGCAGAGCCCTCACAAGGGTGGCTCAGCATGCAGAGGGAATTCCACCATCTGGTGGCTTTGCACCTGCCCTGCCAGGGACAGTTTGGGAGCTAGGAAGGTGAAGGCTGTGCCAAGAGCTGCCGTGCTGCTGGAAGGTTTGCACAGCTTCTCTTCCTCTTGCTCTCAGGGGATCTGCCAAACTGCTGGCAGTGTGAGACAGAGAAATGCTGAATGACCTAAAGTATCCCTGCAAGGCTGCTCTCTGCCGCAGTGTTATCCTAGAAACTGCCATGTTTTGGCCTCTGACCCTCTGGTAATCAGTCAGTGACATGGGAAAGCTTAGTTTTCCTTGGATGGAGAATAGCATTTGAATGCCACTTCCCATCTGTTGGTCTCAAGCACAGTAAAACTGAGAGCTTATTGAGGTACTGGGAGAGAGGCTTTACTTAGGCTTATAAATCTTCCCTAGATCACACAAAGCCCTTACAAACAAGAGAAAATGAGGCCTCTAAAGCAGCTTCCATAGTTGTGCTAATCCATATCAACTGCAGACTCAGAGAAGAGCCTGCCTTAGCTCTGCTCCCTCCAGCTGCAGCAAGGAAAGCCAACTACACAAAGCAGCTAGAAGGGAGTGCTTACTTTTGCAGACAGTCACCCTAACGTTGCAATGCACCTCCAAAAGCTGCTCTTCTCCATTCCCAAGCCCTGCAGCTCCTGCCATACTGCCACAAATGTCTGGAGAAGCCTCTGGATTTCAGTAGACTGACAGCAGGCAAGCACTCAGTGAGACTTTTTGTTGCCCTGAGATGGCAACAGTACACTGCACCACCTCTTCATGCCAAAAAACAATCCCCAGTGCTGGGTACTGTGCCACAGGAGCAGTAATCCCCACAGAGGACTATAGCATGTGGATACCTCACAGCCCTTTTCCTCCTGAAGCATTTCCACTGGGACAGAAAGTGTCATGCACATGTACCTGCTCTGGCCAAGGACGGGATGGTACCCAGTGAGAGTGCTCTGTTGAGACGACCAGGAAGAGAGGAAGAAGTAGTTCTGTGTGGAGATCTGAAGAGCTGTTGGTTTGTCAGCTGGAGAATACTGGGTGGTGTTGGGACAAAGAGAGACGTAGCAGAGGAAGTGAAGCCAGTCCCAGTGCCACTGGGGAAGAGGGTAATTGAATCCCCAGCAAGGTACCTGTAAATGACACAGGGTAAACATTCAGCAACCAGTACATTCCAGTAACCCCTCTCTTGCTTGTACTCCTTGCATGAGCACTTGATTTGTTATCAGTCTGTACTGGTTTTCAGGCCAGGAGAGCAAGATGCAAAATGCTTAAGAGCTTATGGGAATGTTCCTACACCTTTGAAACTGGGGAAGAAAGAACTACTTGACTTAAATTATTGTGCACCAACCCGTCCCATACAGGGTGCAGCAGTTCAGGAACTCAGGTGCAAGCAGGCACAGTAACTTGGTTCTCTCCTGGGTGAGAAAATTCCCTAGAGACCACCAGAAGGCTTTACAAAGTCCAGACAGACACAGGACCAACAACAGACCTCATCTGATGTTTGCTATGTGCACAGGCAAACGACAGGCTTGGAGAAGTCATGGCTGTGGGAAACATGCAGTTATAGAATCATAGAATCATAGAATGGTAAGGTTGGAAGGGACCTCAAGGATCATCTAGTTCCAACCCCCTGCCATAGGCAGGGACACCTCCCACTAGTACAGGTTACTCAAGGCCTCATCTACTCATCTTTTTCTCTTTGCAAACCAGAATCAACATCTTACCTCTGATGGCAGCATGAAGAGAAGGCTTTTTATGGGTAGCAAGATCTAGGCACAAGAGCCCTGCTTTAAAACTAATAGTCAAGCCTCTTTGCCTTTGTGATACTTCTGTGAGGCAAAGAAGAGTCACTGCCCTCATTTTACAGGTGGGAAAGAAGAGCAAAAAGACTTTTGTGACTTTTTGAAGGTCACATTAAAAACCTGTGATAAGACACACACAAACCTGGGCTTTCCAATCCTGCTAATCCTGTGCATCATAATTAGCCACAAATATGTAGCAGTGTAGCTATTCAGAGGGAACTGTGCTCCTGTAGCAGACACTCCAGGAAGCATTTGACTTCTAGTGCACAAGACCCAACTGCTGTTGTTGTGCCTGGCAGAAATACAAGTTGGCAACAGCAATGGCAATTGCCTTTCCAGAGCTGTGAGCTGCTTGCAAGAGGTTCTCTTCCCACAACAGCATGGCCAACTGGAGAGACAGAACAGACAAAACATACTAAGGGGAGCTCTGCAGGTTAGCTTGATCTTTGATCACTACAGACGTAAACTGACTTCTGTTCCACTGGTAAATTAACTGGAAAGAGACTTCATAGCAATTAATCCCTGACACCTCCTGTTTGATCACCTATCTTTGAAAAACCAACCAGAGCTGAACAATCTGTCAAAAATCTGATCCTAGTTTTACCTTCTTTCTATTGACCTTAGGTCTATGTGTAGAGTTTAGCTGACTACATTGCATCAGGAATGAGGAGTCAGCTTTGGGGTCTCACTTGTGTCCACATACCACCCAAATGAGCACTCTAAGAAGGTTGCAATAGTCAAAGCACATGAATTTGGTATTGCTAACAATTGAGTTAAAACACGTGAAAGAGCCTAGAACATGAACAAAATCTCTCCAGGATCTCCTGTAAGGAATTTGTTCAGAGAGATGAAGGCAACACTCTTGTCAAATGAGTCATGATCAAGTACTAACATAGCAGCAGTATGAAGTGTACATATTTTAAGACAGAAAGATCAGGTTTGGCAGGATCTAATCAAGCTGCAACATTTGGAGGTTTAATCTCACTTCTGATGACAACAGAGACAAATGAGAGCAGCAACACAGCCAGAAGTGAACCAGAGCATGAAGGAACACAAGCAGCTCAGCCTTGCACTGAGGTAGGTGATTTTTCTCTTGTGCCATTCCCTCTGGGAGATTCAAGAGGTGAAGCAGCAATGTTATGCAGTGCAAGCATGTCCAGAAGCAGCAGCCTAGAGTTAAGACTGCAGTTTAAAGTATCTCATAAAACTACTTATCTGCTAGTATAAGGCAGACACCAACGACCCCAACCAGTTTAAGCAGGCTGGGTGACATCTGAGCCCCCAATCCCCTGGGGCTGCAAGCAGGACCTGCCTTTGGCAGCAGCAAGGAACTCAGCAGGAGTAGGAACTCATCATACAGTTGGAACTGCCCAACCCCTTCACCTGCCAGAGGACCTGGTAATGGTGTCATGCTTCACAGAGGTGCAGAAGCCTGCAGTGCACACACAGAGAGACATTTGCCCCACCACACACAGAGGTGTAAGCAGCAGATGTACCTGTGCACCTCAGCTGGGGCAGAGAGAACAAATGGGAAAGGAAGAGTGCAGCTAAAGGCTGTGGTATGGATCACACCAGAGTGGTGTCTGCCACTCACTGTGCCATGCCTGTGACAGGCTAAATCAGAGCACTGCCTGTGGACAGCAGAGCTCCTTTGTGCTAACTTTGCACCTCTGGTAGATTTGGGCTAAAGCATCCAGCTTTACACAGTTCCTTGCTGCAGTGGAAAACAGCTTATCTGGCCCCTGGCCTTTGGTAGCTTTTCACTTAATGGTCTGGAAAATATTACAATTTACCACTCAAACACAGTCTCTGCCCTGGGACTGTAGCTTTTTTAGATCAGAATTCCATGGGCTCTGCTGCTCACCAGCCTCACTTCTCAACCTCACCAAGTTGGTGCAGTCAGATCCTCTGGGCCTATGATGAACCATTTGTTTTGCACCATCCAGGAAAGAGTTTTTTGTAGTTAGCAAAGAAGGGCTGAAAAATTGAAAGCTTGACATATTCATGCTTTAGGACTGGGTGCTGACCAAAGAATGGCTTCACTGTTGATCTGCTCTTAACATATACTCCTGCAACATGCAGAATCCTGTTCCTTTTCTATGTGCTCTTCTCTCCAGTCATGTCAAGAGGGCCAGATGCTGCTAAGGAGCAGAGGTGCTGCCATGGAATGTGCTTCATGCCTGAAAATGGTCAGCTGAACTAAAACTTCTTTCAGAAGCAGATGAAAAAGGTGAGGAGATCAAGAGGATCAGAAGGCACAGCACAGCCTTGGCATGCAGCAGTGCAGCTGTCTTTGCTCTCAGACTGCCTGCTGCATTGCTTCCAGCCATTTGTGCAGGTTATTAATAGTGGGTCTGGTAACAGTGAAGAACCAAAAAATGAAGAAGAGGGGGGAAAAAAAGGCTCTGGAGTCAAACAGGTTGTGGAAACAGGGCTTGGAAGCCATTTATTTCAGAACTTGATATTGTGAACATCAAAGCCTGGATATCTTAATGAGTGTTTACAATGATCACAGCACTAGACAGTTGGGCACAACTCTGCTACACAGATACTTGAAAAGTTAATAAATAAATAAAGAAGAGTGTTACATGGTATGGGACTGTACACTGTCCTGAAGAAACACCTCCTCCAGCAGAGCCTCCCCCCCTCTCTCCCAAAGACAATGCCATAGGTGTGTGCCTTTTGAATTCACATTTTAACCAGAGATGCTTCATCAGCCCTGGGACAGAGAGAGACAAGGGAGAGCATGAATCAGGTCAGGCTGCAGGGCTGCAGAGTGACCCACTCCTGCCATCAGATCATTCACTACAGGACATAAGAAGGTAGGATGCAGTCACAGGCAGCATGCTGCATATGCCCAGGTTCATGTGCTGAGTGGCAGCCAGGGCACCACGTGTCAGTCATGCAGTAAAATATTTCCTCTAGACTTATAGTCCCAGCATAATTTAGCTGTGAGTTATCCAAGTGCAACAGCACCACCTTCCCCAGGCAGGATGTGTGCTGCTGCCCAGGACTATGGAAGCAGCTCACCACTGCCTTGCTGCTGGATGCAAGACAAGCAAGCTCCTGGGAGCTGACAAGCAGCCACTTGTCTGGTCTGTGGCATCACATCAGTCAGTGCCAAAACCTGTGCCTCTGCTCAAGCTGACAGAATCAGGAGTAAAGAACAATCTATTGAATCAAAAACAGGCACAGGGAGAGGGAAGAACAGTGCTAAAAAGGGGCACAGGTCTTACACACATTAAGATTTTGATATGTGCCTTACAGGGCTAGAAAAAGATTAGCTGCCAGGACTAGAACTTTCCTCCTGTGTTGCCCTGCTTTGAAGGAAAAAGGAGGGTTGAATCAGAGCTGAAAATGCTCCAGCTGCCAGGTCCTGCAGTAATACCTTCTAGAGTACAAACTGATGTTTGGAATCTTCCCTCCACCTTCCCTCCTGGCTGGTGGCACAGAGAAGTGTGTGTGTGGACACACATCCTCCATCTACTAAATCCAGACTGACTGACATGACAAAACCACTCAGAGGACTCCTTCCCTGCTTCTGTACTTCACAGTCCCAATGCAGCTTTACAGGGGAGGACTGAGGTGCACTTCAGGACTGAGTACAGCTCCTTTCATAGATGAGAGCATCTGTGATGGCTCAAAGAGCCCCCAAGTGTACTTGAAGGTGACAGCACACCTGGAGTGAGCTGGCAGGTTATAGGTGACAGCAACACAATTTCAACAGCACCTCTTTAAAAACCAAAGCAAAGCTACAGACCACAGCTCCCTGCTTTCATGAGCAGAGTCAGCCTGGAACAATCATCTGACTATTAATTAAATGATTACTCTTATAAAAATTAGTGTGTTCACAATACATCAATACATACTTTCTATAGTACCTAAGCATGATTATTAGCTTCACATAATTTCAGCACACTTGAAAAATAGTCACAAAGCCAAAAAGAAACATCACAGCACCACTTTTATATTCCACTCTCATCCTCACCCTATGACACACCCAAGCTTAGTTCTCTAGGGCATGCAGAGCACAGATGTAGGAAAGGAGAAGGTGAGAGAAAGTAAAAACATGGGACACAAATACACCTTATTTAGAACTGTGAAGGACCACAAAGGTGTCAGTTTGCATGCACTGATGTCATCAAGGGCTTTGGGAAGTCCAGAAGTAGCAGCAGCAGAGATGCTTACTCAGTTGCTAGCTCTGGGTTCGCTCTCAACCCCTCTATAGCCTGCAGAGCTGCACAGAAATCTGAGCGCAGCCCAAGTCCCTCTCATGCCCAGCCACACTCACTGCTGTCAAATGAAGGACAAAGGCACTGGCCTGGCAGGCACACAGGCACTGCTGTCCCAAGCTGCAGCTGTCTCAGGCCCCCTGAAGAACAGTAACACAGTGTTGTCAAAAATGTGGTCCAGGGAAAGGCACTTAATGAACCCACATCGGTCTCTTTATATATCCTGCTCTGCTGGGCAGGGTGCAAGATGCTTCTGAGATTAGCCACAGCCGTTGTGAGAGTAAAGACCAGAGTCAGCCACTTCAGGATGGAGCAGATTTGGTTACAAGTGACACACAAATCCACTAACAATCCCTCCCCACCTCAGCTCCACTCTGTAGTGCCATCCTCTGGTCCAGACAGCAGCATATGGCCAGTGTAAAAAGGTAGCACCTAAACTTAGAGGCTTTGGGGCTAAAATCCTCTAATACTGTTGAGATGTTTGCAGGCTCTGGCCTGAGTGCCTGGGGAAATCCTCAGGCAATGAAGCAGCATTTGGTGACCACGAGTTACCACATGTTCCTGTGTGGCTGGCAAAGGGAAGATATGAAGCTCCAAGCACTGCTCAAGTGGTTCTGGAGGATGTGAGTGTCAGCTGTGCTAGGAAGTTACCAGCCCTTTAGCCTATGACCCCCTGAGCAGAAGGAAAAGCACACCCAAGTGTCCTATAAAATAGCACCTCAGCTGCATGAGGGTGGGGGCACTGTGCTCAAGCACTGGGCTAGCACCAAAATACCTGAACTAGAGGCACAGATTTCCTTCTGCTGGACTCCCTGGGGGAAGAGTTAGAAGGCAATAGCTAACTGCTGAGCTGTTCCCTAACTGCACCTCAAGTGAAAAATGCAAGGTTGGCAAAGCACCTTCCTTAGAGAACATGGAGCATGGCAGTGTTTAGTCTGTTTGGGACTGAGACTGGGTATTGCAGAACAGTCTCAGTAAAGGCACTGGTGGTTTAGTTGTTTGGTTTTTATCCAGAGACACTCAATGGTACAATACTGCTACCTTATAACAGCTCTTCAGGCCCTTGTGTAAGGGGGCACAACCAGTTCAGATTGGATGCCAGCAGCTTATAAATCTGAACACCTCTGGAAAAAGACAACCAGAGTAATCAGCCTTCTCCTTTCCACCCTCTCCTCCTAAAGATCCATCCTCTACCACCAGCAAAAGCATGAGAGAAAAGCAGAGAGAGAGGAGACTGTCAGCATCTGTTTCTAAAACACCAAGAATTCAATTGCTGCAGGTTTGGTTTTGAGACTCTGGAGGTTTTCTGTTGTTTTTAAAAGCAGCAGCACAGACATACTGAGGCATTGAGAAGAGGGAAAATTAGCTGACACCTGAGCAAAGACAAAGGCTTCTTTGGCATTGCAGCTGAACCACACATCAATGTGTGTTTTGTTCTTTGGTTTCACCTCTACAAATGTTCCAATTATGTGTTTAAAAAATTCTTCAATTACAAGTTGTGAGCAAAGCACCAGAGACCAGGGCCTCAGTTGTACAGCCTGGCCAGAAAACAAAGCAGCTCTCTGATGTGCTGACATAAAATCGGTGCAACTGTAAACACATTTCATTTGTATTCATCTGCATGAAGTGAAGACAAAAGGATTTCCTGCTTGCACGTCAGTTGCAGTTAACACATTCCCCCAGTTTAAAAAGATTTAAAACCTTTCAGTATGCAGAGATAAAATACTTCACAGTGGTTTTCAGGCTTCACAGTGTTAACCCCACTCCTTCCCACAGCCCTGTCACAACTGCCTGGTCCTGCAGCCTCCCCATCCCATCCCATTCCAGTTCTGCACAGGAGCAAAAGGCAAAGGACTAAAGGAAAAGCTCAGGAACAGGAACACACTCTAACACTTAACAGTAAATCACCACAAAAGGTGTCAGACTCCTGGGGCTCAAAGCTGGGGCATATTTAAATGGCAAAACCAATACAACAAGAATGCTGCTATAAAGAAGAGAGGAAAACAGCTGCTCAGAAGCAGCAAGAGGCTATGTGAGATAGAGCAATGTGGAACTTAACACAGCCTTCACTTTCAGCTCCTGAAAGCAAAGCACCTAAAGAGACTGATAAGCGTCTTTAGAGGCTGCCACTGAGTTTTCTTGCTATTGGGCAAGAGTAATTTTATTCTTATTAAAAGAAAGGATACTGCAACTGAAAAAGAAGCATGACATCACCACACCCATCCCCACACATCTGAACACTTGGTCTGCTCACATCCCTCCTCCTTCTAGCAGACTCAGCATCTCTTCCCAAACATGAGATTCCTCCCATCATTTGGGCATCCTTGAGAGTAGAGGAGCAGAAGTGCTCACCTCTGCCATGCCAGGGGGCTGCAAGCTGATGTGCTAGAAGCTAGCAGGGACTTTCAATCCAACTTGCACAGGTAAGTGCAGAAGACAATCACAGCTCAATATAAACCATCAGTCTACTCCTGCATTTACCTTCATGGGGAAATTTTGAAAGAAATAAAGCAGAAATGGGAAAGAAAAAAACACAACTCTAGATGTCTTATATCATTCAGTGGTCATACTAGCTCCAGGTTTCCTGAATCTTCCATGCAGCTCGTGAAGAGAATGGCAGAGCTGCCATTGGAATTGTTCCAGTGTCCATTTCATTAGGTGGCTTTCCCCCTCCCATCACTTTTTGCAGCAGATGGCTGCAGAACAAGGGTGTTGGAAGGGCTCCTCAGTGCAGACTTTTCAGGGCTGAAAACATCATAGTGATCACTGCACTCAAAGGAAAGCTGAACACATGGTGACTGCACATCCACACACAAAACTGCCCCAGCTTAGTTTGACCATGCCACTTTCTCTCCTTTCATTCACTGGCTTGCTTAACACTGTCCTAACACTGCTCCTTGCCCCAGCCTGACATGTTCAGGAAGAAGGTTGGATTTTTAAGGAACCACACCTCCTAATGAGGAGTAGGAGAGAGGCACCAGAGTGATTGTGAAAGTCTAACTCAGCACTAAGAACCCTGCACACTTCTGGCTTGCTTCCCTCTTCTGGTGAAGTCTTATGGTTTCTTGTAGAATTTACTTTGAAATAGTTCTCTGAACTTGACAAAATGTCCTGGGGAAAATGACACATAATGGTTATTACTTTGTATTTTGAAGGTCTGTGACTGGAACAAGACACAAACTGGCACTGTGAGCTGCAAGACAAATCTTTTGGGCAAGAATTGATAAGTGATGGGAACATGGAAGAGTAGAACCAGACTGGAAAAAGTCCTAAAGGAGAAGGCAATTGGGAAGCAGGTTTGGGTGTCCCCTTCCTGTGCCAGCTCAGTTACAGGCACATAGTCCTTCAGCCAGGAGCTCTACCTCCTCATGGCACACTCACCTTGTTAACAAACCCCTACAGAGCTTCTGTCAGTGCTACTTTTCTGCTTTCACAATGAACTCTGGTTTGAAGGACTATGAAAAGCTACAAAATATCTTTTATTTCCTTTTAAAAAGGTTCTGTGATTTCACCAGTAGTGTCTAAGCCTGTCAGCAGGACATACAGATACCTCACATTGAGAGCTCCATTCTGATTATTTTCATTTATACATAGGAAGACCAAGAGAGCCAACTGAGTTGTGTTAGACTGTTAGTGTGGCAATGCCATCACAGTGCTTGGAGCTGAATTAAACAGCAGATCTGCAACAATGTCAGCTCCTCTTGAAAGACCCAAATTCTGAGGGAGAAACTCTGTGGAGTGTCTTGCAAAATCATCAGACTCCTCCTATCAGGTCCCAACAAGTTAATCCTAGAAAAGCCCAAGTAGCTGAAGGTTCCTTCCTCCCCCGTGCAGCAACATCCAGCTGTCCCAGCTCTCAGCAGAGGATTGCCAGGCACTCAACTCCCAAGTCATAACCTCCAGACCCTTCTTCAGCAGCACTAGCACCAATGCCAGACCTCAACAAAGAACCCCTCCAAGCATCAAGAAAAATCCATCTCTGCTGCCACACAGTCCCACAGCAGAGGCTCCCACCCCTTCCTATAGCACATCCCTCTGTGTTCTCCACAGTAAGGGCCACGATGGTTGACTAAGCAGCAAGGGACAATGAGAGCTTATCAGGTACCACAGTGTGGCCCAGATCTCCCCACTTCCTAAGGCTACAGGAGTGGAGGAACACACACACTTTTATCCAGTTGTGCTTTTATACAGATGCTCCTCGGGGAGCAGTGGTATTGGGTGGGCAAAAATCCCAAAGAAAACTGCCACTGAAAGCAACAGCCACTGGCAGACTTGAAAATTTAGCTTAAACCAGTTGAATACTTTCAGTTACTCAGCAGAGACACCCCGAGCTGCAGAACCTTCCAAAGCACCCTTTTAAAGAAATTCCTAACATTCCAGTCAAAAGCACTTAAGGACACCTTTGTTTAAAACAGGAGTCCTAGGGGAATGGGACAGAGAAAGCATGCAGTTAAGTGCTGCTGCACGGTGGAGGGCAAGAAGAGCCAGGTTATGGACTAGGTGTGTCCCCTCCTCGCATGCCTGCACACCAAGCAGTGGCACCACAGCACACACCACGAGGACTCAGAATCCAGAGGCAAGTTCACATCAGCTCCAAATTAAAATGACCAGCACCATTAGAAAACCAGAGGTGGCCTGGGCCCCGTGGAGGATCAAGGCAGAGGATTCCTCTGTGACAGGCTAAGGATCGACAGGCAGCGAGAAGACTCGGAAGGACAGGAGAAGCCAGAATCTCTTTGGTTGGAGGAGCAGAACAGGGAGAAGGCACTTTGTGAAGCAGCTGCTGGAAGAACTGGCTTTGGGGAAGCTGGATATGTGCACTGCTGATGGAGGATTCAGGAGGAAGGGAGAATGGAGGCAGCAGGAGTAGCTTCCATGGCTAGCACCAGCAGTGGAAAAGCTCCAAGCAGCTAGCACAGTGAGAAGCAAGGATGGGGGCAAAAAAAAAGTAATAAAAAAACACATAGAAAGGAAGAAAATCTTCACTGCTTATCTAATTAAAAAGTTTTTAAAAACCAAAGAAACAGAGGAAGAGAAATAAAGAAGAGGAAAGAGAAGCACCAGTCGCAAAGAGTTCACAAGGCCTTTTTTCCTCCTTCCCCCAGCGTCACTGCTCTGGCTCTGACCTTCGGGGCCGGCATCTCCGCTGGCCTGTTGACTTCCGCGTGGCCACGGCTGCGGTGAAGCCCACCAAGCAGCACAAGGAGGTGGTGCCAAATTTGGCTGTGTCGAGCCAGCTGGGTGCTTCCATCTTTAGGTACCTCTCAGCTAAATGCAGACTCATCACCACGAACCACAAGACTGAAGCAAAAGCATCAATTCTCCGGAGCCTGCAATGCCAAAAAGAAAGCAAACGAGACATGAAGTGAGAGTTTAAACACCAAGGAACCCTCTTGGTCTTGGGGAGGGAGGGAAGGGTACACAGACTACTACAGATCCTAAAGCTGGATCACCTGCAGCCCTTCCCACTGCTGTGGTAAGTACCTGAATAGAGGAGTTCCAAATCCAGCAGATTACAGAGCTGCACAGGGAGCTTTTCGTTCACAGTACTTCAAGCTCAGATTGAAAGAACCAAGGCACAGATCTAAAGCAAGCTCTGCCGTCTCCATCCAGCTGGCAGGCAATCCAAAGCAAAACAAGACCTGTGCCAGCTGGTACTACCTGTGCCACTCTGGCAAATGTTTACCTCCTGATTTGCTGAGTCAAGGCAGAGCTAAAGCCCCCCAGCCTCCCACAGCTTATCTCTAACTGGAAGAAGAAAAGAGCACACTCACCTGATCCGCCCAGCCAAGAACATGGCCAAGAGGCAGGTGAACAGCCCAAGGACAGCGACAGCCATCTGATGATTCTTGCCATAGGCCCATGCAGCACTCAGGTTCTCCACCATCTGCTCTGGCAGTAGGTGGAGCAGCTCCTGCCAGCCTGCCACTGTCACGGAAGTGTCACCTTCCAAGCCTGCAGGTGAGCTTGTGCCAGTCCTGTTCTGAAGGGACGCTGGGCCAGAGGAGACAGGGCCAGGGACTGCTGTGCTGAGTGAGAAGGGGTCTCCTGACCCATACAAGGCCATCAGAACCAGGAGTGCACAGCTGAGGAAGGCCAAGAACCGCAGAAATATCACCTGAGCTGGTGTGGTTATAGAAGCAGGAGAGGAGGATGAACATAAATTCTGCAGAGGAAGGGAGAAACACCTTGTCAGAAGGTGAATGGACTGTAGTAAGGCATTGAAATGGTGCTTTTTGTGTGGTTTACTGGACAGTTTGGCTCAAGTCCTTAGAAGTATCTGGGCTGGGCTGACCTCACATGGGATGTTGTAGACTAGCAAAGATAACAGCAGAGCCACGAGCAAGCCAAGGTCAGGCAGGGGAGTGAGGCAGGTCGTTCTAACTTCTTTTTTGACCCTGTACTCTGTAGTTTCCTGCACTGTACTCATAAATTAGCTTCCCTGCTTCCCCTTTTCTGCCTGTCCACTATTTCCCTTCCACTCTAGTCTCATTATTCCACCTCTGGAAATTGCACTGAGTGACACCAGCAAGAGCAAAACCTCAAACTGACACCAGAAGCATCCGTGGCAACTATCCTCTGCTCTTCTAAACTTCTGCCACACACTTGAGCTCCCAGAGTTAGAGAGCCCAAGGTCTCTTCCTCTGACTCCCAGCAGCACATCCAGGTGCAGGGGTACTTAAGTTCTCTGTATTGCCCCCTAAATGCCCTCAGCTCTGCCCCCACCTACCTGAGAATAGGTCTTGTCTGTCTCCCGGCGTTTGAAGTGGTGGCTGAGCAGCAGTGCCCGCAGCTGCCGGTTCTGGTGTTTGATGTAATACTCCACAGCAGCCTGGCAGGGACGGCACAGTTTGTAGGTCTGCTCCAGGTGGTGCTTATACACCTCAATTTCTTCATCATATTTGCCCTGGTGAGACGACAGGAGAGGAAAAGCAGGTGAGAACTGCAAGTCCCTCACCAGTTATCATGCCTGCTACTGACATGTGGGCAGGGCTCTGAGAGGAACCAGGCTCTGAAAACAGGCCTGAACAGTGACCAAGCTGGAGGCCAGCCACACAACCAGCTCTGCATACAGCACTCAGCTTTCATGCCCCAAAAGAGACAAAACAGTACTTGGAGAAGGCTGCTGTGGCCCAATTTCAGGATGTGGTTGTATTTTGCTTTCTTTGTCAAGACCTTATGAACCCAATACAAAAGATGAGATAAAAATCCTGGATTTGTTCTTCCCCTCCTCATCAGGAAACACAAAAGACCTATTGCAACTTCCACCACTCTGCTGGAAAAAGGAGACAAGCTCCTTCCAAAATTCAGTCCCAGACTTAAGGCTGTCACTGTCTGAAGGCCCTGGTGAGATGAGCTCCATACATCATTAACAGCAGTCATAAAAACAGACAGTGGGTAGGGCCAAAGGTACATTCTACAGTGGCACTGCAGTGGGCACATGACTTTCTCAGAGTTTCTAGGGCTCTTCCATCCCCACTGCCAGGCTCACTCCAGATCCTTGTACCAAAAGCACACAGCTGAAAGCATACAGGTTCTTTGGGAGAGGGAAGTAGCTGCCTGAGGTCTCACTGTAGCAGTTTCCCAGGTTCCATCAGACAGAACTGAGAAGCAATCACATTGGAGAGATTAGCAGCAGGAAGCTCATCCCTTCCTGGAGAGGCCAGCAATGCTGAGAGGCCAGTGCTGTCACTGCCACACGTATCTAACCACACAGTCCCATGTTTCTTAGCTGGCACAGACACTAAAGTTCACCAAATGCCTAAAAAGGGGCCAAAGGCTGGTGTTACTTGGAAAGATTGATAGGTCTGGCAAGAGACAGGGACTAGAAATCAAGCTGAGAAAAGGGAATCAGTTGAGGATGCTCTCATTAAGGATGACAAGATTTATATCTGTTCCCTGGGAGTCACCCTTGTTAAACTCATTACAGTTACATGAAGCGGACTGGTTAGGCAAGCCAGAGGATGAACACATTCCACTACAGTGGAGTCTTATAACCCCAAGGCCTGACCATGGATGAGAACTGAGGAGTGCAGGACTAAACTCTCTGCATGAAACTTTGGGGAGCCACAAAACTGTGAAGCAGAAACCTCACTAGCCCATCCTCCTTGCATATTCAGCCATGGGGAGGCCAAGAAGTTGCTCAGCAGGAAACGCTGCTGCTCCAACTCTAAAATCCCTTTGGCCTCCTAGGCACAAATGCCTAACCAGAGAGGTGATGTGGCTGCACAAGATTCCTGTCCCACTCCACTAGGAAAAGCACAGCAGCACAGCCAAGGCCTGGGGAAACCCAAAATCTAATAAGGCTTCAAGGCTGTTTTGTGTACTAGATCCTGTAAGCTCAGTTGGGTCAATGGTTAAGTACTGGAGTTGTAAGCTGATCTCAGCTACCTGAATGTTTGGCTTTGGGCTCAGACTTCAACTCCCAACATCCATCTAGAACAGGTCACCACATTTTGGCTTTGGAGTGGGAGTAGGGAAGTTTACAGCACTGATCAGTAACCTTCCTTGCACTTCCCTATCTCTCCTGCTTGCTCAGCTGCAGCATGGAATTAAGGAGAGCAGGAAGAGCAGATACATGCATGGGAATGCCTTGGACAAACATTCTTCTACAATGCAAGGTGGTGACAAACACTTACCTCCTCCCTTGGTGAGAATGAAGCCAGCTGTTTGATCTTTGTGGTTTGATGGTTGTTGCATTTCTTGCAAAGCAGAATTTGGCTGCTCACCCACTGCTGTGGTTTGGAGGGATCACAGAAAGTTGTAGCACCTGATACAACATGGTTAAGGTGTTCCATGTACTGAGCAGGGATGGGCTTGTTGTAGTCTCCGTTCTGAGGAGAAACAAAGGGAAGCAGGAGGGAAAGCAAACATGAGAACACAAAACCAAAGCCAGGTATCAAGATTCCCTCAGCTTTGTCAGGAGCTCTGCACTCCAGGCATTCACCCATGTAACCAGTCAAAAAACAGATAAAATGCTTCAAATCATCTCCTCCCTCCACTGTTCTCTACACCTACAGCAAGCTGCGGGTGGATTTTGTCTTCAAACAGGCTTTGTTATTTAATGCCCTAAATAGAATAGTTCAGCTCTTCCAAAACACAAAAACAGAGAAGAATTGTTCCACAGATTAAAATAGTAGATTCCAAAGAGATATTGGTGAAAATGTCAAGGCCCTTTTTGCCCTTTGGTGTAAAGAAAAGAAGCAAAAGTGTCTTGATCACTCTGTGGCAGCACATCCCTGCTGGGCGATGCTTTCTCTAATGTGATCAAATGCTGAGCTGCTGAGCTCCCAGAGCAGGCAGCTGTCAGCCCAGTGAACGCTGACCTGCACCGGGCCTGCACCACCTTGACCAAGGAGCAGGATTTTCCCACAAGCACTGCTCCACAGGATGAGCACCTCCCCAGCCACCCCTCAAGCAGTCTGTCACCGCATACCTCCTGGAAGCCATTGTACTGCTCGCAGTTGGGGCAGTCCCAGCAGTTGCGGTTCCCGTAGGGCACCACCGTGTCCTGATTGCAGAACCAGCAGTTCACCGTCACGTGCGTGGGCTTCTTCCTGCGGGGAAAGGAACTCAGCTGATGGGGAGCAGAGCAGGGCCTTTGAGACAGGGAAGTGTAGGAATAACAACCAGCCTGCCCTTTCAGTGCCTAATGGTGAGAGACAGGTAGTCAGCTCAGCAGTGAAAAAGAGGACTACTGCAGAAGCAATAAACTTGTCTGATGCTTGTATCTCTGTGCAAGTACCATGGACATGCCAAAACTTTAACCACCACCTTGTGACTTCACTGTCTTTCAGAGGCATATTTGGGGTGCAAGTCCTCTCCACAAACACAGTTACTATAGAGGGTGCAGTAGAGCCTCTGCTTAATAGCCAGGAGTCTGGGACATAGAAGTTATGATTCACAAGGACTGCATGGGATGGGGCTCAGAAACCTGGAAAATGAGCTTGTGGTTACATTGCTTGTTAGAAATGTCCTCAAGGACAAAGGTACACTAAATTGTTCCAAGGTGCAGACACTGTAAATAAGTGCTTCTTCACATCTTCAGATACATACACGTCCTCCCCAGTTCATACGCACTGGAGCTGAACAGACAAAGCCTAACAACCTGGGCCCAGAAGCCCCTTGGCTTTTGCACCAACCTTGTTAAAATAACAGCTGTGCTGTGGCCCCTTTGCAACTGGCTGTGGCACATGTTTGAACAAAGAACTTCAGCAGCCTGTCCATGAAGCCTGCCACTAAAGAAGGTCTGCATTTGTCTGGATGCCCAGCCCAACATTCAAGAGAAAGTTTCCTGGCAGGCCAAACCAACATTTGCTGCATTCTGTAGCAAAACATCACCTGAAAGCTGCAGAAGTTGTCTGGCACCCTGCAACCAAACAGGCAGGTGGCTCTCCCCTTAGGTATGCCTGGCTTCTCTCTCACCTTTATAGCTGGATGCCTACAATTAATATTCTTCCCCACTCTCATTTCCACAGACCACGTCTTGAAACTTGGTTCATGAATTATCAACCCCTCAAGAGCTGCTTGGCCTCCTGTTTTAACTGCTAATGATGAGGATAAGCTTGAGCTGAAGCATCGGACTGAAGCCTGAAAAGCCAGAGTGCAGAAAGGATTCCCTGACAGATGCTGAAAGAAAATGGCTGGAGCTCCCAGGGTGACAGATTCTAATCTCAAAATAGATGCACACACCCACGGCCCTCTCCAAATCAGCTCAACTTTGCTCATTGCCAAGGGGGCTCAAAACAGTAACTGATCTGAGTTAAAAATACCACCACTGACAGGCAAAAAACCCCAACAAACTTCAACCCAGACACAAACCTAAGTTGCTACTCCAGGATATCCCTGAGCTACCACTCTCCAAAAGCCAAACCAGCCACATGAAGTATGGGCAGCAACACCTCTTGGTGCCAGTTTCATCTCACTACCGTATGTGTAAAAGCTATGGAACTTGGGCTTCAGCATAGCAGCCACCAAAACCCAAATCCTACTGCACCTTGAGCATGGACTGTGACAGCAAGTACAACCTGAACTCCACTCTCTGATGCAGGTCCCCAACACTGCACAAAGTGCTACACTTGCCACCTTCATGCTGCTATGGCATCACCCTCTGGCACCCAAGGAAGTGAGGCACTCCACACCTCAGTCTCTACCTTCCATGATGTGACAGAGTAGGTGGAGGGTAATAGAGAAGTGAAAAGTACAGGTCAGAAAATTAGTGAACTATGCATACAGCCACAGAATGCTTTGGGTTGGAAGGGACTTTCAAAGGTCACCCAGCCCAAATGCCCTGCAATAAGCACACTATGAAGCAAAAAAAGAACCAATGCCAAACCCTATTTGAGAACTTGCTAATAAAATCTTCAGCCCAAATTCTTACTACAGAATGCTGGGGATTGGAACAGACCTCTGGAGATATCTAACCGAACTCCCCTGCCAGCATAGGTTCACCCAGAGCAGGCTGCACAGGATGGTGTCCAGGTGGGTTTTTAAAGTCTCCAGAGATGAAGCCTCCATCACCTCTCTGGCCAGCCTGGTCCCTTGCTCTACCACCTTCAACAAAAAGAAGTTCCTCTTTTGAGCCTGAGTAAGTGCTACCAAGGGTTAAACAGCAAGCCTTCATTCTCACAAGGTATGCAAAAGAAATTGCTAAATCCTGGATTATTTAGGATAAAAAGCTATAATTCTTTCTTTTGTGAACCTATAATCTGTTGTCATAGAAATAGTGGTGGTGGTGGGGAAAGCAGAGGTTCTCAACCTGTTGGATGAAAAACGAAGCAGAGGTGAAGGTCATTTCAGGCAAGAATGTGTAGGTAGGGTGCTAAGATTCTTGTAATTGAGTGGGAACTTAAAACAAAACAAATCAAACACAAAAAACCCCTCCAACTCAACAAGTACTGCATTGGAAAGGCTGAAATACGGTCTTAATGACTGTGGAACTATATAGACCTTGAATTCAGGTAGCTGAATGCACTAAGTTAGACATCACATGCTGCTTGTGATGTCAGACATTCAGCTGGGAGGAGCAGACAATGCAGAATGAAGCATTTGCCATGTGCTCAGTCCCTTGCACAACACCAGGCAAACCACTTCTGAGGAGTGTCTTATCCAACACTGTGTTAGCTGGAACCAGCCTCACTGGACAAAGAGCACCCTGTAAAATAAAACCTGAGCAACGAGAAGGGACTGAGCTACTGTGCAGAGAGATGCCACGAACTTGCTTGCTATGCTCACTCAGTATGGAGCCTCCACACCCAAACCAGCTAGAAAAGACTCCCAGGTTTGGACAAATTGTTTTGCAGGAATATCTTTGCTTTACACAACACTTGGGGAGGACATATCTGGAGTGAATTCCTTTATGAGATCAACACCTAAGTGTCTGATACTGCTCAGATAATACAATAAAATGTTCCTTTGTAAGAGGTTATCAGACTCCTTTACTTGACTAATTAAGAAATAAATCACCCTGCAGGGATATGCATTGATAAACACTGTTCAACAACTAGCTGGAAACGTGCACTTAATGTTCCTTCCGACTCCCAACACACTCCACTAGTCCTCATTTACACATACACTTAAGATCATGCTTAATGCCAGGCTTACACTGGATGGTGAAGAGTCTCCCTGCTAAGTGCAGGTCAGCTGAACACAGACCGAAGCAGGGCTGTGTCCTACCATCAGCACCAAAGGCAAATGCAGCATCATGTCCGTGTCAGACCCTTACGAAGTGTCCCCCTCGATGATTTGGGGGGATTCATGCAATTAATGCTAAGAAAGAAAAGAGGGAACTGGATCTCCGAATAATTATCAAGGTCATTCCCTGAAAACATTCACAGCCCATCAGCAGTTTACAGGGGCTGGGGAAACTAAGCTTTCTGTTCCAGAGACCTCCTGATGAACTCAAGCAAAGCAAATCCAATCTCATCCCTCAAAAGGCATGTTAGCCTCAACTGGGTCAAAGAAACACTGCCTGCTTCGCTGAGGATTGCTTTAGGCCAGCAGTACTTGATAGCTGCCCTAAATACGCCACGGACACACCGACTCTGGGACGTGGGCTAACATGCCACTGATCATTTATGTTAACAGCAACCGCTTCAGAGCGGGTCCAAGTGTTTCGCTGTGGATGCAAAAAGATGCTTCATTTCCCAGCATAAACTGGAAGTGAACCTCAGCACAAGGAGCCCTTGAGACTGCCTTTTGCTCCAGCAGAAGCCCTCAACAGATGAGGACTCTGCTCCAGCCTGTTGGGTTAGAAAGTCGAACGCAGAAATATCTGGAGCAAGAGCTACTTTGATCTCAAACGACGCCAGATTAGAGTCTGTCAAATTGAGCTTCCCTCCTTTCGTGAAACCTGTATCCTGACTTCTCAAATGATGCTTTCCAAATCTCGTTTCAAGCGGTCTGTTCAAATTTGCTCTAGGGTCACAAGGGTTCTGTGTAACTACGAAACACATGGCTAAAGAAATGGGGTCATTAATAACGGGGGTGTACCTGCAACCCTCCCCACTGCACTCGCAGCGCTCAACAGCGCTCTCCGCCGCTCCCCTACGATCCAGTCCCGCTTGCACCGCCACATAAACCAGGCATGGAGTAACACTTCCCTGCCTGCCATCAGCAAACAAAAGGGGCAAACCCCGAGGAGCCTCCAGCCATTTCCAATAGCCCCAGCAGCACTGCCAGCCCCAACTGCAGCTGGAGGGAGAGAAGAGGCCTCAGCTCCTACAGCAGGCAAGTCCTTGTGTGCTGGCACACAAAGACACAAAGGGATTCCCGAGAAACAGGAAAACTCATCCAGCCATTTACCTGCACCTTCTGGCTGCCGCTGGCAGCTCAGGGGGCGCCTTTCTCTAACACGGCACACATCGGNCGCGGTGCAGCCCTGCGCCGCCGCCCGCCATTTCCCACCGCCCGGCCCGGCCCGGCCCGGCCCGTTCCGTTTCGTTCCGNGCGGCGCAGACGGTGACGCCCAGCCCGCCAGCGGGGCAGCGAGCCAGCAGCGCCCCGGCTCCCTCCATTGCCGCTCCCACACGCGGGCTGCCACCGGCACTGCGACCTCGGCGCTGCTTTGTACGCGGCGCGGTGTCCCCCTCCCGCCGCCGCCGCTCCGCCTCTTCGCCGCGGCGGGGGCGGGCGGCGGGACTCGAGGCGCGGCGCGCGCGGCGTGAAAGGCCGGAGTCGTGCGGCGGCGCCGTGAGTCAGCGCCGCAAAGGCCGAGATCGTGGCCGCGGGGGCGGCCCGCAGGGCTCCCTGCCCTTCCGGGGAGCGGGGGAAGGGGGAGGCCTGTCGTGCCTGGCCTGCCGCCCGGCTCCGGCTGCTGTGGGGGGAGTGTTTTGGTTAGCTTTTACCTTTCTCGCCCTGAGTTTTGACTTTCTGCATCACAAGAGCGGCTACGCACTTTCAGTGCCGGCCCTGCCGCAGCCCGAGAGGCGCCGGCGAAAGGAAGCTGCTGCAGGGCTACAGGCGCATTGCTGCGAGAAACCCGAGGGCCGCCTGCACACATGGAGCTGGAAACAAGGGAGTCCGCAAGGCAATTAATTATTTTTCAAAAGAAGGGATAGCTGTTTGGAGAATTACAGAACCAAAATGAGCAGAGGAAGAAGGGAGAGTTCTAAGAAAAGAGGTTCTCTGTCAGAGTCTGCTTTCCTACCAAGCTGCTGAGTGCCTGGGGACTATAGGAGACCCCTCCGCTGCTGCACCCTGCCCACTGCTTCTAGAGCACAGGTCCTTGTCTTCCTGTACCAGAATGTTAGGTGCTGCTTTAGCCAAGGGTCGGCAAACGGAGCAGGAACTACAGTTCAGGGCTTTGTGGGCAGCCTGTGACCTGTCAGGCAGGAGCTGAAGACTGCTGCTCTAAGCTTTCCCTCTCTCTGGACAGATTAATAAACACAGTTGTGCAGAAAGCCCCCAGGTCTCTAAGGAGGGCAGTTCTCAGGGCATACTCGTTCAGAAGCTCTCCCCTAGAAAGCCAAGTAACACTCATTCATGTCCTGCCCCTCAGCACCCAGGGGTGGGATTTGCTGTTCTGACACAACTGGAAGCAGTTGGTGGTTTGACAGTCGAGCCCCGCTTTCACGTGAAGGCAAAACCTCTCTAAAACAGGACACTGACCCTGCCTCAAAACCCCCCAAAAAAATCTCTCAACACAGTAAGGTAGAACTGCTTAAAATTCAGAACCAAGTTGTTTCAACATAATAAGCCACAAATAGAAAAGCTCTTCCCAGACAAGTATTTGTACTGGGAGTAAGCTGTGGTTGGAGTCTTAACTGTTCAATTTCTGCCTCTAGAGAATTAACCATGGAAATTAATTCTGTGGAACAACAGTGACTACTTCCTCTTCATAATTACCAGGGGGACATAATGTTTCCATCTCTCTTGCACTGTTGATTGTTTAGGGATTCGTTCATGAGGCCAAAGGAGAGGGAAAGGAGGAAGAACAGCACAGCTTGTCTGTTTTTCCCTACAGAAGTCCCTCCCTCATCAACTACATCAGTTTCACTCCAACCATAGATGCACTGCTTACCAAAAGCTTCCTCCCTGAAGGAGCTAATGAGGAACTTGAGCCACACAACTATAAATCACAGTGAAGGGCAGAAGCATGTATCACAACCATCAGTAAATTCAAGTCGTTCTGAGAGGTATCAGGGCAACCATGGGTACATGAAGTGAGGCAGTAAGTCTTATAGTGCAAGGACTTGAGACATCTGCAAATGTCTATGGTGTTTTTCCAAAGCTAAGTTAATGAACAGGAGCAGCCACAAATTGTACTCCAAATGTAACTGTTAATTTCTGAAAGGGAACAAACTTGGTCCTTGTTAAAGGTAATGACAATTTTGTGGTCACTTCAGAGAGGATGAGTGTTTCATCACCTCACAGCTACAAAGAGTCTAGTAACGAAGACTTAAACCTGGAGAAAATCTGCCCAGGAAATTATGGCCAGTAACAAACTTTCTTACCTTCCATGAAACTGAAATTTGGAAATTGGAAAAGTGCCATGAACAGTGAAAAAAAAAAAGCTTTTAATTTTAATCTCACAACCTGAGGAAGGTTATTTCTAAATTCAGACATCTCTTTGGGAAAAAAACAAAACCCCAAAAAAACAACCAAAACCCACCACAACCTGCTTCAAATTCTTCCTTTTGCCAATAGGCTTATTCCATGCACATCACATCAATGGGATTGCTCACAAAGCATCACCTAAAAACACTAACTTTTTACAGGCTTAAGGTTAATGAATTTTTAAAATGCTAGTAGAAAGAGGAAGGAAAGGAGTAAATGATACTGATTCAGAAACTCCATCAGCTCCCAGTATAGTTTATTACTTTCTATCAAATTAAGACTTAATTCTGTCAGGGTTGTAGCACAGCTTAAAGAACAAACCCACAATCCAGCAGAATTCCTGATTTTCCATTGGGTTTAGGCCAAACAAAAATCTGTTCAGCCTTCTCTCACACTTTAACCAACCTCTCAAAAGGGTTTGAGTTCCCTCCCCTCATTCTCAAAAGGTTATCAGCAAGTCTACACATTTGACTGGCAGTTGAGAAGCAGGCTAGTAGTGGTGTCCTCTTAAATACAGAGGAATACTAATTTCAGAAAGCAAATCTCAGAAAAGGTTCTGATGTAGCAGCAGAAGTGTTCCAGTTTTTAAAAGCAGAAGGAGCACTGTGACAGTTTTGGTTCCTATAAAGAGACTACAGCTTTGCTGCTCCTCGTCTCCATAAAAAAAGCCATGCCAATTTTTACTCAACTGTTTCCTATTTTAGCTCAGGTAATGTGATCAGCTTGCTTTTTTTTTTTTTTCCCCCAGCAATCCATCACAGAAAGCAGTTATTTTTGCAGTTTTGCCTCATAATGAGCTATACACACACTGCACTGTGCTCCTCCATCATACTGATGTCAAACATGACCTCAAGCATCAGTCATCAGCTGGGTTCTAATGAGGACAAACGTAAAGGCTTGAATCCACTTATCAAACCATTCTATTTCTGCAACAAAATACTAGCCTGAAAACTTGACCTTGTGACAGGCAGCCCTGCTCACTACCAGGCTATTCCTTAATGCTCTCCATGACCCTCCCAAGTCCAAACACCACCTCTGCTACCTGTGGTCATTGCAGTCAAAGCTGCCCATAAACACTTAAGCTCAATAACACTTGCTCAAATCATGAGAAGCTCATTGTTTGGTTCAACAGCAAGACTGAAGCTGGGCTCAAATGCTGCAGTGTCTGTCTCAGCTGCCAAAGCAAGTGACACTTATGGAGTGCATAGTATGGCCAAAGCAAACCACAAATCTGTCCATCCAGGTTCTGAAAGATTTCATCCTGCACTGTCAGTGCTATTCACATACAATAGTCCTAAGTTACTACTGCAATACAGGTGGCAAAGATACTACTAAAATTAAAAGCACATTCTAGCATTTATGCAAGGCCTAGGGTCACGTATGTGGATATTTAATTCAGAGCTGAAAGGCAAGAACTGTATCGTGCCTGTTGAAGAATGACCCTTTGGTACTGTGTCTTTGACAGGGAAGGCAGAAATCTTACCTGTATGAAATGTGACAACTGTTCAATAGGCTGCACTATGCTGCCAAATTCTCATGTCCTTCAATAAGGAATCAAGTCATGACATAAAGAAACTATTTACATAGGCTGTGCATTTTTTTTGCATTTATTCCAGTGATGTGTTCATGAGAGAGAAGCACTGGCCTGCAAGGACAGCAAATCAAGAGGGACATCTTCCTGAGTATAACATATCATAAAACAGAATTCAGAACTGTATTTGTAGTTTGTAGTGTTTGGGAACTATCTTATCCTCTCTTCCACTCTCCAGACCTCTGGCAATGAAGTAGAAGGAAAATGTAACACAGAAAAGCCCCACAGGAACAAAAGGATGAGAATCTCTATGGGAACATATAACCTCAGGTCAGGACACACAAAGAAGTTACTGCATCTCATGGAACTTCTGCAGGGCAGCCAGGCCCAACCACTGACTGTCCTTAAGCTCTCAGTCCTGCACAAAAGCAAAGTCTAAAAGCAGAGTCATGACAGATCTGGTTACAGACACCAGCCTAAACATCTACCCTAAATGCACACAGTACTGTAATTAAATTTTTGCTAAAAGCCTCCCTCAATCACATTCCAGCAATCTATTGCCAGTTAAGTGGCTTTTCCCATGAGATTCTGGGGTGCATGTTTCGTAACATCAAAACACAAACATAGTCTAAGACTGTCCTGCATGGTACACTCCAGGATGTTCACGCAGCAATGAATGATGGACCTTGAATAAACCAGAACTCCCAAAGTTATTTGGGCATCAGGTTATTGCAGTGCTAAAGAAGAAATGACATGACTTCAGTAGCAAGGATACAAGTTTCACATTTCCAAACCAGTTCTTCTCCTGTTTTAATTATTTTTAATGAACATCAGTCCAAGAGATCACTTGCTAGTATGAGGTACATTCCTTGACCACATATGGCTGTGCTTAAGGAAAAGGACAAACATTTACTTAAATTAAATAGTGTAATTTAATTTAGTAACAGTTTAATTATCATTAAGTTAAAAAAAAAAAAAAAGTTATCATTATTAACATTAATGACTTGAGACCTTTCAAAAAGCATGAATCCAAAAGGAAATATCCAGCAGGTGGTCACAGACTTGTAATTTCTCCATCATCCACCTGTATCAGTCTCCTAAAGGACTATTTGTTCAAAGGAGGACTTGGTCTGCAGTCTGTAACAGGAGCCTGGGCTCCGCTACTTCGTGTGGTCTTCCAGCAGATAGACAATTAGCTCATAGGTGGACAAGACAATGGCTGTGTTTGGTATCTGCCGGATGAGCTGGGCAAAGAGTCCTCTGTAGAAGGCGAGGTAGCCTTCCTCCCGCGCCACCAGCCGCGCGGTCTGAAGGAAGGCCTTGTACTTGGTGCCCTCTTCTCGCAGCCGCGTCCGAATCACCTCTGCAGAAAAGGAAAACAGAGCCCAAACTTACCAAGGCTAAAACCTCCCCGTGGAGAAAGGCCCTTGTGAGTTACAAGGGGCCAGGAATCTACTCCAGAGTGTCTAAGGGAGGGCTATGATGAAGGGGTTGAAGGACCTGGGGCTGTTTGGTCTGGCGAAGAGAAGACAGTGAGGGGATCTAATCAATGTTTATAAAAGTATGAGCACTGGGGGTCAAGAGGGAGGGGACAAACGCATCTCAGTTGCACCCTGGGATAGGACAAAGGGCAATAGATGTAAACTACAGTACAGGAAGTTCCACCACAACAGGAGGAAGAACTTTAAGGGTCACAGAGCACTTGAATAGGCTGTCCAGAGAGGCTGTGAAGTCTTCTCTGGAGACTTTCAAGACCTGTGGAACCTGAGCTACATTTTATGGTCCTGCTCTGGCAGGGGGGTTGGACTTGATGATCTCTGGAGGTCCCTTCCAACCACTAACACCCTGTGATCCTGTAAAGAGTATGCAAACCCCAGGGACAGCAAAACCTTCCTGCCAGGACTTTCAGCCACTGAATCCTGCACACATTACCCTTCAGGCAAGAAGCAAAGTTGAAGATTCTCTTTCATGTGGAATAAATGGATCATTTGCTCATTCAAGCTACTACAGACCTAAATGCTTGCACTGATGCTCACATCATCAATATTTCTCATTCTATATGACCAAGATAACATTCTCATCCACCCAAAAGAGTAACACTGCTCAGCCCACAAATACTTCCCACTACTTAATCACAGAGTCCCAAGGACTGTGGGTACTCAGCTAGGTAAGGCTACTGATGAGAACAGAAGCTTCAAGCATTCAATTTCTTTTGGCGTCTGTTGAGGAGTTTTTCAACTAGGAAGCCCCAGTCACCAACCACGTGGCTAACTAGGACTGGTGGGACCAGTATTGAAAATGCCAAAGCACAGTCATGTGCCACAGTAACAGGCATTTGGCCATTCACACAGCTACAGATTTTACAGCCCTAAACCCCACCGTTAGTCTTGGATTACAGACAACAACTGTTGTACTGCAGTCACAAATGGAAGAGCTCACATACCATGAGGATAAGCAATACAAGAGGCACAGCCCTTGGAAACAGCAGCAGCAAACATCAGTCCAAAGAAGTTTGTCGAGCTCCTTTCAGTCCCGTTGGAAGCAGAAGGGGGCAGCTGGACTTCCTTTAAATGCTTTTTTAAGCTTTCATAAATAGCAAAGCAGATAATGGTCTCGGAAATCCCAGCATAGGAGGCAGTCAGGCCCCTGTAGAAGCCGCGGATCCCTTCTGTCTGGTAAACATATCTAGCACACTGCAGAGCGTTCATGGGTTTTGAACCCCTGACTCTAAAAAGCAAACACAACAGAGCATATCATGAGCTCACAAACAGAATACTAAAACCCCTTGTGGCTTTCAGCAGTTCTTACGAGCACAGAAATGTTTCTGTGCTAAGTTTCACTCCAAAACTCTCCTAGGAAAGCTGTGCAGAGCAGGACTATTGTGTCAGGAGTGCAGATGTGGCCTTGCTAATTCACTAATACATACTCAGAATGATTTTTCCATCTAGGGTTCTACCTGTCACAGTTCACACCAATCCTTTAAAAGACTGAAGAGACACTGCTTTGCGTGCATTTAGAGCTAGTAATTAATTTAAACCTATCTTCAGCAGGCCAGGAGACAGAGGTCTGCTACACAAGAAATGATCCTTCTTATTAAGAGGCAGCATTCAGTTCAAAAGGTGCCACCATGTGAAGTGCTGGAATTAAATCTTATAAATTATGTATAAGAAGTAGTGTCTTATAGGTTACTTCTTATCTGACTTAACATGTGCTTGCAGGAAGGAATTTCCATTCCAGGCAGTCTCATTATTAACTGAGTCCCTGATTGCTTTGATACCCATCCCAGTGAATCACTCAGCTGAAATATCTTACTGCCTAACTCTCTCTCTGCCTTCAGGAGGTATGGTCAACAGTACGACAATGCTGAAGGAGGCAGAAGAACATTAAACCTCTGCAACAGATTGTTATTGCCTCCAGAACGTTTTATAGGACTAATGTGGCTCCATTACCATCTAAACCCATCACCCTTTCTGTTTAGAGCTGCCTGGATGTGCACCAGCAACCTTAGTTTGCTGTAGTGTACATCTCTAACATCTAGGATCAGTACAAGCGGGACAAGTTGGACACGCTGAAACCTCATGGCCAGCATCCCACAGGAGCTACTCTGACATTTGCCACCCTTCTTATTGCTGTATCAAAGCATTTCAGTCCTTGATATACTCATCCTCAACATCAGTCCCTCAGCTAGAGGGTTCTGTAAGCCAGAATCAGATCAATAACACTATGCCAAATTTCACTTAGATTCAGTTTCTGGTTTCACTGTAAATCTTAGCAGTTAAGGCAAATCTCACATCCTTCTCAATAGTAATTGTGCATCAAACTCAAGTAGAACGCAGAGAACCTCAACCTTTAGTCTGACCATGCAGAGGAATGGTGGCTTGAAAGGTGGAATTGAGACTCTGAAAAACAACTGGGCAAGATCTATCAAAGTGCAAAGAGTCATGAGTGAAAACATGAGAGCTGAGTTTTCTGAGGCTCCCTTAGCCAGTCACTGCCATCCAAGCACCCTCAAGCAGTTGCTTACTTTCGTTCCAGCTGCATTCTGGTTTTCACCATCCATATAGGGTTCATCAGGGAATTTGTGATAAAGGCTGAAAAAGAGAAAAGTAACCCTAAAGTACAGCTGAATCCAGGCCCAGTGTACAGGCATGGCAAACATGGTCTTAGTATGGGGTGCAGTGAGATAGTTCTGAGAGACATGCAGCCTTGGAGCTCACCACCTCCCTCTTGCCAGGGAACCATCCTGCAGTAAACTCCAGGAGGTATTGACAGTGGGCTTGGAATTTCTAAAAGTATTTCTATTTTCCACATCTATTTTCACACATCCTTCACGTTCCTAAGGACTGCTGTGGACAAGGCACTTGACTTCCTGAGTGGGTTTTAACAGAACAGATGCTAGGCAAGCCGCGGGGAGAACACGCAGGGCTTAGTCCTCTTTTCCCCAAGGCTCTAGGTGGTGCCATTGAGCCACCTCATTAACAGAATCCAATTAAGGGGTTAGTTTGGGAGAGATTAGTTTTAATGATCTCCCTGGTGACCGATGCCTGAACTAGTGGAGTTCTCCTGCAGTATTTTTCCTACAAGAACAAACTATTTTTCCTCATGCTGGTAGGAAAAATACAACATCCTGAAACAATCTGTTTGGTGGTGTATTGTTCCCCTGCATTCTGAGACACTGACAGCGTTGCAGTTGGAGAACAATTCATCCCAAATTAGCAAACAACGATCTAGAAACGATTCAAAGTGGTGAAGAGGAGAGTTCCTCCACAGACAAGGTAAGTCAGGAGCTGGCAACCTGCAGTTTACTGGCAGTTACAACATCAAACTAAGAGCACATCTCCAGAATGCTTCATTTTCACAACCTTTCACAGCAACAACTTGGAATAAATGCTTTAAATAATTAAGGTGCAACTCAGAGCCACACAGATGCACCACTGCAGGTACTGCCAGCTCTCAGGGAGGGGCTGGACACTGGGGTATTGCTGCAGAGCAAATGAAAGCTGAGTTACAAAAACCTACCTGCAGAACCTGCAGAACAGATGTGTACAATGTTGCTGTTGGGCACAAAAATGCCATTAAACTGCTCTTTGGCTTTAGAGTAGCATGCAAAGTAGACAGCTCTGTGGGAGAGGGGAAAAAAAAAAAAGGGATGTAATAGAGACAATGTCAAACTGGAGACATTAGTGTTCTTCCCCTTGCCCTCTGAAAAACAAGGTTTTCACTCCAAAATGGCCTCCTCATGACTACTTCCATCTCCAGGGACACAGAGTTTTGGTTTCCTTTTCCTCCCTTTACACTCCAGTGCCACAATCTGACTTGACATGCAGGTAGAAATATTTTACTTTCACAGCAAGTCTGAGATGGAAGCCAACATGGTCTTGCAGACAAAGCAAGTTAGACTGGGCACCTCCATCAGCTCTGGCATTAAGCACACTGTCACTTTCTCACCTGCAGCCCAGGTTCTCCATACAGTTGGTCAGCACTGCAACTGCAAGAGCTGCTCCTTGTGCTTTAAACTCTTAACTCTAGACTGAAATGAAGAAGTTATAAACACCTCAAATCCCTACATAATGCATAGGAGCAGAGGAAGCTCAGCTGATGTGCAAGCCAGTGTGATAAGTAAGGGTCTATCTGAACCAAGTATGTTCAGATCCCAGCTCCGTGATGTGAACTGATGGAAAAGTGGCTACACTGTGAGATCTTCCTCTCTTACAGGAGAACATGAGGGTATGTGAAAGAGAACATGAGTGAGCTGCAGGCAGCCCTGGATTCAGATCCTTGCTGCAGACTGCCTGCACAAAGAGAGGATTCCCTGCTTCCAGAGGGAACATCCTACCTACTAGGCAAGAGGCCAGAGCCGGTCCAGTTTCAGGCAGAGAGCATCTGCCAATTTCCCAACTGCTAACAAGCTTTAACTTTTACTAGGCCCTGCCAAGAATGGGACAGTCACAGGTACATGCAGACACCATTCAAGTGCCTGGACTGCCAAGGACAGGCAACATCTGTGGCTACTTTAGTTGTTCCTGTTTACAAACAAAGGGGGACACACATGCACCTCCAGGGTTATGTGGCAGCAGAGCAATTCCTTCCTCCTCAGCTGCAGTGCTTCCTGTGTGCAGCATTTAGGCAATCAAGGACCAGCTAGGCACTCCTCTGCACCTAGCTCCTACTCAGTGCTTTGCAGGCAC
The DNA here is from genome assembly GCA_013396675.1 of Eubucco bourcierii. Taxonomy (NCBI): domain Eukaryota; kingdom Metazoa; phylum Chordata; class Aves; order Piciformes; family Ramphastidae; genus Eubucco; species Eubucco bourcierii. Next base: position 743,785 of record VWZE01024406.1, on the reverse strand, counting down.
TTAAGTATTCACAGGGAAGTAGCAGAACATATTAGAAAAATGCAAATACTAATCCCACAGATTCTTCTGCATTGCTTTCTCTTGTTTTTCTTTCAAGTAAGTGGCTCTTGAAATGACTTGGAATTTAAGTGCCTCATTTAATCTGCACCTTCTTAGTGTCATACAAGTGTAAAGCAGATTTTTAGAAGCTTTTCTTGGTATGTAAACTCTGCAGTACACATGCACAAGGCTCAGGTTTACAGAGGGGATAACTTCATGACCTACTCTTTTGAATCATGAATGCACTGCAACATTTGGGCTGGTACCTCAAATGTGTATTTTAGCAGTAGTTTAACTATTTACCTTGATGGTGCAACTCCAACCAAGTTTGGACCCAGCCCCCTGAAGAGTGACCTTGGTCCTTCTTTTTCCAGAATTGACCTTAAAATAAAAACAAAGAGGGAAAAAAAACAAAACAGTATTGGAGTTAAAAGCTACACTTCTCTCTGTCAGACAGTCAAAATAACTGCACCAAACCAAGGAGTGTCAATTGTGAAGTTGTTAAACTTTTAAGCTACATAACATAGTTGAAAATCATCAGGATTACACATGGTTGGATACAAGCAACTACTCCTTAAAACTTCAGGGCACTACAGTGTGTCAGATGGCACAAGGTTCCAATTTCCATTCTTTGAAAGCTGTCAGATATTGAAGGTTCATGAAGAGCTCAGCAACAGCTGACTCTGATGAACAGAGAAATATTTTTGCATCCCCTGCAACTAAGCAATTAAGGAGTTTGCTTCCTGTATGAAGACATGTAAAAAGAAATCCTTTTCCTGTGCACAGTAACCTAGTGATGTGGCTTCCCCAGGGTGTAAAGCTGCATGTGGCAACTGTGCTGCAAGCTGTGTCTCCCCAGGAGGTTCTGGGATATATGGTGTTAAAGGCATTCAAAAGAATTCACATCTTTGTTTTGTTGGAGTGGGTCCAGAGGAGGCCACAAGATGCGCAGAGGGCTGCAGCAGCTCTGCTCTGAGGACAGGCTGAGAGAGTTGGGGCTCTGCAGCCTGGAGAGGAGAAGGCTTCCAGGAGACCTTGGAGTGGCCTTCCAGGATCTGAAGGGGGCTGCAGGAAGGCTGAGGAGGGACTATTGACAAGGTGTTGCAATGCCAGGATGAGGGGCAATGGGTTTGAACTGGCAGAGGGGAGACTGAAACTGGATGTTAGGAAGAAGTTGCTTACAGTGAGGGTGGTGAGACACTGGCACAGGTTGCCCAGGGAGGTTGTGGCTGCTCCTTCTCTGGAGGTGTTCAAGGCCAGGTTGGAGGAGGCCTTGAGTGAGCTGTGCTAGCGGGAGGTGTCCCTGCCTATGGCAGGGGGTTGGAACTGGATGAGCTTTGAGGTCCCTTCCAACCTTCCCATTCTATGATTCTTTCCCAAGTGAACTCCAGCTACAGGGTAGTGCTGCGAGTCCCTGTCAGGACTGGACTTCATGTTCAGGTCTACAGCAAGAGATCACCAAATGCTTTCCTGCAGTTCCGCAGTCACTACAGCCTGGTTTCCAAAGCCACTTCCAACCATCTTCCTCACACCTTGAGAGCATGCTGGGCTAGGACTGCTCTGAAGATAAACTGCTTAGACAGCTCCTCCAGCAGCTGTCAAGTTCTGTGCAACACCTTGCTGAAGTGCCTCATTAAAAACGACTTATCTCACAAACTCCTTGCACTAACAGCAGATGTATTTACAAGACCCAAGAAGACTGCCAAACACTAGCCTAGGGTTTGCCAGTGTAAGCCACCTTCAGCTTAATAATCACTAACATTTCATTGCACAATCTGCTAGAGAGCAGCCCTCTGAACTGAACTCACCATGTGAGAACCCTGCAGATCACACTGGGCTCCCAGGGCAGCTCAGGCACACCTGCTGCCACTGCCAGCTTTCAGAATTCCTCTTCTAGGTCATTAGCACAGTTGAGAATGTTCCTCACAGATTCCAGACCCGAGCTTATTAGAGAGAAAATTCTCTAGGAGGTTCTGAAACACCTTTTCTGCAGCAGAGCTGAACTTTGTGTGTAAAACTCCATGGCTGAGTTATCTCCAAGGAGACAGATTCACCAGCTACTTGTTCTTTGTCACTGAACAGTCACGACTGCAGATTCCAGCTGGGGTGACTCATCAGAATCTTAAATGGATTAGACAAAAACAGCCTGTCCTTCTGGAATGCTTCCTATTCAGCAGCAGCTTAACCTGCCCTCCTCAGCACCTGGCTTCCTTCTACTGACAGCAGCTACCTACGGGCCTTTCATACTCAACACCTTTAACTCTTGCAGAGCAGTTTTACATGCATGACTAATGGCTCCTGCTTCTTTAGCCCACCCCAAAGCAGAGGAGCCAAGTCATATCCAGTTTAGCAAGGTGTGCATCACCAGGACTGAGAAAGGGATGGCAGAGCAAAAGCAAGGCACCTAACTTCAATTCTTTCTTCATGCATTTGTGTTTTATCAGAAAGGTGACAATCAACAGCATTATCTGTTCTCTCTAAATGCAGCTTGCTGGGGAATGCCAGCATAAATGTTTTGCTCTCACTTCTCAAGCCTCTGAAATAAGCAAGTAGAAAACTTGGTGATACATGCAGCTGAGCAATTCCCTAAAGGAAATGAAATTAAGATCACATCCAGCAATTTAACAAGCTTAAGAAATACAGTAAATGGTTGAACCAATTTAAAATCACTTCCTCTCTCCCTAAAAACCAAAAGGTAACCCCAGAAAAAGATGGGCCAAGAGGATACCTTCTGCATTGAAGTTTTCACTCCCTTTAGTTTCAGCTGCCTAACGCCCAAAGCTCTAAGGTGAACAGACAGCAAGGGAAAGAAGATTAAAAATCACAGGCAACTGGCACTACCTCCCATTCTCAGTCACGATTTGCTCTAGACTCACCTCTGAGTAGACAAAGAAATGTCTGGCAGGGGAAAGCAGCACTGTTTACAATAGAGAAACTCAGGTCTCAGAATGACTCTAACCAGATAGTTCTGCAGAGAATTTGAATTAGCACTGTACTGTTATATAACTGTGCAGCTTTTCCCCAGGCAAGCTGCCAAGCCTGTTGGCCTTACATAAAACCATTCAGCTTGCTCTGCTAGTTGTTATTTTCTTTGGCATTTCTGCTACCTGATCTAAACAGGACCTTTCTGCATCCTCCTGGGGTGCCCAATGATCCAAATCAACTCAATCCATTTGCATGAGGTCTGAACCACAAGATATGAAACACAGAGGGAGAGATCTGGACTTCAGAGTTGCTGGTAAGATTATTGAGCAGTTGCAATCCAGATGATTTCACATTTTCTCTTGTTTATGAAAACACACTTGAACAGGGAAGCATCAACTGCTGCAGCCTGAACCACACAGAAGACTTAACTGAGATCAGAACTCATACAGGTGTAGATAGGATTGATGCATAAGAATAACTGGCAAAGGCAACATCTAACAGCAAAGAGAGGAGAGCTCATTGAGGCAGCTACAGCCAAGGAGAAGATAAAACCTCCCAAGCTCCCATTAGATATTTCAGTGACACTGCCTTTGCAAATTTAACTTAAAATATATAGAAGCAGGTAATTCTAAAGGTCATCTGGTCCAGACTCATGCTCAAAGCATGGCCAGCTTCAAAGACAGATCAGGGGCAGTGCAAAGAATCAGAAACCTTGTTAAAGTGTTGGTCTGTGGAGGTGAAGTCTACAGGCTGTCACTTATTTATGGTGATCCAAAGAGAGAACACTTCAGGAAATGAACTAAAACTGCCCTCCCTCAAACAGGGTAAGAGCACAGGCAGCAACAGGTAGCTCTGCTGGCTTCTCAAACTGGGAATGGCTCAAGGAACAAGAAAAAAAAGAGTGCACATGGCTTTCTCAGTGCTTCCATCATTTGCCAAGACCTGCCCCCAGCCTGTAAGAATTTCCTTACTCAAAGGAGACACTGAACATGACTATTCCCAAAAGGAGACAAAGATGACACTTCTCAGTGTTGACACAGCCCCTGTGATTGCTCCCACAAGCTAAGGCATATCAGGAGTTGACAGTGCCCTGCAAATGCAATCCTGTGCACTGATCCCTAGGAGGTCAGAACCACCAAAAGGCCTAAACGCGAGGAGACAATTTAAAAATAACCACTCCAGGCACTTCCTCAAATCAGTTCCCTTTGGAAAGTCTCTAAGTGATGGAAATTAATTTCTGTGGGAGTGCATAGGAACACTCCAGAGTCCTGAACATCCTTGTGCTTTTAGAAGAGTTTATCTTTCTGCTGGTGAAGGCAGAAGGCAAACTAACATGGATCCTTCCAGGGCAAGGCTAGAGGCAGATTTGCACAGACATCCCCGATGGCAGGCAACACCCAATGGCAAGAGGAGTACTCACTTGAGAACACTGAAGAGCCCAGGTGACACAGATGTTGGCCTGACCACTCCTTCCCCACTGATGGTGCCCAGCTGGACCTGTGGGTAGTAGACAGTGCGGAAGGCTAGCTTGGAAGACTGCAGCCTCGTCTTTATTACCTCCAAGGGACACGTGAAGATGGCACCGACTGTTCCTCCACACCTGTGAATACAGTTTGAACAGAAGACAGGGTCAGGAAACAAAGCTGCACACACATGGTGTAAATACAATCACAAGTCCTGTCTCCAGTTGCCCCACATGGTGGACAAACTCTCAGGGAGCAGGGCAGTTTGGGCATTAGGCAAGGGAGACTGTTCCCAAGCCCAGGCAGAGAAGGTTGAGAAACTGTTAGAAGGACCATGTGTAGTGGTGAGCTTGGTAAACACCAAGGTGATAGCCAGCACTAACAAAAAAGTCCCTGACTGATCCCTGCTGGTCCCACTTTCTGCCAGGACTTGGAATTCTGCCTGTACAAACTTCAGAGGCATCCACGTTTCAGAGGCTGTTGTCCTCAAACAGACAAACCCTTGGATGGATTTTTTCTCATGGGAGGCAGGAAGTTGACAGATGAGAACAAGTCCCTGGGGATTAGGACACCACAGACTGAGAACAGCATAATTCTTTCCCATTTCAGTAGTTAAGATTAAAACAGCTGCCTACACAAGTAGCAAGTATCAAAACTACACTAAGTCAGGTCCTCTGAAAAGCAATGGATATTACCTTTTGGGAGGGAATGGAGGGGAGGAAGTTGCAAGGATGAGAAGGAAGGTGGGAATAGGACAGAGAGGCAGAACACAACTCCCATACTCTGACAGCAAGGACAAAGATGTGTGTGTGTGTACACATATAGAAAGAAGAAATACATGATCTTAAAACAGACATATACCAATCTTAGTACAGACAGACTGTGCCTTAGGAGAAGCACACTGGGATAAGGATAAAAGGTGCCTGAGTCCTAATGCTCCTTTTAATCAGTGACCAGGACAGTGAGTGGCCAACTGCTTCCCTTTGGTAATTCAATGGCCCTTCTGGCAACCTTCACAACCGAGAGTGCTGCTGAGGCTGGCTAAAAGGTGTTCTAGCTGTATTTTATTGTTCACACACGTCAGGAACTAGGCTTAGACATAACTAAAGATTTCAGGGTTATTTCCAAGGGTGTTTACTACAACTGAACCCACTGATTAGCAAATCTATCCTTTGTTTACACAAGTGTCAAAGCTCCAAGCATGTGATGCCTTCAAAAGCCTGTGTGTCATTTTCCTCAGTAACCACCACAAGTAAACAACCCTCTTAGATGTTAACATGAAATTATAATTTAAGCAGTTTTCCACAAATGGGGAATTAATTTTAAAAATGTACCCTATCCTTTGTCATGCACATAAAAAAGGGCATTGCTTGCTGGAGTCAGGAGAAGTTTGCACACACTCATCTGGGAGCAGAGATCCGTGAAAGGACACCAATAAAGGTACCAGTGCCTACTTCCTAAGGCCTCATCCATACTTGGACTATTTTCCTGGGACAATCTTTTTTTAAACACAAGTCAAAAGGCAACTAAAGAACAGCAGAAAGGTCCAAGCTGTAGATACACACTAGTTTATAAATGTTTTATGCAGTGCAGCTTCTTTTGCTTGCTGGAACATTATGTCTTCTATCAAACACCAACCCTTCCTCACCAAAAACCTGAAGCCCCTGTGCTTGCACCAGCAGCCTGGTCACCTGGGTTCTACAACCACCAACATTAAGGCTCTTTGTAAAGTTCAGGACACCCCAGACCACATGGCTGGGGAACACAACTTCCTCAGTGCAGATTCCACTTCTGCAAGGTTCAGTCCAAGTACAGGATCCCAAGCCCCATGCTTTTCAGATTCAGATCCAACAGAAGCAGCTGTGTTTTCACTGAGACTGCCAACATGATTTAACAGGATGCTTTGGTATTTTCTCCTCCAGGTTCTTGCTTCTCCCCCTTGTCTGCTGATAGGGGCAAAAACTAAACTAGAGGCAAGCTGGATATCCAAAGTGGCAGTACAAGACATTTATCTTCATGAAGGACATCGAACTGTTGGAGCAAGTCCAGAGGAGGCCACCAAGATGCTCAGAGGGCTGCAGCAGCTCTGCTCTGAGGACAGGTTGAGAGAGTTGGGACTCTGCAGTTCGCAGAAGAGAAGGCTTCCAGGAGACCTTGGAGTGGCCTTCCAGTATCTGAAGTGGGCTACAGGAAGGATGGGGAGGGACTACTGACAAGGTCTTGTAACACCAGGACAAGGGGCAATGGGTTTGAAGTGGCAGAGGGGAGACTGAAACTGGATGTCAGGAGGAAGTTGTTTGCAGTGAGGGTGGTGAGACACTGGCACAGGTTGCCCAGGGAGGTTGTGGAACACAGTGTGCTCCTTCTGTGCTCCACAACCTCCCTGGAGGTGTTCAGGACCAGGTTGGACAAGGCCTTGAGTGACCTGTACTAGTGGGAGGTGTCCCTGCCTATGGCAGGAGGTTGGAACTGGATGATCTCTGAGGTCCCTTCCAACCTTACCATTCTGTGATCCCCTTTTAATTCCCTATGCTTTGACTGCTCACCAAAGCCATGAACACATTCGTGGGACTAGACAGATAGCAGCTGAAACTGTGTCACTTGGCTGAAAAATGAGAGCTCACAGAGACCTTATCAGGCTCCTGATTATGTTGTGTACTGGACACAAGCCTTCTCCTGTGTCAATAGTACTCTGGAGGACATTGCTTCAGTTCACCCTTCTCTGTTTTGTCAGTTGCATCCCACATAGCTCACATTTCTCTAAAATGAGATCTTGGAGTGGGGGGAAGATGACAGAATTGGTTTGTCCAGCAAAAACTTTCCTTTTCCTCCATCTCACACTTGTAACTCTGAGTAGGAGCTCACAGACCCCCCCCCCCTGCACCTCTCCTGTGTATCCAAATCAGACACAAATAAGCACAATTAACACCTGACTAATCAACATGCTCAAGAGAAACTGTAAGTCTGTGGGAACATGAAGAAGAGAATGTTTTTGCCTTAGTTCCCAATTCATTTACCTACCCATGTTCCATGGCTCTGTGCTCTGTCTTCAGACATTTATTTCATACTTAGGAACACTGAAACAATAATTCCACAGCCACAACTCAAAACTCAGAACAATGAAACTCCATTTGCTGTTTCTGATCTCCCAGCTGCTGGGTTCAGAGTTCCATCCTGACAATCATTTTTTTAGCCCCTCTGGCTGATTCCCTCTGGCATCAGCTGTCTTCCTGCCTTCCTAGCCTGCTCTTTGCCTTTCAACCTTTTAAGTCTGATCATCCAGCTAATTTATGCAGCCTTCAATACTGAAGTACTCCTGCTAATGCACCTATAAACCTGCTATTCAACACAGTGTTAATGTCTGCATCAGCAGTTTTAACAGCTTAGAGTTTCTAAAGAAGGATGTGTTTGGCAGCTTTTACAGAGGAGCTGATTTTCCTCCACGTGGGAATTCTATGCATCCTGGTACTCTGTTTCCTGGAAAGACAGCTGAAAAATAACATTCTGTGCATAAAAGAAACACTTGGTATTCCTCGAGTGTTCCAAATGCCTGCTTCTGGGAAGAAAGGAGAAACCACCAGCTTTGCTCAGCTGCAGCAACAGCCAGCAACCCTGACAGATTCAGCCCATGGATATGCAGGCAGATAATTTCCCTTGGGAAAATCTTATGCTGCATTAAGGCAAAACCTCCAAGCCTTCATACCGGCTTGAGTTAGGGTTTTGGTTGGGTTTTGGTTTGTGTTTGTTTTTAGGGTTTGTTTTGTTTTGTTTGGCAGATCAGAGCAGAGATTCTAAACAGTGTCTGCTGCACAAAGAACCAAAGCAATGTCTAAAGCTGTTCTCAGTCAAACCTCCCTAGAAACAAAACGCTCTGGCAAGGTACCTTCAGCAGGTGACACGGCGAGCAGATAACAAGAGGTTCCCAGCTCTGCAGGTACCATGGAGGCAAAAATCTCTTCAATGGAAGACATCCAACAATCCACCAGCTCTGGCCTGTCACCTGCTGCCAGAAAAAGTGTTTGTGCTTCAGGTTTACAGGATGGGCCAGGCACAGCGTTGCTGTTACAGCAGTAAAGCAGATCTCTGTGGCATCTTGGGCTGCGAGCAAGCAGCAGACTGTGTGCTCCTGGAGATTTGTAACACACCATAGAGTACCAGCTGCACAAAAAGTGCTCACTTCCATAAAAAGGAAACAGTTTATAAAGCATGCCAGGGATGCAAATCTCAACAGTAAGTTCCAAGTTTCCTTTTGCTGCCAGTTTCTATCTTGACCAAGTCCACCCCCAACACACCAAGGTCTCTCATCTGAAATAAACTCTCAGCTCAACTATCAGCATCACTTGATAGAGATGTCAAAAATCTTAATTAAAAGTAGGGCTTACTTCACCTGTCCCAGAATCTATTACTGAGCAATATTCTTCATAATTTGTCCTTTGCCAGATGAAGGGCACTGCAACCTCTAAAAACCACATCTTAGGAAATGTCTGTAGCAAACAGTATTCCTCCAGCTGGAAAACAGCATGGAGTAACCTCTGCTGCAGCCCAGGCCAGAGTTTGTCCCAAACAAAACAAGCAACAACTGCCCTGACCAGCAGGGAAGCAGGAACCAGGACTTGTAAACATGCTCACATCTGCTGTACAACTCAGGCCTCCTTCTCTTTGCTTCTCCTGAAATCTTGCCTGCCCTCAGAGTCATTTTCCCATCAAAACATCAAGACCCTTTGTGTTTGCTGTTACCGCTGAAAACCTAAAAGGAACTAGCAGAGGGGAAAAAAAAAAAGCAGCCAAAGAGTCTGTAATAAATCAGCTAAGAGGAAGTCATCTCTTTCAAAAACTGCAAAACACTTTCTCATACTTGGGTGCAGCTGATCACTCCTATTCTCTGAAGCATTAATCACTTCTGGTCTGCCACCTCCATGCACACAAGGACACTGTGTTACACCTTCTTAAGCTGACACCACAGCTCATTCTCACCTTGACAGGAAGCCTTCATACACCAATAATGTCCCTACAAAAGCCATTTCAAGTGAATGGGCTGCTCCTTGCTTTGTCTGCCAAAACCACTTAACAAAGGTTTGCATGTCATACACCCTAAGACTACCCTGAACTTCCAGCTTGACTTTGTTCTGTTTGATCCAAGGTCCTGGTTCTGCAAACAGCAGTGTTACACTCCAACTCATTCATTACAATAGAGCTCTCTGAAAGTGCACAAAGGTATATGAAGGCTGAAGAACCACCTCAGCAGAGACTATTACTCAAGAGCTAACACAGCACCAACTATTTCTACATTATTTCCTTCACTAATGTAATAGATGTAGTAAAGCACTACCACAGCTGAGCTCCATCAGATTTCATGGAGCAGGCATCCCTTACCACTACTCCTGCTAAAAATCAAAATGCAGAAGGCAGACACAGCACAGAGCCTCATGTCTGGTATGGCTTAGATTTCCAGTGTGCCTAATAGCTGGCTGGTCCAGCATCCCTCCAAACACATTGTGTATTTCCTACTCCATTCCTTACATGTTGAGATAGGTGCATTGGTAGATTGGGCAAGTTCAAAACCCAAGTCCTAGCAGTCTGAATTTCTCACTTGAAAAGAAGAGCCAACAGCATCAATAGGTAAGTTCACACATAAAACACAGAATTTTAGGGCTTGAAGAGGACAGCACACTGCAATAAAGTGCCTGGTGGGGTGTGTGCTGGCCCAAACACTTCAGCATTGGCTGGTGCACGAGAAGACTCAATTGGCTGCCTCCTTTTCCTTTCTGTAACACCGCAGCAAGACAAACAATGGTCCACTTTTCTGTGCTTCTATAAATAACAAGATATGCAGAACAGGAACCAGGCCCTGCAATGGACATTTAAAGGCATGCCAGAAGGACCATCTCCTTCCTCTGTGCTGTATTTCCATCACTGTTTTAGAGACAGATTAATCTTATTACACCAGAGCAATCAGGACTCCATCCTTTCCAGGCAGGACATGGTGATGTCTTGGTCTGCAGCAGAAAATGTTTACTAGGATCCTTAGGAAGAGCAGAGGGTACATTAAGCAAGGAAGACCAACACTGATCATCCAGTACTAGGTTCAACCACTGACAACTGTTTATCATAGAATCATAAACTGAGAAGGTTGGAAGGGCCCTCAAAGGTCATCCAGTTCCAGTCTCCTGCCATAGGCAGGGACACCTCCCACTAGCACAGGTCACTCAAGGCCTCCTCCAACCTGGCCTTGAACACCTCCAGGGAGGGAGCAGCCACAACCTCCCTAGGCAGCCTGTGCCAGAGTCTCACCACCCTCACTGCAAACAACTTCCTCCTAACATCCACTTTCAATCTCCCCTCTACCAGTTCAAACCCACTGCCCCTTGTCCTGTCATTTCAACACCTTGTGAATAATCCCTCCCCACCTTCCTGTAGCCCCTTCAGATACTGGAAGGCTACTCCAAGGTCTCCTGGAAGCCTTCTCTTCTCCAGGCTGTAGAGCCCCAACTCTCTCAGCCTGTCCTCATAGCAGTGTTTATAGTTTATAGTCTGATGAGTTACGGGAAGACAGCCAGAGCTCCTGGGGAGACACTGTAACCATCCAGGCATGCTGCATGTGTACATTCAGGTCCAGTTTCAGTCACAAGCTCCAGGTATTGCTCTAATGTAAGCGGGGGAGGCAGCGGAAAGAGAGGACTTAAACCAACACACAGTATCCAAGCCAGAAGAGGGGTAGTGTCTCTGAATAACTTTGCTTTGTTGGGTTTAATATTATACTAAATGAATCTACTGCTCCAGAGATATGTCAGAGGAGGCTGAAGTCTCCTGTTTAGCAACAGAAGAAACAATAGTCTGCTATTAAACAGATTTAAGCTAACAACAGATGGCTTCCTAACTACTGCCAGCTGACAAGCACTACAGAGCATTCTACTACTCAAGACAGATAAAGCCAATAAAGGATTAAATAGAAAAGGAGTGTCTGAGAATAGCAGAACTGCATACAGCAGCACTGACTACCTGCACAATAGAGGATTTCTTTAAAGTGATTTTTATTTGACACCATAAAATGATCTTCCTGGACTACTACTTAAAATTGTGGTAATAAGTTAATTAAGAAGGCTTTTAAGGAGGGTTTGCTGACCGAAGTGGGTGACATTGTTATCTGAAGCTTTTAACAGAAGAAAAAATAGGAATGTTACAACCTCTTGCAAGAGCTTAAAGGAAATGTTCTGGCACGACAAGTCACTTACTCGGAAGCAGCAGGACCTCCTCTTTCCCCCATTCCTTTCCCCATTTTGCTTTTCAGTGCAATTACATGGATCAGGCAGTTACACAATCTCTGCTATTTACAGCTATTGTCACCTACGCAGAGCAAGTGTTGTGCAAAAACGTCCCTTTACAAAATCAATCGAAATCCATCAAAACCCCTAAGCCTGCTATTCAGACGATGCTTTTTGGATGACATCCCTCTGTAACAGCCTGCTCGGCAGGAGCCACACGGGAGGGCTGGAGTCGAAGTGTTTCATTTAACAAGGATGGATGGCACAGGTCTGTAAGATGTGAAAATGACCTCCAGCTAGATGTCACGGCAGCCCAGATAGCCGACCTCAAGTCGCACCATGATCCTTTCAGACCCTTCCTCCTCAGGCCGCGGGGGATGGATTTGCTAATTCCAGCCGCCCCGCTCGCCCTGCCTCCGCCGCACAGCCAGCCAGGGATCGCAGCCTGCCAGCCGAGTGGGGGGCCGCAGGGCACGCAGGTTTGCGCAGGGAGGCGTTGGGAAAGTCGCGGCCCGCGTTCGGGGCCCACCGCCCGTCTCCCCGCAGCCGGGGCAAGGCCGCCGCCAGCCCAGCCCACCCCTCGCCCGAGGCGGCAGCCGGGCACCGCCGCGTCCCTCTCCGCTGGGCCTCTCCTGGCGGCCGTCACCGCGCATCCGGCCCCGTCCTTGGCCGCACTCACCCCCCGGCGAAGAGGTGCAGCAGCGTGTTCTCCTGCGGGCCGCCCGCCATGGCGCTGCCGCCGGCTCGGGCTGAGGCTGGGGCTCGAGCTCGGCTGTGCCTCGCCAGCGGCGGCAGCGGGCGGGGGCTGGGCCGGGCCGCGCCGCGCACGTGACGCCAGCGTGCGGCGCGTGACGCCACAGCTCCAGTGGCGCCCCCGCCTGGCGAAACCGGGGGAAGGAAAGGACGAGAGGCGTGGGGCTGGGGCTGGGGCTGCCGCTGGCTCCAGCTGTAGCGCGGCCAGCAGGAGTGGGGAGGTGATCCTGCCCCTGTACTGGTGGTGCTGGATTCAGTTTGGGCTCTTCACTCCAAGAAGGACGTTGAGAGGCTACAGCACGTCCGGAGGTCTTGTGAGGAGCAGGTGAGGGAACTGGAGTTGTTCAGCCTAGAGGAAAAGGAGGCTGGAGGGAGACCTCCTCACTCTGTACAGGTCCCTAAAAGAAGGTTGGAGAGAGGCTGAGCACAACTGAGCAGGGTTTGTCCCCTCCCTCTTGACCCCCAGCCCTCAGATACTGATAAACATTCTAAGTTTATAAGGCTTCTCTTCACCATCCCTCCTCCAGGTTTCCTCTCCTTCATACAGGGTCTGCAGCTCAGAGGAGTTCATTCTTGGGAGTAAAGACTGAAGCAAAGAAGATATTTAGCAACTCTGCCTTTTCTGCATCCTCAGTTCCCAGGCTGCCTTCTTCCTCAGCAGCGGGCCCACACTTTCCCTGTTCTTCCTTTTACTGCTGATAGATTTGAAAAAGAGTTCACTTTGATTTCATCAGTTTTAGTTCCAAGAGGCATTTGGCCTTCCTTGTTGCCCTCCTACATGCCCTGACTGAATGAGCAGGGGGTTGATTGTAAAAAGAATTATAATAGTGATAAAGTCTACATCATCCATTGGTTTTCTAAAAGGAATAAAACAGTAATGTATAAAAATTTCTCACTCTTTATTCCCTTAATTTTCTGCCTTCCACCTGCCCCACTGCTCCTCTGTGCATGACTGAATACTAACCTTGACTGATGAGATTAATAGGTGAGACATTGGTTATTTGGGGAAGAGAAGAAAGTTGCTTGGCCCCTTCTGGGCTTTCTTATTCCAGGAAGGAAGATTGGATTTCTGTGTTATTTCTAAACTGCATATAGGTGTAAATACATCTAAATATATTTTTTATATATGCTTGTAAATGACTTTTTTTTTTTTTTTTTTTTTTTGCCTTGCTTTACA
>VWZE01024406.1:703788-730115 GCA_013396675.1 Eubucco bourcierii | reverse complement strand
TTTTGCCTTGCTTTACAGCTTTGCTGTAAATAGAGCTTTATCTTACTTCCAAGCCATCTGAGCTGATTTGGTAAATTTTGTTTTGGTTGATAATTTCCAAACTCACCACAAAGAGATGACTCAGAAGAGAGCTGGTAGCCATTGCAGGCTTAGCAGAATGCAGATGACTCTGTTAATATAGCTCTTTTGTTTGCTGGAGGTGATTCAGTCCCAGTGTGATTTTTTTGGAAGCCCAACAGCCAAAAAAAGAAACCAAACCAACCCCAGACCAACCTTTTCACAATGATCAAAACTTCCAGGTAGGTATAGGCATTGAGAAAACACATCTGTGGCACCTGGTAACACCAACAGCACCATTAGTGGCTGTAGGGACTCCTGTGCTAAGACTACCAGCTCAACACAACACATGCACGCTTCAGATAGGCAAGGATTCGTGAGCACACAGATGTACACAGTGGGAGCTGGGCCAAATATCCTCATTTATACACATGGCCAAAGGAAAAGAGCTCCCCACATACATCAAACCCAGTCTGAGCCCCAGTCGTATGCTCCCAGTTCCATGGAGGCAAAGGACTTCTCCCGGTGTGTGAATGTGCACCAACACCGCAGTTTGTAGGGGGAGATGTAGTGGCAGAAGGTGATTTTGAGCTCACCAGAGAACTTGGGCAAACAGCTCATAGATCAAGTGGGGTTTGTAGCCTGGGGAGCTGTGAGACAGTTCTTTACAGAGTGGGAAAACAGAAGTTTGACCTGAGTGACACAAGAAAATCTGCTTCAAGCAGAGGGCAGAGGCAAAGAGGGAGAAATCTGCTTTCCTGGGCAACAGTGGATGGTGTGGCTCTGACATGGGAGGGAGGGGAAGAAGGTGAAATGTTCAAGTAGGAAAAGCATTGGTCATCTGTTTCAGGGGCACAAAGACATGGGGGAAGCTGATGGTGACAGAATTTGACCAGTCAGAGGTGTGCATGATGTGTGAAAGGGGATGGGAAGTTGCTAGGGGTAGTTGAGGAGAGAAGCAGCTGTGCCTCCTGGGCACAGAGAAGAGGAGGAAGTCAGTTTAAGTGGCTGGAGCATACAGTGTGCTTCAGAATGTGCATCTGGGTGTGCTTTCCCTTGGTGTTATGCTGTTGCTCTTCCTTTGCTCTTTCCCTGCCCTTGCGCTGTGCCCATTGAAGTGTCTCTGGTGGTTGCCTTGGTAGCTGGGCTGTGGGCTTGTCTGTAAGGCAAAGGGCCAGGCATGGAAGCAAGAGCAGCTGCCAGGCAGGAGGGAAGCTCCTGGGCCCTTGTCTTGGGTGGCAGCCCGTGGTGGGGGTGTGTGGGAGGCGTAGGCTCGAAACAGCTACTCATTAAACAGCTTCCCAGAAAAACCTCTGGCCAAGGGTTTCTGGGAGGGCTGCCTGTGATCTGAGACCCGGGGAAGGATGTGTCCAGAGCTGTGTTGTTTCTAAACAGCACTTGGAGACAGTTCACTGCCTGGCATGGCAGGATTATGTATGCAGGAGGGAGGTCATGTTACAGTTCTCAACGTTAAAGCTGTAGGGACTGATTTCCACTTTATTTTTGTGCAGGCTAGGCTGAGGCAGGACATATAAAGCTTAGCAGACTTTATGCTGCTTATAACTTCAGTCTAATGTATGCACTGCATCCTGTGGCCCCACAGGAAAGCAAACATGGGCAGCAGCAAGTAGCTCTAAGGGCAGAGTATAGCCAACACCTCCCTGTCCACCTCTCTATGAGATTTACAAAGCCTGTGATGACTTCTTTAATGACTTCTCTCTTACAGAAGCAGCTTTACTCACTTTATGCCCCTATGTACTGCCAGAGAGACATGCAGCAACCACTGAAGCTTGGTGCCTGAGCTCTTGCAATTCGTGTGGAAGCAATTTAGATGTGACTGTGAGTAGCAGAACTGATAGAGCTAACTCAGCCTTCACACCTGGGCTGTGTTTGCAGATTTCGGTTCAGTTGGACACATTTCAGCAGCTAATGTAGGTTTCTTAGGCAATCATTGTCTACCTACACACACCTTTCTGCTCAGTTCTGTATTTGCTGTAGGGCATATGAGCACATATCCCTCACTATGAACGTTTAGGAACCAGTTACAAGCTACTGGGAATCTATACGATGCCAGTGAAGTAGCTACAGGCTATTAATGGGCAGCAGTGCCTCTAGAGCATACCAATTAGAGGTGCGAGCTTCCCCATAGCTTAACACCGTAGTGTTCAGAGCCAGCATCTCGTTTTCAGCTGCACCTCTCTGCGCGCTGGTCTGTGCCGGAGGCGCTTCTGCCGGCACGGGGTGTCCGCAGCGCCCTCTGGTGGAAGCACACTGAGCTGCCTTTGCTTAGCAGGCCATGAGCATCCTCAGAAATCTGCATTCGTGAAGGTGACAAAAGTCTCCGTTCCCCACTAAATCTGAGGTTAACAGGGCTTTTCCTAGCCAGCCTAGCTGGGTGATCAGCTGCTAGTGGTTTTCCATTTAAGTAGGCGATCGGTTATCAATGGTTTGGGTTGGAAAGGAGGTGCGAGGTCAGGGGTTCCAACACCCTTGCCATGACAGGGACACCTTCCGCTAGACCAAGCTGCTCAAGGTGCTGTCCACTCTGGCATCCTTGAACACCTCCAGGGAGGGGCATCCACAAATTCCCAGCGAAAATTCAGTGAAATCGTCCCAGTGAAATTTACTCTTTACCCTACTCACCGTGGCCAGCAGCATGGTAGAAGCAAAGACAATAACTGTTTTTCCAAGCTCCTTAAGACTCTGATTGCAGCTGGGTGCCTTTAAATGTGCCTTTGAATGTGCTCCAAGCTGCATGAGAAGCCTGTTTGCCTGTCACACAAACAGGACAACAAGAAGTTACTGGCTCCAGCTGTTTATGCCTCCTACACCTGCATGGTCTAGAAACTTCTCTCTAAAACTCCCTGAAAGCAGGTTGGAGTGAGGTGGGGATCAGTCTGTTCTCCCTAGGATCAGGTGACAAGACAGGAAGAAATAGCCTGAAACTGTCTAGGGCAGGTTTAAGTTGGATATTAGGAACAATTTCTCTCCTGCAGGAGTGGTCAGACACTGGAACAGGCTGCCCAGGGTGGAGTCACCATCCTCAGAGGGGTTCAAGAAGTGTGTGGCCATGGCACTTTGGAACATGGTGACCTGGGGTTGTTTAGCCTGGAGAAGAGGAGGCTCAGGGCAGACCTCATTGCTGTCTACAACTACCTGAAGGGAGGTTGTAGCCAGGTGGGGTTGGGCTCTGCTCCCAGGCAACCAGCAACAGAACGAGGGGACACAGCCTCAAGTTGTGCTGGGCAAGGTCTAGGCTGGATGTTAGGAGGAAGTTCTTGTCAGAGAGAGTGATTGGCATTGGAATGGGCTGCCCAGGGAGGTGATGATGTTGCCATCCCTGAGGTGTTTGAGAAAATCCTGGGTGGGGCACTTAGTGCCATGGTCTGGTTGATTAGCTAGGGCTGGATGCTAAGTTAGCCTGGATGAGCTTTGAGGTCTCTTCCTACCTAGTTGATTGTATGATTCTATGGTTTAGTGGCCATGGTGGTGTTGGTTTGATGGTTGGACTTGATCTTAGAGTGCTTTTCCAACCGAAACAACTCCATGATTCAGTGATGGAGCGCAGGCTCAGCCCAGTCTGTACGCGTGGGGCAGAGGACCTTGCATACATTCACTGGAGCAGTGGGTAAGCCATCCCTGGCCTGCGGGGGTTGTCTGCCGTCTAGGCTAAAGGATACTCGCAACTCGCCTGCCTCTGCCTCTCCGTGCCAGCAGAGAGCACTGTAAGAGCAGTGTTAGACGCGGAGCCGCCTCGGGCCGTGGGGCATGTGAAGTGGATCTCTAACAGATCCCGCACACGTTCTCTGACTGCACCTCCAGCTTTGCCCATAAACGCTTCTCGTCCCCCCGGACACTCTGAGGAGACCCTGCCTTGTGGCTCCTGTTCCCCTTCACGAAATACATCTCAAAGGAGAGAACAGTTCTAAAAATGCAGACGTCCAGGACTTTGTCTGAAGCTCTGGAAAACAAAGGCATTGGCAGTGGCTGAGCCAGACAGCAGAATTATTACCTGCTTCCTGGCTGTCATCACCTTGACTTTCATTTCCCCAGGCAGGTGGAACAGGGCCGTGTGTTCGCTTGCATCTGCTTGCCTCAGCAGCTGCAAAGAGGGTCTGCAGTGGCTGCCTCTCCTTCGCCAGCACTTCCCAGTGCTGTTTTGAAATTGGGAAAACATTTGACAGCTCAGACTCCCACCCTGCTCCCCGTGCCCGTGGGATATGGCTAGAAAGTCATTCTCTTTCTTGTTTCAGCCACCCAGTGGCTCTTAGGGTAGCCCACACAACAGAAGGCAGAGCACTTTGCCTGTGGCTGAAATAAAGAGCACTGTGGAGTGTAGCTCTTCAGTCCAGGAGATAACTGCAGGCAGGGAAGTCAAAGAGGAAGACAGTTTTGTGGTTGTGTTATGAGCCTATCAAAGCAGCAAGAGAGTGGGGCAGCTCTAGAAAAGCACTGTGTTCCAGACACTGTTTTTACAGCATGTTGAGTATTTCTAGGGAATTTCATGAGGGTAAATGTGCACAGAAGCATTGCGACCTCCACAGATCAGACACCGCAGGAGCCACATCAGGGGAAGTTCCTAAATTACTCCCTTGCCAGTACAGCATGAACCCAACCAGGAAAGCATTGAGCTGGTTATTCTTGGTACTTGTTTTGTCTGGTGGCTTCCTACAAACCAGAGCAAGGGACTCACCAACTTGTTCCACATCATTAGCAGCTGGCAGCTTCCCAACCATTACCAGCATAGCTTGGATTTCACCCAGCAGCTCTGAGATGAAAGACATCGCAGCACCACTGCACTCACTGTTTTAGGTCCTGATCCAGCTCCCACTGAAGTCAGTGACTCTTTTTCCACTGAGTGCAGCTGGAGCTGGGTCTGCCATTTCTGTAGCAGTTGTCTCAATACCTCAGCAGGCTGAAATATTGGTAAAATAGTCCAACATAACAGGTAGGTGCCTGCGACTCAGCTATTTTCTGGCATTCAAATTCAAAGCAGCAACACCACAGAGAAAGAGCCTGAGGAATGATGGGTTTTTTCCTGAAAACATCGAAGGTCTGAACTTAGAGCAGCCAACACACCTGGTAAAAGAAGTCTGAAAGGCTGCATGAAGTGAGTGTCTGTCAGGAGGCTCATACATATGTGAAGCTCTCTTCTCTTTTCCAAAGTGCATCCCTGCCAGGAGCACCATCAAAGACATCTCTTTAGTGGTGATGAAGATACTGACAGCATTCAGCTGCTGAGGTCAGTGCTCTGACTTTGGGAGGAGCCTAGGGAGAAGGGCTGTAGGAGCATGCAGGGCACGCAGGTATTCTTACATAGTGAGGAGACACCTCACCTGGCTGTTCTGTCAGCAGCAGCTCGTTAAGAGAGGGTGATCTAATGAGTATCCTAAAGGCTGTCAAGTGTGCACACATAACTTGAATTCCTTCTCTCTGTCTCACACTGCAGTGAGTAGTTACTGTCTCCTCCTGGTTTACATGTGGAAAGCTGAAGCACAAAGACAGTAAGCACACAAGGAGCAAGCAGAGATGAAGCCAAGGCAGACACTACCTTGCCCAAAGGCCAGCAGTTGTCTGTCACAACCTGTACTGCCTCCCAGCCAGCTGTGCTCAGATGCTGCAGATGGAGAGTCTCAGCTTGCTACAAGACTTGGCCTCTGCCACTGAACTTCCTGTCACTGCTGAACTGAGCCTAGTTCCACTTTTGGGGCCAAGACACCAAGAAGGAGCTACCGTTTTAAAGACTGTCATGCAACCACTGCAGGGCTGACCCAACACTGGGAGCAGCAAGTTGCAAACCTGGGGACAAGAAGGGCATTCAAGGGAGTGAGAAGCTGAGTAAAATTAAAACTGGCCTAGGACAATTTTTCCACATGAACACGGAACTGGATTCAGGAGCTTGTGGTAAGAGGATGTCACCGAAGCCAAGAATACAGTCTTCTGGATTTTCTCTCTAGGAGAGCAGAAGGTGTAGTCAGTCAGAATGAGAGTCCTTGGTGGTTGGGAGATTGTTAAAAGAATGCCTAGGCAGAGCCTGGTTCAGTGCTGACCAAGGGCTGTGCCAGCCCCTGACTGTGGAAGACCAGCCTGATGCTTCTGGGAGCATGAGAAAATCCTGGTGACTTTCTGCTGTGGGCAAGGATGGTCCATGGCATAATGCTTAGACCCCCTCAGCAGTTTCCCTGTAAAGGATACATGAAACTCCTGGGGGTCTGTGAGGAACATCAGGAGCCCACAAAAGCCTCTTTGCAAGAGCAAGCATTACTGGAGTGCAGTGGTTGAGCAGAGTTCCTCCACCCTTGGTAGTTCAGTGCAAAAATAACAAAAAATAAACAGAAAGAATCCTGATTGTGGTAGAATTAAAAAGTGAGCATGAAAAGAGCAGCAGCATCCCCCTCTGAGAGCCCTCTTGCCTCCATCCCCATGGCAAGCTTCTCTGCAGGGAAGACTGGGGTTAATAGGAAACATGTGGGAGGAGAGTTTGTGGTCCAGAGCTCCAGGATGAGCAGCTGAAGCACCAAAGTGCTACCTGGACCCCATTCAGGAGTGAGTTCAGGGGTCAAACATCTCATGAATGGGGAGTGGGCTGGGTGGGGAACTTAAAAGGTACAGGCTCCAGTTTGGTGCTTCCCACCCTCCCAGGGCAACAGGCCAGTCTGAGAGGAACTTTCCAGTTCCAGCACAACAAACCCTGAGAGTCACTGACCATAGCCTGCATCTTCCACACAACAACTTTTCCCCTCCCTACCCAAATTAAGTTGCTGGAACTGGGCTCATAACAAGCAATTAGGATTCCAGCCCGTTCAGGTCTCACTCTCTTCCCAGCCTGTGTGCTTTTGCAGAAGGGGGGGTGGCTTTTCACAAAGAAAGTGGTGTGCACAGCTGTTGAAGAGCTGGTAAACCAGCACAGACTGCAGTGCCCACAGCACAGACACCACTTGGCTCTGTGTGTTGTTTCCCATAAGCCAGGATAAATGGCATGCAGCAGCAGGAGTGGGCTTGCCATTGACCACAGGCACTCTGGAGGTAGATTGATGCTGCAACTCTTCTAGTGGGAGGTGTCCCTGTCTATGGCAGAGGGTTGGAACTAGATGATCTTTGAGGTCCCTTTCAACCTAAACCGTTCAGTGATTCTGTGACTGCAGAGGGCCTAGGTCCAGCCTGCTCTGCCTTTCTCCTGCAGATGGTTAAGCAAAGAAGGGGAGAGGAAATTAACACAGCAGAAAACTTGAAATAAAAGTGTTTTATATCATCTCCTATAAAAGAGCCCATAAATCCCTGCCCTCCTGCTCCACCCCTCACATGTTTTCCATTTTGCTGGCTGGCTGAAAAACAGAGAAGGGTAGGGTACAGATCACATATTCTTGGTGGGAGAGGCTCCCCCCTTCCCTATACACTTCCTACTTGCACCTTGTCCCTATGCCTACAGCACAGCATTCTCTTCTGGTGAGTAATCAGAAGATGGAGGAACTCAGCATCTGTCTACCATTTGCACAGCTCCAATCCCTCCCACTTCAGGGATCTCTGCCCCTCTACCAGCATCCTCAGCTGGCTGTGCCCGGTGCAGAACTGCTGGGACTTCTCAGCCACCAGCATGAACCCAGGGGTAACTGGAACAGTAGTCCACCAGCAAGGTGCCCAGGCATACAGACCCATCACTACAGACAGCTGCCTACAGCAGCTGAAAGAAATGGAGAAGCTGAAGCTCAAGAAGTTGTCAGGTTCATGTTCTCTGTGCAGATAGGGGCCCAGTGTCTCTGAAGCTCTCAGGAGCGACGTTGTTGGCACAGACACTGGCATGGAGGCTTTCTTTGCTACCAAATCACAGACACCAACTAACTTCCGAGATCAGCTGGGTTTCATTGCTCTCCTCCCATCTCCAGCCCCAGAAAGAGTGAGCTGGTGCAGTTGCAGGAGCTGGCTTGAGAGAGGCAGTGAGAGCAGCTGCCTGAGCTGCACAGAGCCACTCACCTTGGGCTTCTCTAAACAAGACCTGGTAGGGCAAGCTCCGGCAGACGCCAAGAACATCTTGTTCAGAGGCAAAATTTGGAGCAGGTTTCTTTCCAGTGTCCTCTCCCTCACTGGGTGAGGACTTACACCAGCTGATACCCATTTTCTCCAGCTAGCTGGTGGGACACACTGTCACTCCTGGACTGTGTCAGGCTTTGGTTCTAGCCCTTCTGGGGGTTGTTACCGCAGCAGTTTGCAGCTAACCTGCCAGCGACGCTGTCTGCATACGAGAGCTGCTCAGACAAATACAGGCCAGGGCTGCATGTGGGTGGAGGGAACCTACTGGAGCAGCTCACTGTACAATAGCTTTGGCATTTTCCACTTCTCCCAGTGCTGCTGGGCCTCATTCTGGCTTTGGCACTGGTATCCAAACCAAACCATCTACCCACTACACTGTGTAAACTGCCATGCCTATGCCCGGCTTTTGCTGGCCGCACAGCTAACAACCTGCTGGTGCTTCCCCTCCAAACCACTTAAATGTTTGCTAACTTCAGGCCTTGCCATAAGCAAATTCAGCACGTGGATCTGCTGCCAAACTGGGGAATTCTCTTGGCTCTTCTTTACTTTCATGCCAGTCACCTCCAAAAGTGGTCCCTTCAGCCCATGCTCTTTTTCCTAACATGGTGGCCGAGCCAACCCACAGGGAAATGTTGGCCGAGCCCCAGATGCCACTGTGGCTGTGATACCTTTAGTCTGAGCCTCAGGATTCTGCTGCAGTTTGAATCCTGCTGTCAAGACCTCCATGGTCCACAGCCTAAGGGAAGAAGGCAGACAGAAGGTTAACTGTTCCTCTTTTATGGATGTGTAGAGGTGCCTGCAGGTGGCTGGCTGCAGGGTCAGCCGCAGTGTGTGACCTTATGGCACATTGGCTGCTGTGAGGAGCATGCCTGCACTTGGGACTCCGTGGCAAATCTCATCTGATGTAGTTCACAATCCTTTGTCATCTCTGACTGAAACAATGAGGAGAGGCAAAGGATGAGAAGGGGTTAAGAGGGAAGGAGAAGCAGTATAAGCAAGTTTTTAAAAGTAAGTCACTGCACTCAAGGCAAAGAGCAGCCTGTTGATACATCCCACCCGAAGGGGACTGGAAAAGTGACCTCATGCTGCTTGTCAAACACAATCCCATCCCTCCCATGACTGCCTAATGCTGCATCTGTCTGGAAGTGAGCCCCCACTGCACCAGGGCCAGCTTTACCACAGAGACAGAACACTGCTAGTAACTTCCAAGGACTGTGTGTTATACAACCTACCCTGCTCCAGGCATTTTGCAGTAAATCAAGGAGCAGCAAACAGACACCAAGTGCTGCACTACCACACACAGGCCATGCAGAATGGCTGGGTGCTTAGGTACAAGTTTATGTCGTGCCACACACTCTGCAAAAAAACCTCAGCATGTCTTGATTTTGCTGCTGTGCCTAAAGACCTGACCATGGATCTGGATTCTTTGTACTGTGTACCCAAAGAGGAGGACCTCTGCTTGTTTCTGTTGTTCAGCCTGTGCACAATGCCCTCAGGCAGGGCAGATTGCAGCAGCCATCCCAGCACATCCAGTGCATCTGATGAGCTACACAAGAACTGACTACACTTCATCAACTGAGCAGGGAGGGCAGAGCTGCAGAATGTCTTGGTCCCTCTTACTCAGAAACACAGCTGCAGAAGATGAGGAAGAAAGCTGCTTGCTTTCTCCACAGACTGCTGCTCATTCCCTCCCCTTCCATTTCTGAGACATCCAGGGGCAGCTTTCTACTTCCCTGGGAGCAAAGTCCCTTTCAAGCCAGACCTTTGTTACAGCCAAAGCAAGATGCAAGTCATGGCTAAGCCCAAACTATTTCCATGCAGAACAAACTCATTATTTGTCCCCAGAAACTAGCACACATACCTGTGTATCCAACCACAGCACTGGGCCAACACTGCCAGACTGGCAACCTGCCCTAGTGCTTCTGTTGCATTTGCTGTTAGTTCCAAAGATGAACCCCCAAAGTAATTTAAGCCTAGCAAAGCTGTTGAGTGCAAAGAACCCAGAGGCAGTAAGAAGTGTGCCAAGAGGCTGCACTGCTTTGAGGATCCTTGGGAAACACTCTGTGTGTGAATTGTCCCCTTTGGATGTGTTTCATGGAGCCATCCACAGTCCTGGTAAAGCCACAGATAGCACAGAGGTGGCAGGCAGTAGCAAGAGACTGTATGTGATGATGCAGGAGGCCACCTGAAGAGTCCAGGACACCACAGTGCCTCTGCCTGGGTATAGTTTGTCCAGAGCTCTGAGCACAGCTTGAGCTTCAGCCAATTTGGCTTGCACAAGTAGTTTTTCACTGAGGATTTTATGGGGCTCCCTGGGACTGCAGGCAGTGGCAGCTTCCCTCTCCCCCCACCTCATGGCCCTGACATTAAGATGTTTTACAATTATTATCTGAAGTCAGTGTTTAACTGTTGCCCAGGTAACAGCTCAAACAAAACATGCCTCACCTCATGGCCTCCCTGCAGCTTCACAGGGCTGCTGGAGAGCTGGGAAGCAGACTGAGTGCCAGGCTCTGAGGAAATGAGCTCTGCAACCTCCCCAGGACATCCCAGAATATTGGAGAGCTTGGAGGAGGAACATCCCCAGCCAGATTCCTGGGCAGGCACCACATTCAGCACACAGTGCCTGACACAAGATCCACAGCATCCCCCTCACACCCTTGGGTCTCTCCAAACACATGCACAGCCATGAGGCAAACAGCCCAGATCTCAGTGCTCCCATTGCTGCTTCTCTACCTGCACAGGCAGCTCTGTGACCTGCCCTCTGTGGAGTGTGTCCTCTGACACAGAGTCCCTACAGCCACATACAGAACCCTGCAGCACACAATCTGTGCTCCTGAGCCACACTGCCTAAGCTGAGCCACAGGAACCCAACAGGCACAGCCCTTCAGTCCTGGCAGGGCATAGGGAGCTGGAATGAAGGCTGTGGTAGGCACTCAGCAGTCTCAGCAGTCCTCTGCTGCTAATGCAGGCAGCTCACTAAGTCACAGGGAATACACAGGAGGCAGACAGCATCGAGCCTGCCCCTCCAATGTGCTCATCTCCCAGGTCAAAAGACAGCTCTAACAGTGTTGAGGCTCAGGCTGCCAGCAGGACACAAACCCAGCTGCATGCTGCCTGGTGAATCACGCTGAAACGAGGGTGCAGCACTCTCAGCCATGGTGCTTTGCAGGCCTCTCTGGCCTAAAGCACAATGAAACAAACAGCAAGAGAGGTTAGAGCACTTCTGCAAGAGGTCAGGTGTGAGATGGGATGGATCTCACACCTCCTAGGCATCAGGAGCACCTGCTCCACAGGAATCCAAGCTGACACCTTTTGTACCGAGCAGGTGGAAATCTTTCCCCAGCAGAAATAATCACTGCTTGGATGCTTGCTCCCAGCCAGGCACTGGCAAAGCAGTCCCTGGGAATTCTTGGATAGTTTTAAATACCATGAGATGATGGTGGGGCTTCAGCATCTATCTGTTTGAACTGTTAGTCAGTTCCTTTTACTGTTCCCTGCTGGGACCTGTGATAGGAGGGAATGTTCAGCTCCATGAATGAGAGCAGCTTTCAGATTACAGAAGAGTTGAATCATTTTTGCCAGGACAGCTGCAGTCAACTTTGCTTCATTATTTTCTTTGCTTTTTAAGGCTAACCTTAGAGTGATCACACAAGTGGTGTGGCCACTAGCACAGTGTGGGGAGCAAAGTGCCAGTCACTTGCAAGAGGAGATGTCTCATGCAA
Source organism: Eubucco bourcierii (assembly GCA_013396675.1). Classification (NCBI taxonomy): domain Eukaryota; kingdom Metazoa; phylum Chordata; class Aves; order Piciformes; family Ramphastidae; genus Eubucco; species Eubucco bourcierii. The sequence goes on along the minus strand of VWZE01024406.1, from coordinate 718,308 downwards.
TTTCTTTATGCTCCAAGTGAGACTGCATCAGTGCTGGTGTGAGATGTGCTCTTTTATTCTGTCCTTTATCCATCATCTAGCAGCCCTACAACATGCCAAGAGTGTTCTTAACCTCCAAACAAAATCCACAAGTGGGAAGGGGTTCTTGTAGGCTCCCTTCCAGAGATACAGAGAAACTGGCCTGAAGTGCTTCACTGTCCTTAGTCAAAACAGACATTTGCATGCTGCATGGGGAAATACATCAGCTTTGCTTTCACCAGCAGAGGTTCCTGCTGCAGTTGTATCAGCACAACTTCAACAGGCAGCTAATGTTTGTTTGTTCTTCCTTTCCAGCCCAGGCCTGTTCCAGCTTGTCCCCCTCCCCTCGCTGGTATCTCAGCCTGCCTTGCCGACCCCAGCCCAGCCTCGCTCGGATCTGCCCGGGCTAGCGAAGGTGAGTCTGTGATGGTTCGGGCCTCTTGCACTCAATGGTGCATTGAAGCACATCAGGAAAGGCTAAGGTCAGGTATTTCCTTTGGGCTGGGTGCCCAGCAGCTCTGGAGCAGGGGAGGCAGAGATTTTCCAAAGCCCCTTCAGAAAGCAGGGCCAGTGCTTCTTGGGCATGGCAGGGGAAAGCTTGCCAAGTCCCCCTGGACCCCTGATCAAACACATCGGGGCACCCTTTGTGCCAGCAGATGAAACTGCTCCTGTCATGAAGCTGGGTACCCAAGGCCAAGTTTGGGTAGAGTCTAGACACAGCAGTGTATTTATAGCCTTGGCACACGGCCTGGCAGGCAGTGGGGTATAAACAACATTCAAACACGATGCTGTGCAAAGCTATTTATACATCAGAGTGCTGAATGGAGGCTACCACAGCCTCAGGGGCTGCAGCCACAGCTTGCTGGAGATAGGAAGGAGCTGCCCTATCAGCATGTGTGGGGCCTTTGAGAATGGGACACCACAGGAGCTGAGATCACTCACTAATGCCATACCTGAGCACCAGCAAGACGCTGAACTGAGCACATCTCACTGATCATTTTGAACTGCAGGAGGTTTTTCAAGTCTAAATTTGATTTTGTTTGTTTCTACAAGCAATGAAGAGAGTGAGGAACAGCTGAATGGCTCAGCTGTTGCCAGAGGTGTAGGCAAATCTCCATTCGATCACAACACAAACATTCATATTCAGCAGGCAGCAGTCACCATGAAACTCTACTGAAGCTTTGACACCATCCAGTGGATTGAGTGGTCATAAGGCTAAGAACAGACTAATTCACAACAGCAGCAGCAGTCAGCATCTGTACCATGTCTTGAATACAAGAGAACACGAGAGCAGTGAGGCTGCTCAGGGTGTGAGGGAGGAAGGCATTGCTGGATACAGCACCTCTGCAGCTCCTTCAATTAGCTTTATGTGACACAGATGCAGTCTGCTGTCAAGCAAGGTTTGGGTGACATTGTCCTGAGCTGACACTGTCAGCTACAGATCAAATTGAGTAAACAGAAGAGTTATGGAGTGATTTGTTCCAGAACCTTAACCTGTTTATGGGTAAAATGGACTTAGAGGAGGGAACTCTTGGGCTGAAACGGGATAGAAACACAACGTGTTTGAGCTGGAGCTTTCAGCCACCTCTCTGGCTTCCTTGTGGAAGCTGCACCCTTAGACTAGGCTCACAGGATGATTTTGATTCTATCTTGTCCTTGATACAAGAATCAGATGTGGGGTTTAGTGGCTCATACATCTTTCCTTACTACAGCTCTCTGGTGTGATATTGCAGCATGGCTAAGTCACCTCTGGTGGCTGCGAGTGTCCCAAGCCTCTTGGAACATAGATGACAGCTTGTGAGACAGGCTGGCTGAGCCAGGCAAAGTGAGGCCATCAGCCAGTGATAACAAGGGTGCAGGAAGGCTCCATGTCGAATCTCCCTTCAGCCCTTCAGGGAAAGGAGTGTCACATCAGGGCTGGACAGGACTGCTCTTCCTTCTCCTTTCTCCATCCTGCCACAAAGGGCTTTAGGTTACTGTCCCTGGCTGGGGAGAACCGGTTCTGCAGGTGGTGCTGGGGGAGCAGGAGGGGAAGAGGACTCATGTGGCAATAAATAGCCATCTGTGTCCTTTCTGTGACTTGCATCTCACCAGACAGCTCAACCTTCCACCCGGAAAGAAACTTTTAGAGACATAATTGACTCTAATAACAGCTTGCAGAAACACAGAACTTTCTCCTGAGAATCCCACGCACCGGGCACACATCTCTCCTGCAAACCTCTGCCTGAGATGTCACTGTCACAGCTAGGCAGGGGTTATCCAAGAACTGCCTCTTAGCTCATCCTGGATGTCAGAGAAAGGTCCAAGAGCCAACCCTTCAGTCTGCTCCCTCCTCCCTAGCAGGTTTTTAAGCAGGCTGTTTTCTTAAGCCAGGAGGTTAGTTCACTCTTTCTCTCTCACCGTGACCGTGGACTCCCCATTCTGTGCTGCACAACTTTTGGATAATCTGGGGGGCAAACTCCTCCCATTTACAGCTGTGGTTTTGTTTGTCACCTTTGTCCAGGGTTCAGAACAAGAGACTGGCTTTGATTAGGTGTCAGAGTTTCAGCAACCCAGGATTCTCCCAGACTGCAGGAACAAGAAACTGCCATTTCCCCAAGCTGAGCCCCAAGCTGGTGTGGGTGAAGAGCTCTTAGCTCTGTCAGCACACTCTGGTTTCCACAGCATCTGGTCTTTGGAGGGAAAGGAACAGACAACCACAGTGCAGAGACCTGCAGATCGTAGAAGCTTTGTGTTGGGAGGCCTCACTCGCAGTACTCAATGCTGTCAGAATGGTCTCTGCCCTCCCTCATGCCCATCTGGCCTGTGAGGAATGATGTCAGCCCAGGAACTTGAACTGGATTTACACACAGAGACATGGGCAGTGCAGTGAACCACTGCCCATCTCAGTGGGCCAAAGCCCTCATCTGACAACCACAAGTTGAGAGGGGGGAGTGTCAGTGTGGAGGTACTGCATCATCTCACCCCAGAAGCAGTCTGTGAGAGGTCACTTAGCTCAGTCTCCTGCATGAAGTGGAGAACAGCTACATCAGCATCCTTCCTGGCAGCTTGTTCACTGCATCTTCCCAGCTTCAAAGACCTGAAGACTCTCCCTCCTCTTGGAAAAATCCTTGCACCCTTCTTGGGCTACTACTGAGCAGGTGATCCAAGTGTCTTCTGAACCCCTCCATGCTGCACCACAAGCTACAACCCATCTGATCTTTTACATGTGAAGCTAATAAAGTTTTGTCTTCTTTATGCCAACCTGCTCAGGCCATTTCTGGTTTGACTTCCACCAAAGTTTTGTGACTTCACAGGTATGAAAAACAGGAGAGAAACATGTGCCAGACAGAGACAGGCAGGGAGAAATGATAAAGAAGTTCCATCTGTTTCATGCCTCCTCCTCCTCTTCCTCCCTTCTCTGTCCTTCTCAGGCAGCTGTAGGGCTTTATGTGGTTTGTGCAGGACTGAGAGGATGCTGCCAGGCCAGCAGGATATATTGTCCATTACGACACAAGGAGTATTATTTAGTCTAGAGACTCTCAAAGGAGATATCCATTTGCACGTGAAAAATCTCTGGAATTCCATTTGCTCTCTCCCGTGTCCCTGTGTCTCTGCAACCTCCAAAATGCAACTGCTGCTCTCTCCATTCTCTGCTGGCTCTGGCTTTGAGCTGCTCTTTGTTCAGCTGAGCTCACAGTGAGTTTTTGCCCTGCTCTAGGCCTGTTAAGCAGCGAGTTGAAGGTTTTTCCTGTTTCTCCAGCAGATGATTTGCCAGTGACTGGTTGAAAGGGAAAGTTTTCAAGCTGCTTTGGAAAGGAGATTTTGTGCTGCTCACCCAGGCCAGTGTCTGCCCTCAGTGGAAGGTGCTGGCACAGCATGGTGCCAGGAGACTGTAAAAACAGTCAGTGACTAGATGGGAATGGGAGAGGAGGCGAATGTTGATCTGCTGCTGGTCTGAGTCTGAAAAACAGACTTTTCCTGTTGGCTTGTTTGGTTTTGCTTGTTTGTTTTTCATTCACTTCTAGGCTCTCTCCCTGTACTCCACTCCTGCTCTATGTTAATTTCCTACACTGCAAAACTAGCTTAAAATTACCTAAGAAACAGAAGTGGTCTGCAAAACCATAGCAGTTGAATGTCCAAGGCTCATAAGTGCACTATATCCATGGTGCCTCTGTGAGAAGGGCCAGTCCATCGTTCCCAGGTCTGTGCAGAGAGCAAAGGTCACACAGAACACCTATGAAGGAGAAAGGGCTTGAATCCAGGTCCCTCAAGTTGCAGAGAGACAATAGCAAAGGAGGGAGCAGGTAGGGAGAAAGACCTCAAGAACCAAGACAGATTTGCTCATTGAAACATCTCTGAATGTCAGGTAGCTAAAGCAGCAAACCCAGCATTTGGCTTGTTTTGTGGGGGGTCCAGGAAGAGCCCAGGTATTCTGTTCAGAATACCTGGTTTGCAAACTCTCACCCTCAATTTCAGTGTTAGAATCTCCCCTTCACTCATCACACCCAAAGCAACCCACTGGGTGACTAAGCATAACTCCCTAATGTGCCAAGGCAATGAACTTGCCAGCTTGCAGTGATCAATATCCACTCAATTTTTCACGACAGGGTGGAGCTCAGTGACACCTCCAAGTAGAAGGTGATGCAGCTGCATGGATTAGAACCAAGGAAAATTCATGCTAAGGTTTTCTCTTTCATGGCTTTCGCTTCTCACAGCCCTGAGGACAGCTGGAAGGCTTTGTGAATGCTGCAGTTTGCTCCCAGAAGCTCTGTGTCTGAGGGAACCCAGCAGCCTTGCTGCAAGGTGGTTTCTCTGTAGACCAGCCTGTGCTGTGCCTCCTCCCAGTGCACTGAGGGCACTCTGCAAGCCAGGAGGCAAGCTGCTGAACAGTGGCACAAAGGAAATGATGGCAAAGATGCAGCAGCCTCCTTCCAGGTGTCCATTACACAACCTTTCCAGCCAGGCAGTTGGCCCTGGCCTTTCTCTTTCTCCATGACTTAGGCATCCATTGTCCCATGCTTTCCCTGGAAACCCCAAGTAATGGACATCTATTCCTATGCTGCTTCTACTTTGTCATCAATACCAGATGGAAAGGGCTCCTGGGAAGTTTGACTGTGTCAGATGCATTTTCTCTGACTAGCTAAGTGGGCAAGCTCACAAACAGGTGAAGCTGAGAGCACTTATACTCCTTGTGCAGGCCATGGGTACAGGAACATGGTTCACATCTCCTTGGGCATGGGCAAGGCACAATGAAAGAAATCAGGGGAGGAAAGAGACTGCAAGAGGCTCCTGGGCACAGAAGCAGATTTCAGAGACCTCTTCGCCTTCTGATCAGGAAAGGAAGTGGGAATGGCACCTTAAAAGAATTAGTGATGTAGCAGCAGTTGTGTAGAGAAAGGATGGGCAGAAGGAAAACTCCCACTTTGATGTGCAGCTGTGGTGCAGTGTCAGTGCTCCCATGCTGGCTAAGGCAGGCTGGCCCTGCAGACAGCTGCAGCACATCTGGGCCTTCTCTCTCTAGATCTGTTTCTGAGGAGAGGAGTGGATGGGGTGCCCTAACCCACTGATACCTGGCTTCCTCCTCCACAGCCCTTTCCCATGCAAGCACGAGAGACCTGCAAAACCCAAGCACGAATATGTGAAGTGGCAGGCACCCAGACGAGCTGAGGAAGCAGCTTGTGTTTGCTGCTCCCAGTTCCTGCACCCCTTCCTGGTGAGCAGATGAAGCAGTGATCAAACCATGAATCTGCAAGGACTGAGCAGGTTTATCCTCACCCTTCCTCCTGCTCCCTGAGCAGGACAGCAACTAGCTTCAAGGCTCTCAAGTGATAGGGCTGACAAAAGTACCCAGCCCCTTGGTATGGGGAGATGTCTGGGGGACAGTCCTAGCAGCTGCAGCCAGAGCACACTGCCAAGTTCAGCTGCATTTCACAGAGCTCTGCTGAGCTCTATAGTCTCCATTCAGCTGTCTCTGCAGCTGTGCTCAGGTTCCTCATATTCCCACCCAAGAGCAGCAGTGACACAAACATCTCTCTCTGGGCCCTACCGAATCCCTTCACCATGCACCACAATGGTCCACACCTACCTACATTAAACAGTGCACTCCCCTGGGCCATCCCTCCCTGGCACCAATCCTCAGGTGCCTGAAGCCTCTAGGAGTGGCCCAGGCTTGCCTGAGATGATGGGAAGCAGAAGCTGGCTGTGTCCATGCATGCTTTGCCTTCATCTCTTCCCAGAGCCTTCACACCTCCCCAGGCTCACTGCAGATGTCTATCACTGTGTTCCCTGGCTTGTCACTAAGATTTATCTGCTAATAAGCTTACCAAGATTGCTGGAGTGATGCACTGGCCCAGTGATGTCAGCACCCTTGCCACAGCTTCCAAGGCATTTTTGAGTCATTCTCTTGCTACACAAGCAGAGCTGTTGGGCTGAATAATAAAACCACCTTCCCCTCCCAGCACAGTGAGCACTGAAGGGAATGGAGAGGCTCACAGGCACCAGCCTGATCCTGGGAGGGGAAAGCCAGGTGGGTTTGCAGCCACCTCTTAGCCACTCTGGGCTGGCTTGACTGGGTTCTTTCCTTCCATGCCTCGATGGAGTTTTAACCTGTAATGCCTCATCTTTCCCTGCATGATTAGGTCAAGTGCTCTTTCTGTTTGAGCAGTACTCCATGCCAGTTGTGAGGACTAGAAGCACTCCTCTCTGCTCCTTCACTACCCAAGTGTGCAGAAGTGAGCAGTACTCTCCAAGTCCCTTTAGTACTGGAGCCTAACTGAAGCCAGCTCATCAGCACTGGATCACAGTCTGCATCCTTCTCATTTCTTTTGATGCAGCCAGCTTTGGTCAAATTCAGAGAGAGCCCTAGAATATATTAAACAGAACTTATTTGTAGAAGGGACATTAATTTCTTAACATGTCTCTTGAATTAATAGTAGAGTACAGAAATAAAAGTGACAAAATTAAAAACAAGTGTGTGTGAGGGGGGAAGGAAATAATCTCAACTCAAGAATTTCCATGACTCAAAAATGTAACAAAATCAGAGCTGTACTGGGTGTTGATTCTCACTGCATTTCACAGCAGCTCTGCCAGGTAACAGATTTCTCCCCTCTGTCTGCTACAGCTGGCAGCTGGGTGAGGGAAGACTCTGCATGAACTGTCACCATCAGCAGATTTGTCACACACAGAACATTGGCTCCAGAGTGCCATGAGTTAGCAAGCTGCTCATCTTTCTCAGGGAGTCATCAGGAACATTAGTGTGTTAAACTACACACCTTACCCTGGCCTTCCTTTAGAAGGTTGCTGCTAGTCACCACCTCAGAAGCCAGATTTACCATCTCCAATGGATTCCAGCAACTCCAATCTTTTCCTAAAGCCTTTTATACAACTTCTCTACCTTAAAGGGATGCTGATGCCTGTATGTGTGAACAGGTCACAGGAAAGCAGCACCTATATGGATGTGCAACAGTTTTCAGCTCTGTCAGTACATTCCCTTGTTTCACAGCCAAGGTCCAAGCCAACCTCATGACATTCAACAAGGCCAAGTGCAAGGTCCTGCACCTGGGTAGGCACAATCCCAAGCACAATTCCAGGTTGGGTGGGGAATGGCTGAGAGCAGCCCTGAGGAAAAGGATCTGGGAGTCTGGGGTGATGAAAAGCTCAACATGAGGCTGCAGTGTCAGTGCAGCCCAGACAGCAACTGTGTGCTGGGCTGCAGCAAGAGCAGCGTGGCCAGCAGGGCAAGGGAGGGGATTGTGCCCCTTGGCTCTGCTCTCCTCAGACCCCACCTGCAGTCCTGTGTGCAGTTCTGGAGCCCCCAGCACAGGAAGGACATGGAAGTGTTGGAGCCAGTCCAGAGGAGGCCACCAAGATGCTGAGAGGGCTGCAGCAGCTCTGCTGTGAGGACAGGCTGAAAGAGTTTGGGCTCTGNAAGTTCTTTGCCATGAGGGTGGTGAGACACTGGCACAGGTTGCCCAGGGAGGTTGTAGAGCACAGAAGCACCCAGTGTGATCAAAGATCAACAACCTCCCTGGAGGTCTTCTGTGCTCCACAACCTCCCTGGGCAACCTGTGCCAGTGTCTCACCACCCTCATGGTAAAGAACTTGCTCCTAACATCCAGTTTAAATCTCCCCTCTTCCAGTCTAAATCCATCAAGTCTTTTTTTTAACCTCTCTTTTTTTTTTTCTAGGAATTTTACCTCTAAGCTCTGTGCATTTCTCATTTCAGTGCTAAAGGTTATCTGATGCCACCGATAAACAGCCAGGAAATTGCCCTCTAAAGCAGCAACAGCTTCCTACACTGTAGGCAATCAATCTGTTTAGCTAGCACTTGAGAACTTCAAACCACAAATGGTGATGACACACAACAGCCCAGCAGTGTCCCAGTGAGATGTTTGCTGGCTACCTTTTCACCTCATGCAAGCAAAAGGAGCAGTGTGCTGGACCTGTGTGCTTTGCTGAAGAGCAATGACAGCCTGGATTGAATTCCTTGGAACCCTGACAGCATGTGGGTAGCACATGGACACAGAATCAGAGGAAGAACCCATGTGTTCTGCTGAACAAAGGCCTCACAGAGAAGAGGGAGCTTGGCAACTCACTTATTCCTGCTGCAAAAACACAGCTTCTGACTTGATGCCTCCCCCAGCATGGTGTGCAGACACTGCCCACAGCCCTGTGATAAGGAGTCATTGTTGAGGAGTTATAAATAGCTATCAGACAGGGGTCACCAAGTCTGTGTTACTCACAGCAATGTGTCAGCCAAAGTTCCTTCATCAGGAAACTGCATTTCCACCCTTGGTCTGCCTCAGTCTCTCCTCCCTTCCTAGAGGTGTCTGCACCACAGGGTATTAACTCCTATCTCTCCAAGCTCTTTTCCTCTTAGAATCATAGAGTGGTAAGGTTGGAAGGAACCTTAAAGATCATCTGGTTCCAACCCCTTGCCATAGGTAGGGACACCTCCCACTAGTACAGGTCACTCAAGGCCTCATCCAACCTGGCCTTGAACACCTCCAGGGAGGTTGTGAAGCACAGAAGCACAGAATGTGATCAAATATCCCATTCTGTGCTTCTGTGCTCCACAATCTCCCTGGGCAACCTGTGCCAGTCTCTCACCACCCTCACTGCAAACAACTTCCTCCTAACATCCACTTTCAGTCTCCCTTCTGCCACTTCAAACCCATTGCCCTTGTCCTGGCATTCCAAGCCCTTGTCAATAGTCCCTCCTCAGCCTTCCTGCAGCCCCCTTCAGATCCTGCAAGGCCTCTCCAAGGTCTCCCGGAAGCCTTCTCCTCTCCAGGCTGCAGAGCCTCAACTCTCTCAGCCTGTCCTCAGAGCAGAGCTGCTGCAGCCCTCTGAGCATCTTGTGGCCTCCTCTGGATGCGGTGTCCAACACTTCAATGTCCTTCCTGTCCTTCCTCTTCAGTTCCCATTCCCTTCCCTTTCTTCAGTGTGGCAAGGACAGAGATACAGAGACACAAACAGAGGCTTTGGTGGTGACAGTGTTCATTGGGATCCTCTCCTGTTTTGACACGTGGCTTGGAGAGTGCATTATGAAACAGGGAGGTGGCTACCAGTGCTGCCCTTGTGACAATGATCAGTGTAATTCAAGCACTGTGCTCAGTAAAGAAGCCTCAGTCAGGACATCTGAATGAGTCAGAGTGGAGTTATGATGTGGGTAAAGCAGAGAAAGTCACAGCACTGAGTTGCTCAGGACAAACTCCCCAAGTTTGGGGCAAGGACACAGAGAGGCATAAGTGAGTGCACTGAGGACAGAGCAGTGCTGCTTGCTTCTCGTCTCTTTGTCACAGCTATGGGAAGCTCAGTTGGGAAGCCAAAGTTGAGGTGAGGTTATTTTTGGAAAGCAAAGACTGAAGGCTCACAAGGCTGATCCCAAAGACACAGCTGAGATTACAGAAATCAACTTGACAAAGTCTTCTATAGACACCCAGGGGCAGGTGAAAGGGAAGGTAGTGGTCCCTGAACTATCCACACCAGCTCTTCCCAGAAGCTCCTGAGCAGAAGACTCCATTACACAAGGCCCTAATGTAGCAGCTTAGATGATCATGGAGCAGGGTTTTTAAAGGGTTATTATTATTTTGACTCACCCATTTGTACACTTCCACTGGTAAAGGTCTTTACCCTGTGGAAACTCTTCCTACCAGAACTTGAGCTGACTCAAGGGAACATTAGCTTTTGGGAGTTTGTACTTTAAAAAGAAACTGAAACAAAAGAAAAACCAAATCAAACTCAAAAGCATAGAATCAGGCAGGTTGGAAGAGAGCTCCAAGCTCACCCAGCCCAACCTAGCACCCAGCCTTAACCAATCAACCAGGCCATGGCACTAAGTGCCCCATCCAGGTTTGGCTTCAACACCTCCAGGGATGGGCACTCCACCGCCTCCCTGGGTAGCCCATTCCAATGCCAATCACTCTCTCTGGCAAGAACTTCCTCCTAACATCCAGCCTGAACCTGCCCAGGCACAACTTGAAGCTGTGTCCCCTCTGCTTGGCAGCAGAGCTCAACCCCAGCTGGCCACAACCTCCCTTCAGGTAGCTGCAGAGCTCTGCCCTGAGCCTCCTCTTGTGCAGGCTGCACAGCCCCAGCTCCCTCAGCCTCTCCTCACAGGGCTGTGCTCCAGCCCCCTCCCCAGCCTTGCTGCCCTTCTCTGGGCACCTTCCAGCACTTCAACATCTCTCTTGAATTGAGGGCCTCAGAACTGGACACAGCACTCAAGAAATTAAAAGCAAAGAAAGACTTGTCTGGCTAGGTGCCATCCTGCCCAGGCAAACTGCTCACTGCCCAAGAGACATCTTGTGAGTGGAGCTGGCTTTGTGTCCTCAGGTGAAGGTGTGTTCAGTTTGGGGAGCAGAAGATGAAACCAGCACAGAAATGAACTCCTTTTAGCTCCTTTTTCGAGGATGACCTCATGGGTGCACAGCAGAGGTTGGGCTGACCCTGGTGCCTGTCTGCTCTGGCACATGGAGATGTGTGGTTTCAAATCCTGTCTGCTGTGCAGCAGTGAAAGCCAACAGTGGGGGAGGAAGAGAAGAACTTAACCCCAAATCTCTTGAAAGGCAGTCAAAGGCCAGATGTTCCTCGCTTCCTGTCCACTGCTGCCACAGTTGCCATGGCCTGTGGTTGTGGTGAGTCTGTCTAGAGCTCATGTGTGAGACACTGAAACTGTTTGCTGGAAACTCCCCCTCAGCTCTGCAGCAGCAGCACCTGACACGAGATGGACACCGGGTCCAGAGGAGGCCACCAAGGTGCTGAGAGGGCTGCAGCAGCTCTGCTCTGAGGACAGGCTGAGAGAGTTGGGGCTGTGCAGCCTGGAGAGGAGAAGGCTTCCAGGAGACCTTGGAGTGGCCTTGCAGGATCTGAAGGGGGCTCCAGGAAGGCTGGGGAGGGATTATTGAAAAGGTCTGGGAATGCCAGGACAAGGGGCAATGGGTTTGAAGTGTCAGAGGGGAGATTGAAAGTGGATGTTAGGAGGAAGTTGTTTGCAGTGAGGGTGGTGAGACACTGGCACAGGTTGCCCAGGGAGGTTGTGGAGCACAGAAGCACAGAATGTGATCAAAGATCATGTTGGGTGCTTCTGTGCTCCACAACCTGCCTGGAGTTGTTTAAGGCCAGGTTGGATGAGACCCTGAGTGACCTGTACTAGTGAGAGGTGTCCCTGCCTATGGCAGGGGGGTGGAACTGGCTGAGCTTTGAGTTCCAACCTTACCATTCTATGACTCTATTATTCAAATACAGTAAGAAGAATCAATTCCAGACTGTTTCCAACAAGTGAAGGGGAAAGAATGTGTGGAGATGTTGGGGGAAAAAAAAAAAAAAAAAAAGCATTTTAAAAGCACCTTACACTGATCTGTAGCTCCTAAGGAAGTGTAGGCTAAGTTAGACCAGCAAAGTATATCCAGGTACAGGATCTACACAGCCCTTTTGTTGGCTGTGTAAAGCCAGGGCATAAAATGTGTTTAGTAAACACCACTATAATTGGATCACCTTTCTTCACATGGCTTCTCTGTTGCATATCAACCAAACATTCAAAATAAAGACAATTGTCTCTGCCACAAGAAAGGAACTGTGAGCACAGGGAGCAGAGCACAGCAGCTGCATGGCATATTTGAGCCAGTACTGAATAGCTGGAGTGTGTAAGATGGGCCAGCAAGTGTGTGCATGGCAAACAACTGCTCACAGGCCTCCTGAGATCAGAACACACAGCAAGTAATCCAGAACAGCCTGGAGAGGCTGGGCAAGCCTGCAGCAAAGTGGAACTAGAGGTAGGGCACAAACAATTTATCTAAAATATTGCCAGGGTGCTGATAAAGCAGTTTAGCCCTCACCCTGCATTAGCTTTTCTGCTTGAGCTATGCAGAAGGCAGCAGTAACAGCCTTAGTGCAGTGCCTGGGGGTGAGCAGCACTGCAGATTATCTAGCAGTATTTCTCTGTGCAGATGGGGGCCATAGGGACCTCGTGGCTCCTCTTCCCCCTCCCCACACAGGGCACTCACTCCCTGTATTTAATTGTGGTGTAATACTGATTAGTTACAGCCCATTCCTTGCTTCTGCACAAAGCCATGTGGGCAGCTCCACTCCTCAGAGCTGTCTGCCTCTGTGAAGCTCTCTGAAGCTGAGCCAGAGCAGGAGGAAGGAACCACTGCAGTGTCTGGCCCCTCACTGTCAGGAAGTTGTTCTCTTCGCGGCACAGAGGCCTGCCAGGTGGCTGCAGGAGGAGGTCAACCTCTCCACATGGAGAGGAGCAATGCAGAGTGGGAGACCTGCTCAGGGAGGAAGAGTATGCAGAGGGAATGAGAGGCAAGAATAAAACCAGAGGGGCAGAGCAACAAGAAAAATGAATCCAGACGTTGGTATAAATCACTTCAGAAAGGCTGAGACAAACCAGGCTGAGGAGCTGGATCAGCTCCATCTGCAGTATCAATCCACTGATGTCTGGAGACATAGGTTTGATCACTCCAAGGGGACACACTTTAATCCCTTCAGAAATAGCTTCCTCTGGTAAAGCAGAGGCTCCTCACAGCCCTCTGGCTTGGACACCCTTGTACCATTCTGCCTAGTGCAGACATCACCATGCACACTGTGTGCTCCAGCCCAGAGCAGAATTTGCTCATACCCTCTCTTACACCTGGGGATGGAAGAGCATAAGAGATAGCTGGAGCCAGTGTCAGCCATCACACTGATCTCCACTGGCACTTTCAGGGCAGGGGATAAGAAAGGAGTAGCCTCTTCTGCACTCTCTTTTTCCTAGTGGTGAACAGCCCCACAGAAGGAATGGCAGCAGAGAGCCTGGCTCATGAAAAACTGCATCTTCCCTAGACCACAAAAAGCTGCTTGTAGTTGCAGCTACTCAGAGTACTTGTGACACTTCAGCCAGAAGGGAAACGAGCCCACTCAAAACCCACAGCTGCCTGTCCCTCTCATTTTCTGGAACCATATTTTGCTGCAGAGCAACAAAGGGCAGAGGTTGAACCACACCTAAATGGGCAAAGGATCCCTAGGGCCCAGTTCTCCACCTGAATTCCAGCACAGGAAGCCTTAAGAAAGCCTGGTCTAGAAGATATTCCTAGTTCCTAGAATGGTTTGTAGTGCAAACCCTGGATTGTCTCCAGTAGAACACTGTCCCCAGAGAGGAAGAGGTGGGGGAAGGGTGGTGGATGCCTCTTCACTGTGAATTCAGTCAGATGGACTTCTGCAAGACCCTAGAGTGAGATGATATCCTTCAGATGGAACACTTGTGCCACTCTGACATTTCCAGTGTCACCTCTGCTCTGAGAAGTGTCCTTGCTACACAAGTGTGGAATGCCAGCTGCTACAGGGCTCCCAAGACAGAACTCCAGTGAGGTTTCTGCACATTCAGCTTGCTTCCAGCAACCTTGACATGAACCTCTTGGTGTGGCTATGTGCTGTACCTCTTTACAGGTTGCTTGTGTGACCTTAAAGTGATTTGTAATTAAATATGACACTTTCAGTCTGTGAAGTCTCCTTACCCAGCACAAGCTATCCTGCTTTCAAGTGGGTTTGGCAGCAGTCCATAATAATGAAGGGGATTTTCCATGCTTGTCCTTCTCTTTTTAAGCAAAGTTGATTTTCCTGCCTCTGATGCTTAGCTTGGGTGGCATTTGGCCACCAGCTGTGTGCAGGGATCATGTACAGCCAGTGATTTGGACCTGGTAGAGAGGAGCAAAGAGCAACTGTAGGGCTTTGAACTCTGCTGATTCTCCCCATCACTCAGCTCCCTGGTGCTTTATTCTTACCACAAAGGAGCCAGATATATTTCTGTAGTCTCCGGCAAGGAACCAACAGCTTTATACCAGTGTGAGTGAGAGCAGCCTTGCATTCAAAACCTCCCCAGATAATTCCTTGGGTCCTAGTCCTCTAAAAAGCTGAATCATGAATCCTTATGGCCACAACCAAAGAAGACAAAGTCTTTGAGTCTGTGTCTTTTGCAGGCATTCTACTCTGGCTGGCTTGAGGGCATGGCACCAAGCTGTGTGGCACAGTCAACTC
>VWZE01024406.1:687969-699523 GCA_013396675.1 Eubucco bourcierii | reverse complement strand
TTTAAAAAATTTAAAAAAAAAAAAAAAAAAAAGTACAACAGAAAAAGTGAAAAAGTCTCTTTACCTTCTTTGTCCCTTTTGTGCCTGATTTCAGTGACCTCTTCCCTGGAGAGTTTCCACTCAAAAGCTTTGCTGGCAGGTCTTGGCTGCTGAGGGCATATGAAGGCTAAAATCACCTCCTCCTGTTAGTGCCCAGAGGCAGGTGTACCCTGCTCTCTACTCCATGGTGATAATTGCTAACAGACACATCCTGAGCAGCACAAGAAGCCCTCAGCTGCTGTTGGCATTTCCAAGGTTGTTTTTCTGCACAGAAGAGCCAATCTTCTACATTAAAGGGAGTGTGGTGATTTTTCTCTTTTAATTTTCCCTTCTTTTTATATCTTTATACTTTATTTTATTTTTTTTTTTCAGTCCTAAATCAGGATAAACCATGCCTTCCAGGATCTGAAGGGGGCCTACAGGAAGGCTGGGGAGGGACTATTGACAAGGTCTTGCAATGCCAGGACAAGGGCAATGGGTTTGAAGTGGCAGAGGGGAGATTGAAAGTGGATGTTAGGAGGAAGTTGTTTGCAGTGAGGGTGGTGAGAGACTGGCACAGGTTGCCCAGGGAGGTTGTGGAGCACAGAAGCACCCAACGTGATCATAAGTCATGTTGGGTGCTTCTGTGCTCCACAACCTCCCTGGATGTCTTTTGTGCTCCACAACCTCCCTGGAGGTGTTCAAGGCCAGGTTGGACGAGGTCTTGAGTGCCCTGTGCTAGTGGGAGGTGTCCCTGCCTATGGCAGGGGGTTGGAACTAGATGAGCTTTGAGGTCCCTTCTAACATTACCATTCTATTATTCCATACTGTGTTCCTCCTTGTGACACCCACAGGNCCTTCCAGGATCTGAAGGGGGCCTACAGGAAGGCTGGGGAGGGACTATTGACAAGGTCTTGCAATGCCAGGACAAGGGCAATGGGTTTGAAGTGGCAGAGGGGAGATTGAAAGTGGATGTTAGGAGGAAGTTGTTTGCAGTGAGGGTGGTGAGAGACTGGCACAGGTTGCCCAGGGAGGTTGTGGAGCACAGAAGCACCCAACGTGATCATAAGTCACATGACTTATGGGTGCTTCTGTGCTCCACAACCTCCCTGGATGTCTTTTGTGCTCCACAACCTCCCTGGAGGTGTTCAAGGCCAGGTTGGACGAGGTCTTGAGTGCCCTGTGCTAGTGGGAGGTGTCCCTGCCTATGGCAGGGGGTTGGAACTAGATGAGCTTTGAGGTCCCTTCCAACATTACCATTCTATGATTCCATACTGTGTTCCTCCTTGTGACACCCACAGGTCTGCCTCTAGCTACAGGGTGTTGATTGCCTTGCAAAGGCTCCCAGAGCAAGCTGCAGCTGTCCTCTCCCTGCTGTGAGACTTCAGCAGGGCACATTGGGGGTGACCATGGTGTGCAGGCTGCAGTGTGCTGCTGCTAAGCCTTGCTTGACTGGAAGGCAGTGCCACATCAGCATGGCATTGTTCCACCCTTTGGAGGGGCCAAAGGGACTGTTCCCAGGACCCCAGCACTGCTCTCTTGCACAGTGTGCTCCCCATGTGTGATGGTTTGGGAGTTCCTTGCCTCCCCCACCTTTGTAAAATCACTCAGACTAGACTCAGCCAGCTGGAAGTTAAGGCCTGAAGCTCTCTTTACAGCTCAGCACAATGTACAAGCAGAGATAGACACAACAGACAGGAACAGTTACAGAGACAGACAAGTTAAAGGTAATACAGAAACACAATTCCCCTCCCAGCAATCAGAGTCCCCAGGAGGGGCTCCCAACCACCCTTCCACCTTCTCTCCACCCCTCTGCCTTACCCCAGGGCCTGCCTTATGTGCAAGGTGAGTTTGGAGGCTTGGCCAGGGAGGGTTAGAAGCAGAGTGGTTAGTTAGGTTAGCAGAGAGGCCAGAAGCTCCCAGAGAGAATAGAGATGAGACTCTGTGTGTCTTATCTATGTTTGTGTTCTTGTTCTTATAGATCTCAGCAAGCCTGTGAGTGAAGTAGCCATCACCAGTGTTTGCTTTACTCAGCCTATAATCTATTTTTTAAATTAAACTATTCCAATTAGCCTCAAACCAGCACACCAAGGC
The DNA here is from genome assembly GCA_013396675.1 of Eubucco bourcierii. NCBI lineage: Eukaryota > Metazoa > Chordata > Aves > Piciformes > Ramphastidae > Eubucco > Eubucco bourcierii. Next base: position 697,411 of record VWZE01024406.1, on the reverse strand, counting down.
TTGGATGCTGGCTGCTGTAGCCTGCACAGGAACCGGGAGCTGGCTGGCAGCAGCTGCTCAGCCAGGCTGAGGCAGTGCTGGGAGGCTGAGCAAATCCCTGCACTCCCCTCCCTGTTCTCAGCTAAAATAAAGTTTGTGCCTCCAGCCACGAGGCGATGGCCCCCTCTGAGAGCAGCAGTAAATGTGAGGTTGTCTGAGAGAAATGCTCTGGCTCTGCTGCAGAGGACAGAAGAGCCCTGCAGGCTGCACTATGTGAGGGCAGGGGAGACCTGCCCATGGTCTCTGCGGCTCCCAACGCCTGGATGCAGGCTGCGTGAATCATCAGCAGCCTCCTCCCAGCGCTCCTCCCTGCTCTCACACTCCACGGCTGACAGGACACTGCTTGGGGCAGCTGCCTGCAGCCTCCCTTCCCCAGGGGAGTGGGCAACCAGAGAGCAGAGGGCAGCCAGGCTGCACCCCTCAGCCTCTGCCTGCCAGACCTTGCCACAGGTATTGCCAGGGCATTTTGGATGCACAATGGCCTGAAGTTATTGGCAGCCCTGGGCAGGGTTTGCAGGAGGATCTGTAGATAAAGTTGCACAATAAATTTGGAATGTCAGGGATTGTGCACCCGTGCAAACAAAATTCTTTGCAGCAAAGTTCCTTAGGCAAATCATGAGGGTCTCTCTTACAGCTTAAGGCAATGTCAGCCTAAGCACCTGTACCACAGCACAGAATCATAGAATGGGAAGGTTGGATGGGATCTCAAAGCTCATCCAGTTCCAATCCCCTGCCATAGGCAGGGACACCTCCCACTAGCACAGGTCACTCAAGGTCTCCTCCAACCTGGCCTTGAACACCTCCAGGGAGGGAGCAGCCACAACCTCCCTGGGCAACCTGTGCCAGTGTCTCACCACCCTCACTGCAAACAACTTCCTCCTAACATCCAGTCTAAATCTCCCCTCTGCCACTCCAAACCCATTCCCCTTGTCCTGGCATTGCAAGCCCTTGTCAACAGTCCCTCCCCAGCCTTCCTGGAGCCACTGCAGATCCTGGAAGGCTACTCTAAGGTCTCCTGGAAGCCTTCTCCTCTCCAGGCTGCAGAGCCCCAACTCTTGTAGCCTGTATTAGGACCCTTCTCAAAACTTGCCAGGGCAGCATGAAGAGCAGAGCCTGAAGCCTGTCCTTGCCCTGCTTCTGCCCTCTACCCACACTTCCTATTCCCATTATTTCAGCAGGGGGGCTCTGAGCAGGGTACAGGCTGTAACTATGGGTTCAGAGTCTATTTTGATGACAGAGGCTGTGAGCAACGTTCGTTCCTAGTGGGTGGGTCATGGGTATGGCTTCCGGAGCCAGCAGCCAGTAGAGCAGCAACAGATCCCTGGCAGGGAGGGCTGCATCCACTATGGGCTGTGTGCTCCAGAGGATGCAGCTGTATCCTCCCCACCACACTTACACTTGCATTTTCCTTCATCAGAACTCAAGCAAGTGCTGCACCTCCTCTCCTTGCAGCCCCAACAACAGACCTGCCCTGCACAGGGCACTCAGGTGGTGGGTCAAAGGGAATTAAACACATCCACCCTGATGTAACAGCCTTGGGCTGCTGCAGGAGGAGGCAGCTGGTTTAGGAGAGGGGTTACTATAGCCTGGCCTCTGCAACTGGAGTCCTCCCTCACAGTCTTTCATCACCCACAGACACAGCAGCAAGGACCCAGCCTAGAGGCACATTGAGACATGGTTGCAGTGAGGGATCCTGGACAGAGCTATACACAGATCAATGCGATCCAAGCAATGCCCATTTACTGCATATGAGTGTACCCTTAGCTACCTTCTAACAGACTGTGAGGCTTAGTTCATTGTTAGGCAATTGGTCCAATCCATTAAGGCACCAACTGTGGCATTAGGCAGTTGGCTAAAATCGTTAAGGGAGAAGCTGTAGGCAATAGGCAATTGCTGTAAATCGTTAAGGGGTGAGCTGTGAGGGCACTAAGCCATTGGCACATCCTCATCTGCTCAGAGGCTTCTCCAGACTCCTTGCTTTGGTTTGATCTCCTGTTGTTGCCCAGTTCTGCAGGCTGCTGTAGCTGGTGTCCTTGCCCTCTGGGTGTTCCTTCATGTAGACTGTGAAAGTTCAGCTTACAACTGGCAGTTAGCACAGGTTGGATTGCTGACATGTCCAGTTAATGCAAAGTGTTTCCCTCCAGAGGCACTGACGTCGAGGAGAGCTGATGGACACTGTGTGTGTCACTGCGCGGAGTGGGAGGAAAAAGTCATCTTAGGGAGGGAGAGCAAACAAAGCCCCTCAGGATCACATGCTCAGAGGATGAGAGGGGAAAGAGGTCAGTTCCTGACAAGTAGCTCAAAACAAAGCCATTGTTCTGAGTGAGACTCTGTCACCCCTCTTTCACCAGGTGTTACCTGGGAAATCCATCTGCCCACTCCCCTTCCCTTCCCCACTCCCTGCCCTGGCTGCTGCCTAAATGTGGAAATCCAGGAGACAGCTGTAATGGCACCAGCTTCCTGGCCAGTCTCCCCTCACCTTCCTCAAGGAACATCAGCAGATCTGATCCAGTGCCTGAAGGAGGAAGCATGCCCCAGCCTGAACTGCAGAACTCTGCAGCAGGCAGCCCTGAGACAGACTCTCTTTGTGGCAGAGGTGCCACATCCCACGGTAGGACACTGTATTTCCTTACTTCTCTGTTTTTTCCTGACCTAAAAATATGTGCTCTGTGGGTTCACCTGCCAGGCACTGCCCTGTAGTAATACACACCAGGCTCAGAAACCAGACCAGCTCAGAGGAATGCTGCTGTCTTCTGACCTCCATACATTTTCCACTACTTGCTGTCACCTTCTAGGAAGGCTAAAAACCACAGACAGCTTCCTAGAAGAGATTAAAAAAACCCAACACCCAGGCCTTCTAGACCTTTCTCTGTACGTGAGAGCCCAAATCTCTTCCCTGCCACAGCTCAAGTGAAAGATGTCCCTCCTGTCTTTTCATGATCTGTAAGGGTAAGGCATTTTAGAACGAAGCTCCAGTCCTGGGTTGTGCATCCTGATAAAGATGTAATCCAGAAAACTGATGCTAAACTACAGTTGTCTGCCCTGCCCTTGGATCACAGCAGGCTCCAGGGGCACACATGGAGTGTACAAGCCCTCTGCATAGAAAGGTTGTCTTAAAAAATTCCTTGAGATCATATTCATAGAATCATAGAATGGGAAGGTTGGAAGGGATGTCAAGGATCATCCAGTTCCAACCCCCTGCCATAGGCAGGGACACCTCCCACTAGCACAGCTCACTCAAGGCCTCCTCCAACCTGACCTTGAACACGTCCAGGGAGGGAGCAGCCACAACCTCCCTGGGCAACCTGTGCCAGTGTCTCACCACCCTCACTGTAAGCAACTTCTTCCTAACATCCAGTTTCAGTCTCCCCTCTGCCACTTCAAACCCACTGCCCCTCATCCTGTCATTGCAACACCTTGTCAATAGTCCCTCCTCAGCCTTCCTGTAGCCCACTTCAGATCCTGGAAGGCCACTCCAAGCTCTTGTGGTTGATTTGTGGTTGCTGTGGCTTTGGAATGCCCCAAACCTTTGGAAGACTTATGGAAATGAAATGCTGAGGAAACTGTGCACCCAAGTCAGCTACAAACAAAGTGCAGGTTTGATAAACAGCCTCTGTGTACACTGTTAGAAGTCACTTTCTGCTGGGTTTTGGCCTTGTGTCTAACGCTGCTGGCCAGAAAGGTTGCTCAGAAGCAGGAATTTGGGGATTTCTTAAAAATTACACTATTGGAAAAACATTGAAATGTTGACATTTCCCACAAAATGAGAACTCTGAATTCCTTTTTGGTCAGGAACCATTAAACTGTAGCACATCATTTCTTCTGAACTGGTTTCCATGTTCAATACAATTGGATGTGTGACTCTTCCGATAGTGGAAAGGCGATGGGAGAATGTTAACCCTTTTTGGCCCTGCAGCACCTAACTCCCCCTCCTTTTGTAAGACAAAAGCAGCACAGCAAAAGATTTCTAGATTCTGTGATTTTTCTTCATTTTTTTCCTTTTTTTTTTCTTGTCTCCTCCCCTTCTTTTTTTTTTTTTTTCTTTCCTTTTTTTAAAATTTTTTCCTTAGAGCTGCCTTCCAATATCAGAAGGGATCCCACAGGAAGGCTGGGGAGGGATTTTCATCATGGTGTCTAACAACAGGACGAGGGAGGAATGGTTTTAAATGGAGGAAGAGATTTAGACTGGATCTTAGGAAGAAGATCTTCAATATGAGAGTGGTGATACTCTGGAATAGGTTGATCAGGGAGGTTGGGGATGCCTCCTCCCTGGGGGTATTCACAGCCAGACTGGATGAAGCCTTGGGCAGCCAAGTCTAGTTGAGAGGTGTCCCTGGCCCATAGTGGGGAGCTTGCAGTAGATGATCTCTAAAGCTCCTTTCAAGCTAAGACATTCTGTGCTTCCTGATCTCCCTTCAGGGACTGCAGCTATGAACTGGTGGTAACCACAGACAAATCTAACTCAGGTGTTCCTTACAGAGGTCACCTATGTGAGTGTTTAAATAGCAGAAGGTGCTAAACCCCAAACTTTACATGTTCCTGAGCCAAGGCCAAAGGCAGACAAACACTGAGCTCACTGATTCAAGCTTTCCTCTGACAGCAACAGGGTTTAGCAGGAGCCCATCGCTCACTGCAGTTGTCATTGCGCTTGTAAGGCAAGTCCTTGGTTTTCCCATCTCTGGGCACTGCTGCCTGCCCTTCACCCCTGGTTGATGTGAGTGTGCTGGGCCCTGACTGCAGCCTTGCTCATCTGTCTTTTGTAGGGTGCAGCTGATAGTTCAGATTGGAAAGGAATGTGGAGCACACAGGACCTTGTCTGCTCCAGAGCACAGCAGCTTCCAAGCGGATGCCACTCTGGCTCCTAGTCCTGGCTTCCAGAGCCGAGCAGTAAATTCCATTCCTTCTGCACAGCTTAGCAAAGGCCACATGAGTCATCACTGGGTGTAAGAGCAGAGATAAACCTTCCTGTAAAATGCTTTCTCCTTAACTATTCCTCCTTTAAGAGGCCTTTTGAGAAGAGACAATCAAGTCCCTGGAAATAAGTGCTGCTGGGGCCTTAACAGGCTGCAAGATGCTTTCTGCTCTGAAAAGCTGAAAAGACTCTGACTTGATTTGGAATAATTTGATGAGGCAGGAATTAAAAAAATAAAGGTTTTTTTTCTTTGCCCCAAGAGCTATGCCCCAAAGATATATGCAAAACTAGTTAAATTTTATTTACAGGTCCTAATTTTGTTTGGTTTATTTCATTTATATATTTAATTTTATTTACAGGTCTTAATTTCATTTGTTTTATTTCATTTACGTATTTAATTTAATTTACAGGCCCTAATTTTGTTTGGCTTATTTAATTTATGTATTTAATTTTATTTAAAGGTCCTAATTTTGTTTGGTTTATTTAATTTATGTATTTAATTCTATTTACAGGTTCTAATTTTGTTTGGTTTACGTATTTAATTTTATTTACAGGTTCTAATTCGGTTGGGAATTTTCACAAGGATGCTTATGGGAAATTTTTGTCATTTAGAAAAGTCAGAAAATAGAAGAGGCTAAGCCACAAAATAGCTTTAGCCCATCTAGAAATGAGAGGCAGAGCAGAACCCTAGGGAAAAGCAAGAGAGCACAGGATTCACTCATGACAGCGGAGTGGGAATTTGGAGACATTCCCTGGATCTCCTCTGTGGCAGCCTCTGGAAGCTGCAAGTTGTAATCCAGTTGTGGAAGCACACAGCACAAATCCAAGAGGAATGGAACCTGTCAAGTTCCAAGTGCCTGCAGACACAGCTCCCACGAGGCAGAGCTCCTGTTGGGCACTGCCTTGGCACTGCTGCTGTGCTCCTGCCAAGGGTGCAGTTTGGGGGTAGGGAGCAGGAAGCCAGGAGATGCTGGCCTGAGGAGCAGCCAGATCCAGGTGCTGCAGATAAATCTCTCCAATGAATCCAATGGACCCAATGGACCTGCACATGCTTTCTGGTCACTCTGTTTAAAGTCTGTCCTAGGCAATGTGTCCAGTGCCAATATATAGTAGGCATGAAGCACCCAGCCCATCACAATGTGTGGGCAGCAGGGCAAGGGAGGGGAGTTTGCCCCTTGGTTCTGCTCTCCTCAGACCTCACCTGCAGTCCTGGGTGCAGTTCTGGAGCCCCCAGCACAGGAAGGACATGGAAGTGTTGGAGCCAGTGCAGAGGAGGCCACCAAGACGCTGAGAGGGCTGCAGGAGCTCTGCTCTGAGGACAGGCTGAGAGAGTTGGGGCTCTGCAGCCTGCAGAAGAGAAGGCTGCCAGGAGACCTTGGAGTGGCCTTGCAGGATCTGAGGGGGGCTCCAGGAAGGCTGGGGAGGGACTATTGACAAGGGCTTGGAATGTCAGGACAATAGGTTTGAAATGGCAGAGGGGAGATTGAAAGTGGATGTTAGGAGGAAGTTGTTTGCAGTGAGGGTGGTGAGACACTGGCACAGGTTGCCCACGGAGGTTGTGGAGCACAGAAGCACAGGATGTGATCTTTGATCACATTGGGTGATTCTGTGTTCCACAACCTCCCTGGAGGTGTTCAAGGCCAGGTTGGAGGAGGCCCTGAGTGACCTGCACTAGTGGGAGGTGTCCCTGCCTATGGCAGGGGGTTGGAACTGGCTGAGCTTTGAGGTCCCTTCCAACCTTCCCATTCTATGATTCTGTGAATCCCAGATCCCAGTGTGGACATCCCCATCGGTGAACACCCGTGTGGGAGCAGCAGGAAAAGCCTGCTTCAAGCCTGCAATGGGAGGGGAAAACAATTTGGGACCTCTGTCTTCCCCCATTCAAACCTCCACTGACAGAGGAGGGGAAGGGAGTTTGGAATGCCCCACGACAGCCTCTGGGATGTCTGCAGTGAGGGTGTTCATTCCACAGGCTGGGTATGGCTTGGAGGTGAGGGCAGCTTCATGGCTCCACTTGGCTGCTGGCTGCTTCTGCCCTAGTCAGTGAATCTTGGATGCAAACAGCAAGACAATTCTGAGTGGACATAGCCTTCCCTCTCTCAAAAAGTTTGTTCTCTCCATTCGTGCTAAAAGCTTCCATGAAACTCGTAGGAGGTAGATGCTGTTGACAGGCAGGAAGGGATTTCATTCTCTGTGTTAGAATAGAAAGTTCAGAGGCTTTGAGGCTGTAAATGAGCAATTATTTTTATCATCTGTGTAACAACTACCTAACCATTGCAAGTATCTGGAATGTGAGGGGTTGCTTTAAACACCACTGGCTCATAAATCTCTTGATAACAGAGGAAGGTGTAGAACTATTAAAAATTCACAGCTAACCATAGCTTTTATGGCAATTTAATTTTCCTTCCTTTCCACTGATACCCACATGGAGTAAAGGTAGTTGCTTAGTACACAGAGCCTGCACCAGGAGGTACCACAGAGAGTACTGAAACATGAAATAGAAACATCTAACTTCAGGTGCATTTTCCATTCTCATACTCTTACAAATGGAGGCAAAGTTTTCCTGTTTGGACAGATGGAAAGGGAATCAGTACCCTGTGCCTCTCAGCACAGCCTCCCATCGTGGCAGGGGATTAATGCATCTCTGCAGCTAAGCCAGTAGGTATGTACTGCAGCTGCTGTAACCAGAGCCTCCTGATGCAGAAGCAGTGACCAAGATTGATGAGACAGATGATGAATACAAGCAGTGGGCAGGATCCCTTCAGCCATAAGACAGAAGTTGTGAGTGACATTAGAGCTGAAATTTCCTTCTCTGTGGAACCTTGGGTGGTCACTGCTAAGCCATGTGTGTAATTTGTAGAAAGCAGAGCCAAAAAGAGTCTAAAGGCCTGAGATGAAGGGACTTAGACACCACTTCTCACCCACAGTCTCGTGTGGATCTCCCCCATTTGAAACAAAGAACATAAATCAGCTGCTGCCAAGCAGCCAGAGAACATAATTTTAAATGCTGAACAGCTGAGAATGAACATGTCCCTGTGCTGGGAAAGACATGTCACACTCCCATAGGCTTCCTTGCCAGGAATCTGGGCTTGCTCTATGAAACTTAAAGGACTGCACCTTGAGTTTCCCATGATCAGGATGGGTTCCTTTGTTCTGTTTAAGTGCTGTCATTCTTTAACTGGCAGGCAGCACTTCAGTGGGACCTGTTCCTGCCTGACTCTACTAAGATATTTATGTGGCATGTTCTGTGGTCTTAGCTCAGGTCAGGTCTGCATCTTTGTTCCAGGCAGCCCTTTTGTTGACTACCAGCACTAAGCTCTCACATTAGATGTCATGAGAACATGAGGGGGTTTAGGAAGCTGGCCATGATCCACTCCCTGGAGTGCAAGAGCCACTGTGGCATCAAAGCCCTGCCTGATCTCTCCAAGACACCTTTAGCAGACTCATAGTAAGTGGGACACATTGGGATAGCTCCAAATGTTTGGGTTTCTTCCTAAACATAAACCCCATACAATAAAGAGGAAATAAATAAAAAAAAAATTTACTTCTGCAGCAAGACTCTAACAACACTGCCAGGGAGCAGCAAGTGGAGGACAGGCCAAGAAGCTGTTCTGCCAGTGCATCTCCATCCTCTCCTTTCACTCCTTCTCTTGTTTGTAGAATTTAGCAATCAAGATGTAGATTAAGCATGTAAAAATGATGTGGGAATGTGCACATCCACATCCACCTGTGACAGGAAAGTGCAGCCTGTGGAGAAGCTACAGGCAGACACTCCCAGGGCAGGTCAAAGAATATTACTAACAGCTGCAGCAGCTGTGACATTTCTTCAGCCTTGGTGATCTGAGCTGCCTGTACTAGTGGGAGGTGTCCCTGCCTATGGCAGGGGGTTGGAACTAGATGATCTTTGAGGTCACTTCTAACCTTACCATTCTGTGATTCATGATTGTATAAAGGCTGTTGGCTCCTACAGTTAATAAGCACAGGTCTCAGCACACTGTCCACATCCCTAAGGCTTGGGAGATGGCAGGTTCTGGAGAGTGCTGCACAGTGACTCTGCACAGCTGTAAGGAAGAACAGAAGCTGCAAGAAACTTCCCCTTCCTGCAGGAAAAAAAAACCAAAAAACACAGTTGAAGATCTGTATAGTGAAAGTCACAGGAGGCATAAAAACATTTGCAGTGTTCCTCTGTCAAAGCCAGGAGATATGCCATGGAATTGTAAGCTTCATCTCCTGCTTTCTTGTTTAGAAACTCTTTACATTTCTGAGACACTGAGCATGCCCTTAACATCTTTGTCAGTGACATGGACAGAGGAATGGAGTGCACCCTCAGCAAGTTTGCAGATGACACCAAGCTGTGTGGCACAGTCGACTTGCTAGAGGGCAGGGATGGCATCCAAAGGGACCTGGACAGGCTGCAGAGGTGGGCCCAGGCCAACCTCATGAAATTCAACAAGGCCAAGTGTAAGGTCCTGCACCTGGGTAGGCACAATC
>VWZE01024406.1:677226-687848 GCA_013396675.1 Eubucco bourcierii | reverse complement strand
CACAAAGATGATCAGAGGGCTGGAGCAGCTCTCCTATGAGGACAGGCTGAGAGAGTTGGGGCTCTGCAGCCTGGAGAAGAGAAGGCTTCGAGGGGACCTGATAGTAGCCTTCCAGTATCTGAAGGGGGCCTACAGGAAGGCTGGGGAAGGATTATTTACAAGGTCCTGCAATGACAGGACAAGGGGCAATGGGCTTAAACTGGCAGAGGGGAGATTTAGACTGGATGTTAGGAGGAAGTTCTTTACAGTAAGGGTGGTGAGGCACTGGAACAGGTTGCCCAGGGAGGTTGTGGATGCTCCCTCCCTGGAGGTGTTCAAGGCCAGATTGGATGAGGCCTTGAGTAACCTGTAGTAGTGGGAGGTGTCCCTGCCTATGGCAGGGGGTTGGAACTAGATGATCCTTGAGGTCCCTTCCAACCTTACCATTCTATGATTCTATGATTCTATGGCCTCATCCAGCTCCAGTCCCCTCCAAGAGATGGCAAGAGAGATGAGAAATGTGCTGTGCCTGTCTTCACACAGCCTCTCCTGCAGGTCTCTGTCTGTGAGCTTCTTAGACAAGAGAAGGAAGGAAGAAAAAACCTAACCCAATGCCTCAGGACTATTTTTATTTAAGATCAAGTCCATGGGCCATTCTTTGTCTAGACAGCTGGTGTTAGTATCTGAAGCTGTCCTGGAATCTGAAATGCCATTTATTTACAGGGGAAATAAAAGTCCTGGATTAAACAGTTCATAAAAATAATCTGGGAATTGACACAGAGCCCGAGGAGACCAAAGGTAACAAGATCTAGAGCAGGCATCTTTGTTTGTCTTGGCTGCAGAAATGTTTTCTTAGAAAACAAAACACAAACTTCCCCCTCCTAGCCACCCTCCCAAAACAATTTGGCTTCACAAGAGTGTTTCCTTTTGCTTCCTCTCCTCCCACCTTTGTTTGGCTGCTTTAAACATATCCCTGTCCACATCCCCAGCAAGGAATTTTCCAAACAAACTGGTTACTCAGTTGAAAAATAGGACTGAAGAGGGGCAGCTCTTACCCTTCCAAGAAAAGCCTGGGAATTGGAGTTGCTGTGTTTTCATCAGAGACTCCAAATGCCACAGACACAGCAAAATGTCCTCTTGACATTGACATCCAACAATAGCTTTGTTTTTGCAGCAGAGATAGAAAAGGGGAAAGACCCAAAAAAAGGCAAAGCAGGAGTCCTTGCTCTGCCCTTTTGCTGGCAGGGAGGCTCTGCCAGGCAGCGATCGGTGCCTACTGCACTTGGAACGGCTGTGGTGCAGACCACCTGTTTGGCCTGCACACCACACTCATTTTTCACTGCCAGTTGACAGATTTTAGGAGCTTTCCAGACAGAGCTAAGCAGGAAGAGAGCAAAACAAACTTCTGGGCTCCATCTGCTCCCTTCCCTTGGATGAGCAGCGCACCATCACCCAGGCCAGCATATAAAAAGAGTTTGATGGAATCACCCTCTAATTTTACACAGCAGCTGCCAAATTTTAGAGACAGGCTATGCCAAGGTATGAGCCCTTCCCCTTTTAGGAGCCACTGGATCCTTGCTGAGGCAGAGAGTTCACATTAAAGCAAAGCACCAGGCTTAATGCATAAGCACTTGGCTAATGCAGCGCTGCAGTGCTCAAGGAACACAGGGGGAGTTCAGCCAGTGAGGCAGCAGCTGCAGGAGAGCATCAGGCTGGACATGGACTGCCTTAGTGCAGCACCAGCAGCGACAAGAGCTGGGCTAAGGGGGATGGGCAGCTCTGAGCAGTTTGAAAGCATTTTGATGCAGAGGTTCTGTGAGGGGAGAACCAACCATGGGTTCAATGATCCTCAAGTTAAGGGTGCTAAAACCTTCTATCTTACCTCCCTGGGGACCAAAGTGGGCTTTTCCCACATAGCCCCACTGGCAGCCCTCAAACATGAATGCAGAGCATGAGCCATATTTAATGAAACCACCAATTACAGTTGGAACACACAATCCAAAGGAGGGTAGGTCATGAATGCTCCCTCCCTGGAGGAGTTCAAGGCAGGCCAGGTTGGGTGAGGCCTCGAGCAAGGTCTTGCAATGCCAGGACAAGAGGCAATGGGTTTGAAGTGGCAGAGGGGAGATTGAAAGTGGATGTTAGGAGGAAGTTATTTGCAGTGAGGGTGGTGAGACACTGGCACAGGCTGCCCAGGGAGGTTGTGGAGCACAGAATCACCCAACATGATCTTTGATCACGTTGAGTGATTCTGTGCTCCACAACCTCCCTGGCAGTGTTCAAGGCCAGGTTGAATGAGGCCTTGAGGGACCTGTTCTAGTGGGAGATGTCCCTGCCTATGGCAGGGGGTGGGAAGAGGATAAGCTTTGAGGTCTCTTCCAACCTAAATCATTCTATGATTTTATGATTCTAGGTTGGGTCTGAAGCTATTCCCCTCTTTGCTTTGTTTCAAGGCAGCATTTAGAGCCTGAAGAACAAGTAGCACAGGAGTGGATATCACAAACCAACAACCTACTCTCCTTGCGTGGGCTTTGGGGCATCTGCCACAACACTGAGGGGGTAACTTTCAGTGGAAAATAGCCAAATCTTGGCTACTGTTGCACGGTGCTGACCCAAGATAGACAAAGCTGTCACAGCAGAGAGTCAGCACTAATGAGATCAGAGCCTGAGCAGACGAATTCCAAAGGCCAGGGAAAAGGATGTTTGCTTTTCCGCTGGACAGAACACAACTCTGCTGGCAGGCACAGGCAGGACAGTCTGTCCACTTTGGCAATCCCCTGCACGCCTGGACGTACACAAGTGTGTTTTTACATGCAGCCCAGCTTGATTACACAATCTGCCTCCAAGAGAATTTGGCACAAGAGAGAGTTGAGAGGCTTCAGAAAGAGAGCAGTCTGCAGCACGCTGCTCCGCTCGCTGTGTCGCGCGGCTGACCGCTGGGAAAGGCCCCAAAGGCGATCACCCTGATTTGCTCAGGTACCCAGCCTGCCATTTTGGAGATGATGCAGCTTCAGCCTCAGCTCCAGCTTCTGCCTTTCTACCCTTGTCAAACAGCTGAAGCGCTGGGCCCACGGTCAGGACACCAAACCAGCTCCCAGGCTAAATCTTTTCCTCCTCTTTGTTTCCCAAAGGACGATTCTGAGTATTTGCCAAATGTATCTGCTGAGAGACTAACATGTCAAAGGCTTCTCCTGACCAACCATCTCAGAATCATAGAATGGGAAGGTTGGAAGGGACCTCAAAGCCCAGACAGTTCCAACTCCCTGCCATAGGCAGGGACACTTCCCACTAGCACAGCTCACTCAAGGCCTCCTCCAACCTGGCCTTGAACACCTCCAGGGAGGGAGCAGCCACAACCTCCCTGGGCAACCTGTGCCAGTGCCTCATCACCCTCACTGTAAGCAACTTCCTCCTAACATACACTTTCAATTTCTGCCAGTTCAAACCCATTGCCCCTTGTCCTGGCATCCCCAGACCTTGTCAATAATCCCTCCCCAGCCTTCCTGGAGCCCCCTTCAGATCCTGCAAGGCCACTCCAAGGACTCCTGGAAGCCTTCTCTTCTGCAGGCTGCAAAGCCCCAACTCTCTCAGCCTGTCCTCATAGGAGAGCTGCTCCAAGGAGATTTTTATGCACCTTGGCTTCTTCCAAAGCTAGATCTTCTCTTTGAGTGTTCATCCTTTCCTGAAAATGCTGTTTAACAACCATCTGGGGAGACAATAGTGGATGCTGGTGCCTGCTTCTCCTAATGGTCCAAGTTAAACTTCCTAGAAAATGACTCACAGCTTCTCTTGGGATTCTCTTGTTTGTTTAGGTTGCAAGCATCCTAAATTGCATACAAGTACCATGCAATTATTTCACCTGCATTTGCTGCTTGTAGGGAAATGCACATGCCTTGTGCTTGCTGAGATGTTCTGGAGCTCAGTGCTGCCAGCAGGCATCCTTAGAGAAGAAAACAAACTTAGCGAAGGTCACAGTCCTGAACGCGAAATCTGAAATGGAATTCACAGACACAAACATCAACACAAGAAAACACAGACCAGAAGCACGTGGGGCATGAGTTTCCTACTCTAAAGGTTAGGCATGCTCCAAGGCATCACTTGCTGTGGATCTGCAAGTCCACCTCAAGAATGTCTGAGCTCCAGGATGCAGCTTCTCAGGATGGATTCCCACCCAGAAACGTCTGTCGCTCTCTCAAACGCCAGCTCCACTTGCCGTTTTCTGGCTCTTTTAAAAATGCAAATGAAAGTGTCAGCTTGCCAGTGAAGAATCACCTTCTCCCCTTCCTAACAACGAGCATCTCATCATGGAGCACTTCACTTGGGAAGAGACAGTTGGCATCTCTGAGAGAATTAATTGAAAACGTCTGCACTTACCCAAGCAGGATGCACCACAAGGACTGCGAGTGCTCCTTTTCCTTTACAACAAATCAGCTGAAAGCTTCATTTCTAGCAGTCTGCAAACCTAATTTTCATTGCTGCATTTTCCCATGGTGTAGCACAGCCTCAGTCAGTTGACATTTAACAGCACTTCAGAGAGGCCACGTGTCTATCAGCACAGTTAGCAGGGCAGTGCTATCAGACACCACAGCCAGCAAGTGCTGAAATCCTGGCATGTGTGCGCTGCCTATACCTGCTCAGGATGAAACAAGTCAAAACGTTAGCCTTCATGGTCAAATTTCCCTGCTTGTCTGCTTGATTCACTGCCCACCCTGGCATTTCCATCTAGCTCATTACACAAACCAAACCTGGGCCTTTATAGAGAGTCTGACGTGATTAAGTAGCTTTGCTGGTAACATGCACAACCCACCCAGGTGTCTAGACAGCTTGAAAAATAGAGATCAGATTTAGGGGTAACAGCTGTTGCTCCTCAGCTCTCTCTGGTGCACCTCAAATGAAGTAGGAGCAGACCATATCAATGTTAGGTGGTCCTGCCCAAAGGAAACATCCAGCCCGGGGCAGGAAATGGAGCTACAGGGTCAGTGGGTGGCACTTACACCGTTCAGATCAATGTGGCACTTGTGCAGCCTGCTGGAAGGTTCTGCACTCCCAAAGGCACCCAGTTAGGGAGAAGTTAGAGACCAGAGGTCAGAGCCTAAGCTGTAGGAAATGCTCTACCTTTTTTTCATAGCAGAAAAAGATCAAGACCTGTGCCCTAGCCAGATTCCAGTTTAGACAGCTGCTCCTTGCCTGCCTGCCCAAGAATCAGTCTGCTTAAGCAGGTTTTGCACAGCAACGTTTTGTTAAGCTCTCCTAAACAATAGTTTGTGGCTTAACAAGAGTCTGGTAGCAACAGGTGATTATGGAACCAGTCAGGACAACCAGGGTGCTGTGGAGGAGCTTATCCAGAAGGAACAGCTATTGCTTGGCCTGTCCCCCCAATACCATCACACAGCAGAGCTTCTCTGGGCTGTTGCCTGCATGGTATCAAAGTGCAATGCTAGTGCCTAAGAAATATGGAACCAAGCCCTCTGATAATTAAAGGATGCAAGAAGCAAAGTGAAGAACTGCTGGTCAGACCCACTTAATGAGGACTGCCTCAAGATCCAGTCTGTTGTGTTTTTCTAGGGGCACAAAGCCAAGGCTCTGTGCTTCTAACCCTTGTAGGGATAGCAGGCAGCACCCAGTTGAGATATCAGTACAGCAACAGCACAGCTGCTGGGGATGCTGCTAGAGTTGGGCACACAAAGGAGAGCTTGAGGGAGCCCTGGGCAGTGGCTCTGTCTCCAGCTTGAGTCAGATTTGTCACAGCTATGGAAACACATAAAGGTCTTAATCCCACTTGGTTGTATTTGGAAGTTTATTGTCCATCTTACTGGTGGAAGGGGCAAAATTGAGTTCAACTAAGTTACAGCTTGTTTAAGAGGCTGCCCACCAAGCCATGAACTGTGGGTGTGCAGAGTGAGGCTGTTTAGCAAGGCCTACAGTCAGGCCCTAAGTGCTTTTATGAGACTGTAAATCACCTTAACTTTCATACACCGTGGCAAGATGTGAGCAGAGGAATGGGGCTGGTCTGGGCTAGTCCCAGAAAAGGTCCCAGATGAGGCCAGCAGAGGTGTGACAAAACACTGCCACTTGTATCTGCCCTGTGCTGGGTGGGTATGGGACTAGGCCAGAGGGGTGGGAAACCAGCAGAGAGGTGCCACAGAAGGCAGGAGGGCAGCTCCAGCACCCCATGGGAAGAGCACTGCTAAGCAGTAAGCAAACTGTAAAACACAAGGCAGACAAAACATCTGGCAGCTGCCTGAAATAGTTTTCTGTCTGAAGGGCAGACAAGGCTGCAATAGTTTAGAATCAAAACATGTGCAAGGACAGGATCAGCACTGGGAGGTGTTTTGTGCAAGCTCTGAATGAGTTTTGTTCCCTTCGGCGCTGTTTTGTACGCCAAAGAAAGTTGTGCTTTGGGTTAGGGTTTTTAATTTTAATAGACTTTGCTAAATAAATGCCTCTGCATTTCCTTCTCCAGTCAAACCCAGCTCAGCCTTTGGCATGACATCAACAGCATTAGCTCTGCACAGCAAGCACATGGGAGAGGAGGAGGCATGCTAGGAAATGGTTATTGTCTTACCTTATGCTGGAGAGAAAGGGTCACTGCCAGAACAAGTCTGCACATCTCGGGCACAAGGAAAGGCACAAACTGCCTCGTGCTGCACTCAGAGACCTGACAGGTACAGATTGATGTCTGGGCTCCAGCAGAGAAGTTCTCTGAGCTCAGAATATTTCTCAGTGCTGCAGACAAAGAACTGGCAACTGCCCTTTCCCCCTCTCCAAATATTTGTCTTGACAGTGTCAGAGCTTTCACCAAGATCCACAGCAGGCACATTTGCTGGCACTGATGAGCTGCACAGGAGTGCCACCTGTACCCAAGACAGGCTTTCTTTTAGAAAGGAATTGAGAGAGGACTGTGAAAGGACCATGGTAAACTTCTGCAGCAGCCACTCGGCAGCTCCCCTCTTACACACTTCTCTGATCTCAAATCCACCAGCGCCTCAATTTCCAGGAAGAAACAAAAGCTCCTTCAGTGCTTGCTTAGAGCATCAGCATGCCAAGATGCCCTGCAGAACTGCCACAGCACTGATGTATCACCAGTGGTCACATAGCAAGGCCAGAAGCCTCCCACAAAATGTAGGAAGAGTTGCAGGTCCATAACCACCAGCCAGCAACAGCAGGGAGCTGAGAAGCTGGCCAGGGTAGCAGGGTTGGTTTTCAAAGGTAGGATGGGCAGGTTTTAATGCAACCCAAAAAGGAGGTGGTCTGCCTGCTTTGTACCAGTGCTCAGGCAAGAGCAGGGGAAGCAGAGAGCCACTGACTCATTAGGGCTCACTAATCTGTGATATCATTTGTTGATTCCACCAGGTCCAATCCCCATCTCATGACTTCCTCCCCTGTTGCCATAGTGCTGTACATAAACACTGCAGAGTCCCAGCTCTGAGCAGGTCGTTTGTTTCAAACATTCCATGCAGCTGGAACACAAGCCTGTTTGGGTGTCTGGAGCCGACTATGAACTAATTCTGCAGCCTTCTGCACCAGCCCCACCTTGTGCACCCTCCCCAGCCTGCTGCTCTCCCAGACCCCCTCCAGCCACAGTGCCAAAGCAGAGGCAGACTTCACTGGAAGGTAAGGGGGAAGCTGGCAAGGAAGTGCTTTACTGGAGCCTTCCACTGCCTGCAGCAAAAGAGAAGTGATGCTTATTGACTAGGATGGGTATTTAAACAAGGGATCTACTACCACTTGTCTTCTCCACGTGAGAAAACCAAACAAGACTGACACCCACAAATCAGAACTGGAGATGAAGGCAAGAAGCCACTTGCCTATTTTTTTAGGCTCTCCTCACCCAGTACCCTTATAAGGCACTTTATAAGCACACCTCTGAGCTTTAGCTGGGCCTCACATGTTGTAATATTTGCATGAACTGATTAAATAATTTTATTTCCACACACAAGTTGGTAGCTGCAGGGAAGACAGAGGACAGGAGAAGGAGGAGGAATCAAAGCCTTTGTCACAGTTGACAGAAAGCACCAAATCATCTCCCTTGGGGTCAGTTTGCAGAGGCTTAACCTAACTGCTGATACAATTCAGTAACAGGCTAGAGGCAGAAGAGACTTGAAGGCACAACCAGTAAGCAAGCAGTTTGTACTCCACCAGAGTATCTCCTCACAGCCCAGGAACGAAGCCTCCTGTGCAAACAGAGCTCAAAATACAAACAACTTTCAGCAGTGGGTAGGGAGTGACTGAAAACTAATACCAAGTGACTTGAGCTTTATCAAGTTCATGACCTGAAGAAGTTACCCAGAACACATCAATCAGCCCTTTTACATGCACACATGGTACAAGAACAAATATCCCATCACTCAGCTTCACTTGCCACAGTACCTTCTCTATTCAACTATGCTGTTCTACTGGCTAGGTAGGGAGCCTTTTAGCCTTCATTTTATTTTGCTTTCTTCTATTCACTATCCTCCTGCCTCAGGAAAAGGACAATCAGGTAGCAGGTCAGTGATCAGTCTTCACATGAGCATCTTCTCTGCAAGAAAGAAAAAGTCCTTGCTGTAATTCAGGAGTGCAGTCTGCAAACCTGCATAATGCTTTGAGTTTGGCAAGAGAAGCAGAGCTCTGCTGGTCTACTTGAAGCAAAAGCAGTATGGAGTGGTAAGTCCAGTGTGGAGTGAAGCCAGCTCTAAGCCAAATGAAATTCAGAAGCCAAGGCAGCTGTCTCACCACAGATATTATTCAACTCCCTCTGGAGCAATCACTCTCAGGCATCAGTGGCAGCTGTATAAAACCTCAGGTTACCACACCCTACCACCCTGTATCAATAGCAGCTTGTCCTCCACCTGCACACACCTTTTAGACTCCAGCTTTGCATTGGTATCCTTCCAAGCACAAACAAAGCCACAGCAGCCCTTGCATTACCTGTCTGGGATGGCTTCTTGGGAGTAAACTCAGCATCCATGCAGGAAGTAACCAAAGAACTCTGACCATTTCAGGCACATAAACCTCAGCATTATGTAATATTTAATAAAGTTTATTAGGTTACTGAGTATTATCTACAGTCATAAAATAGAAAGTCAGAATCCAAAACTGTACAAAGTGTACTGGTGAAGTGAGAAGGGAGCACAAAGAGCACTAGAAGTAGGAAGAACACAGCTGCTTCCCTGGAGCTCTGGAAGACACTGGTTCAAGCTGAAGGCAACCAAGCAGGGTTCCATACACATCATTTTCTTGTGTCCTACCCTGTGACAGAAACTAGTACAAACCCCTACATCAAAAAAAAAAAATCATACAATATTAGATTAAAAAAAGGGGGCACATCATACCCCACCCAGTCTTGGCACCAATTCTGTGCTTTCAAAAATAGACTATGCAAGTAGTTTGTTTTTAAAAAAGGTACCCTACAGCAGCTGTTTAAAACATGTTCTTATACATACACCACAAATATATATATTAACATTTTCAACAACTAAACTCATTTGTACCTACACAGAACTGAAAAGATAACTCAAGAGCAAAAAAAAAAAACAAAAAACAACCAAAACCAAACCAAAACACCAACAAAGAAACAACAACCACACAAACTTTTTTTTTTTTTTCAAGACAAAGAAATGTGCAAAATAACCCCAGAAAGGCAGCATAGTAACCTGTGGAGAGGTCAAGAGAGCAGCTCCTGCTAGTAAAGGAGTGTCATCCTCTTTACTTGGCTACTGAGGTGAGTATCTATTTGGGATGTGCTGATCTTGCCTGAATTGCTTGTCCTGTTTATTGCAGTTCTCTCCTGCCTCCCACTCCCAGCTCTGGAGAGGTTCAGTTTTTTCTTGCTGTGCCCAGAGATCACCCCACTGGCCTCTGTTTAGACCTTAGAGATGCTGATGGTATTTCTACAGCCACACTGCTACCACCTTCTCTAGGACAACTTCCCACCCCTAAGCAAGAGAGAGAAAACTATTCCTGCTGCATAGTTAGGTTGAGATTACACTGATTGTCTAGGACAGAACAAGGCCTGGTTTGGATGACTTTAAGCAGCTTACCTAACAAGAGGAGTCCCTGGCAGAGCCACGAGAGCAACACACCAGCATGTTTCCCTAAAGCCTCAACGTGGAACAGGCTATACAGAAAGCTGACCCAAGATGGTAGGACCTTTAGTGTGTAACATCTCAGCTTGTTCAGCTCATCTCAACCTGTAGCAGGAGAAGTCTGTCACTTCCCTGTCCCCATGTCAGCAAGGAACCCCTGATTCCAAACTAAGCCCTGTAGGTTAAAGTCAGGAAGAGGGCAGGTAAAGACACAGTGTGACTGCTCAATCATGAGCCAAACCCACTAGGAGGGGATGGAACAGAGGATGGAGTAGAACTGGGAAAGCAACGGTGATGAATGAGAAGGCAGGATTCACTGTGTATGAAATCACATGAGAAGATGGTGAGACATCCTGGCAGGCACATCAGCAACATAAGCACCTTCTCCAAGGTGTCCTGGTGGAAGGGGTTTGGATTTTGGTGATTCAGGGCTTGGGCTTGTATTCTGTTTTTGGTTTTAACACTCAGCAATTAATTCTTCTTGGTATTCCAGACTCTTCCCAACTCCACTGGCCACCCTGTGCCCTTCCATTCTTAGAACCTGGTCTTCAGAGTTCCACTCTTAATGCCTTCTTT
>VWZE01024406.1:659009-677200 GCA_013396675.1 Eubucco bourcierii | reverse complement strand
CCCCCCCCCCAATTATTTTCTTCCCTTGAGCTGGTACAGAAAGTTTCCCTCCTAGGCTCTACAAGCCAAAGGATACAGCATCACCTTTGCTCAGGGGAAGCAGGGAAGCACAGAGCTTCTCTAAACATTGCTTCTGTAAAGTGTGTTGGGGAAGGGACTTCCAAAGAACAAAACACTCAGTTGTGAAACAATGATTACTTGGAGAGGTTGCCAATAAGGGCACATGGAGACTTCAGCAGAGGCAGGAAAACTTTGGCCAAGGAGTTCCAACAGTAGCGGTGACACGAGGGTGGAGAGCCCAGCGGGTCAGCTCCCACAGATTGCCTTGGTTCCAACTCTGTCCTTGAACATGAAGGTCATTGGTAGAGCAGGTAACTCTTGAGGGAGGCTGGCAGTGGCAGTGTAGGGATCTCATTCAGTCTCTCCTTGCCCAGAGCAAGCCTCACAGCTCGCCGACACAAGTCCATCAAAGGCAGTGGTTCAGCTGCAAAGACAGACCCAAAACATTAAGATCCCCACCCACAAGGTCCACGTTCATTTTGCTAGTTCCAAAAGTCTCCCAGAAAAGACTTGAGCAAGAAAAGTGAACAGCAGGCATGTTTGCAGGAGCCAAGCCTTGCAGCATCTATGTATCAGCTCAAACACACGGGCAGAGCATTAGGTTTCTGTGCAGGTTACTTAAGCCCTACTTGTGTGTGAACAAAAGCCATGCTAGAATCCCCTAATGGAAGGGCATTGAACTGTTGGAGTGGGTCCAGAGTAGGCCAAAGATGCTCAGAGGGCTGCAGCAGCTCTGCTGTGAGGACAGGCTGAGAGAGTTGGGGCTCTGCAGCCTGGAGAAGAAAAGGTTTCCAGGAGACCTTAGAGTAGCCTTGCAGGATCTGAAGGGGGCTCCAGGAAGGCTGGGGAAGGACTATTGACAAGGGTTTGGAATGCCAGGCCAAGGGGAATGGGTTTGAAGTGTCAGAGGGGAGATTGAAAGTGGATGTTAGGAGGAAGTTGTTTGCAGTGAGGGTGGCGAGACACTGGCACAGGTTGCCCAGGGAGGTTGTGGCTGCTCCCTCCCTGGAGGTGTTCAAGGCCAGGTTGGAGGAGGCCTTGAGTGCCCTGTGCTAGTGGGAGGTGTCCCTGCCTATGGCAGGGGTTTGGAACTGGCTGAGCTTTGAGGTCCCTTCCAACCTTCCCATTCTATGATTCTCTGAGTTCCCCCTCAGCAATGGCACTTCAAGTCAGAACACATCTTTTAGCTTGTGGCTCTTACTGTAGTACCCAAACCACCTTTCTAAGAGATTCTCTGAAGACTGCAGCTCCCACTGCCTGCCTCCTGCAGTGCCCAGGAGGCACCATGGCTTGTCTCACAGCTGGCTAAGAGCTGCCAGCCCCTTCATTTGCACCTAGGTACTTCCCACGGAAAGCAAAGCCACATATCCAGGCTTCATGTCAATTCCTGTGACATTTTCCATGAGAGGACTCCCTCCTGTGCTGGGGAAAATGCAAGCCTTTGGCTATGTTTTTTTGCATCCTGTGTTCTACAGGCTGCACCAGACAACACTTGGTTCTCAGGAATGGTGACTGGGGCCCTTGGATGCCAAAGATACGGGGGACTAAGGTCAAACACATCACTGCTGAAGAACAGGAAAACACAGATTAGTTCCTCACAGTTTCAAGACTGCCAAAGCTCACCTTCACACACCACACTGTTCAAGCCTAAAGGGTTTCTCCTCCCCCAAGAGAGGGCTGACAAAGCTGTCCTCACTTAGGCAGATACTGAATACCCTTCTAGTAGCCTGAGGGCTGACCAAGGACGATTAGAAAGCTTCCTTTAGATATCTTGGGCAGAACAGACACCTGAAAACATCCACAAGAGTGGAAAAGTTTGGGTAAGCAGCAGTAGTTTTCAGGCATACTGGTAGATGTCAGCAGCTCTAGTTTCCACTATTACAAGCCAAATTAATCTGACTGTCCATAGACCTGTTTTAAACAGCTGAGACACAAGGTAAGCTTAGATTGTCTGAGGCTCATCATGTTACTTCTGGTTTTAAGCCTGTTTTTCTATCAATAAGACAGGCACAAGTCTCTTCCTTCCAGGTTCTAAGGTAACAACTAACACCAAAAAGCTCAACACAAGAATGTTGTCAATAGCTTCTGATCAGGCCCCTCCTGATTCTGCTTTGGACAAAACAAACAGTTCCACTGCTCCATGTAGAAACAGAGTGAAAAGTGGAAAGGGCTAATTCCTATCTATTTCTGACAAAGAAAAGGAAAAAGTCAGCAA
Organism: Eubucco bourcierii; assembly: GCA_013396675.1. Taxonomy (NCBI): domain Eukaryota; kingdom Metazoa; phylum Chordata; class Aves; order Piciformes; family Ramphastidae; genus Eubucco; species Eubucco bourcierii. Next base: position 674,925 of record VWZE01024406.1, on the reverse strand, counting down.
GGAGTTTGTTAGCTGAGAAGAAATTTGGTAACAAAGTCAGGAAACATGTTTGAATGGGTCTGTCCCCTGAAGTCAGCAGCCAGACCTGAACTAATTGCCCTATTCCCCCCTCTCCTTCCCTGCTAGGGATCAAGAGCTAATGACCTGCTCCAGAGGAAGCTGCAATGCAACATGTTGGGGTTTTTTTCCCCCCTCTAGGAGCTCTTTAAATTTCTCCCAGTGCTTCAAGCATTAATTACTCCTGAGGAATCACACTCCTGTATGCACACTACTTCTGCACTGATGCTGGGTGGAGAGCAAACAGCTCTGTCAGGGCCCCACTGTCTGTCACACACACATTGTGTCACAGGTGGAAGTGTGGCTGCTCCAAGCCCAAGGTACTGTTGCTTTTGCCTGCTCACGACCTACTTGAGCATCCGTGCTCTGCAGGGACAGGTCTCTCAGCAGGCCTGCACATCTCTGCTCTGGCTGTGAGACTGCCAGAGAAGCCTGTAACTGGCAACACTCCTCTGGCACTTCCCAGGGCAGCTTACTCTTAAACCACTGAGGTACAAATATGCTGCATTCAAAGCCTGTCCCCATTCCTCCTGCTCCATATGGAGATATCTGGGACAGAGGCATTGTCTAGCCAGCATCCTAGAGGACAAGAGGCCCTGACCCTCACAGCCTATAGACAGTAACACAAATAAACTCCAGTTTAAGGGCCTTAAAAGGAGAGGATCTTCTTCCCACAGAGACTAAGAAAAGAAGTTTGTCCTCACCCAGCCTGCACTGATAACCCAGCCTGACAGGAGAGCCAAGAGGAAAGGGAAAGCACACACACATCTGACCTCCTTCCATTCACCAGCTCCCCAATCAGGGACACTGGTGCTATTGAATGCTCATGAGTGCCTAGAGCCAGACACCTTTCTCTCTCTGCCAAAGCAGCCTCCTGTCATTCCTGGCCTCCTGCCTGCAATTCACTCGGATGCTGAGAGCACATCACGACCAAATCCAGTGCTGGAGGTGGCTGCTTCCTTGCTAAGTGTGTTCCTGTGCCAGCAGCTCCCCAGACTTGCTGGCTTTGAGAGGAGCTGCAGATTTTGGCTTTGACCCTTCAGGAAAGCCTGGTTACTGGAGCTGCTGCCCTTCTGTAAGCTGCTGTGGCAGAACGAGTTGGGTTTTGCTTTTGGTGAGAAAGTGCCCTGCCAAGAGCTCTCTGCTTGGTCTCCATGAGTTGAAGCATGTTTCTCCAAGCACTTATGGGTTTTGCTCCTAGCCCTTCTGCAAGGCTCCCCTGGTTATTCTGATAGCTCCTGGTGCCCAGTGTCAGCTTGTCAGCCTGACAGTGTTCAAAGACAGGTTGAACAGGGTCTGGAGGAACCAGGTCTGGTAGGAGGTGTCTGTCCCTGCCCATGGCAGAGGGGTTGCAACTAGGTGATGTTGGTAGAACACTGGAACAGGTTGCTTAGGGTGGTGGTGGAGGTCCCATGTCTGGATACATTCAAGGTCAGGCTTAACAGGGCTCTGAGCAAACTGATCTACTAGAGGACATCTGCCCATGGCAGAGGGATTGGACTAGAGGAGCTTTAAGGGTCCCTTCCCACCCAATGCATTCAATGTTTCTATGATACTTAGGTCCTCCTCAACCCAAACCATTCCATGACTGATAATAAGACTTCAGATCTTTACAGTCCCTTCCAACCCAAATCATTTGATGACTCTATGAACAGCCATCTTCCCTTTTCACTAGAGAGCTGGTTTTAATCCCACCTTTCCCTCCTTGATCTTAAACCCAAGGGAGGAAAAAAAAAGGAAAACCCCAATAATGTGGCACTTCAAGATACAGTTGAGTGTAGCTGAGTTCTGGCTGGACTTGATAATCTTAAAGGTGTTTTCCAACTTGAATGACTCTGTGATTCTGTATCTCATGTCACCATTGCCAGGGGTCTGCCACTGCTGGCCCAGCATTAGAACACATTCTAAGCACAAACAAGAGCTCAGTATTCTGCAGCCTTTGGGCAGACACTGTTCTGGAATGCAGGGGAACACTACTCTTTTCATATTGATACTGCCAAATTTATTTCACTAACAACATAAATCCAAATTTTAATCCACTTCCTTCACCTCTCTCCTCCACCCTACCCAAAGAACTGAGTCACAGCCTGGCCCCATGGGAAGTTCTGACTATGAGAGATAACAGACTTTAGCACATTTGGACAGTCAAATTTGTTACTAAGCTAGAGATTGATGTCCCTATTAGTAAAGGGCCTGGCATGCGAGTTGGGCTGGCTGCAATATCCAGCCCCACACCAGGAATGAGCACACCCCACCCTGAAAGCAGCTCAAGGGAGCTACTTCTATGAAAGATGAGACATCCTCCTTTCCTCAGATAGGGACACATCTTCCCACTCTTGACTTCAAGGGATTCTGAAAATTCCTTTATTAGGCATTTAAGGAAAGCAATTGTCCCTCAGAGACTGTTTTCTGCAAAGAGACACCAGGATTACACTGCTAATAAGGTAACCGTCAGAAGGCCACTCCTGCTGATGCTTTGGTAGCAACAAAGTCATCTCTAGACAGACAGCTGGCATCCCCTTCTTCCCCCACAGCACCTCCCAGGCTCCCTGCAGTGCCCTGGCAATCACAGCTATGTGAAGCCAAACATCTGAACAGGCCTTCAAGGATTCAGAGCTGTACATTGCAATTCTACTGCTGACACGAAATCCTCACCTCCAGAGAAAGGAAAACCCTCCCCGGGATGGTCTGGCAAGCCCCCACTGAAGAGGCAAAGGGATCTGTGTGGCCAGAGCAAGCAGAGGGAGTTCTACTCACGGTCAAGTCCGTTCAAGTAGCGCATCCGTATCTCGCAGTGGCCCCACACCGCGCTCACCACCGGGTACAGCTTCTTCCCCTTGAGTCCCCGGAAGGCAACACCCATGTACTGCCCGTCCACGATGAAGCTCAGCGTCCCATCGTCCATGTCCAGAACCACCAGGAAGGAGTCTGGCACGATGAAAGTTTCATCTGGTTCCAAGAAGGCAGGATAGGTTTTGCTTGGTTGGTTCTTGCCGTCGTGGTAGAGTCTGTTGCGCCCCAGGTCCCACCCCCAAGACTCGTGGTTGTTGCCCACGAGCGTGGTGTACCCTACTGAATGCAGGGGGGCATCTGCCGTGGCCACCCCGACCACGGCGTGCGTGCCTCGCTGCCTCATGGCCCAGGTGATCTGCCAGACGTGCAGCCCCCGCGTGTAGCCCACCTTGCCCCTGATGGCATCTGTGCTCTGCGCCACCGGATGCCGGTGAAATATCAGTTTGTCATCCTCCTTCACAAAGACGTTCAGCGAGCGGTCGTCGTTGTTCCACGAGTGCAGCAGCTGCACCTCATACGACACCGGAGGCATGTCCAGGAGTAAGTCCAGACGCGTGGGTTTGCTGTAGTCCAGTCCTTGGAGCTCCTGTTTCAGTGGCCTGTACACAGGGTCCCTCATATCCACAGTCTTTATCCCACCTGTGACCTTCTGACCCATCGTGTGCACTGATTTTGCCTACTGAGAGGCTCCCCAGGCAAGCTCATCGATCGCTCTGGCTGCTCCTGCTGTCATTCAGCCCCACAGAACAGCTGCTAGGAAACCTCAGCCAGATGGGCACTGGTCAGTATTGCCTAATGGAGGGAAAGAACAACGAGAGTGTTAAACATTAGCACAGGAAGCCTTGGATGCAGCATTTGTGGAGCAGAGTTTTCATCTCTTCACCTCTCTCCACCAGCAAGGAAGGACAATGCATGTTACTTACACACCCTACTCTGTGTAGCAAGAGGTAACAGAGCAAACAGACACCTACTAACTTCCTAATGCTCCCTCCAGAAAGGCACTTCAATTTAGAATCATAGAATGGTTTAGGTTGGAAGGGACCTCAAAGATCATCCAGTTCCAAACCCCTGCCATAGGCAGGGACACCTCCCACTAGTACAGGTCACTCAAGGCCTCCTCCAACCTGGCCTTGAACACCTCCAGGGAGGTTGTGGAACACAGAAGCACCCAACACAGTCTTGGATTCTGTGCTCCACAATCTCCCCGGGGCAGCCTGTGCTAGTGTCTCACCACCCTCACTGCAAACAACTTCCTCCTAACATCCAGTCTAAATCTCCCCTCTGCCACTTCAAACCCATTCCCCTTGTCCCGGCATTCCCAGACCTTGTCAACAGTCACTCCCCAGCCTTCCTGTAGGCCCCCTTCAGATACTGGAAGGCTACTCTAAGGTCTCCTGGAAGCCTTCTCTTCTGCAGGCTGCAGAGCCCCAAATCTCATAGCCTGTCCTCATTTCTGGTTCTTGGTCTAGTGAGGGTCTGGATTCAGCCTTGTCTTTACAGAGAATGCACTGCTCCTTATTGCTGCATTATCAAACCTCAAGTGAGCACCCCTGTATTCAGGCTGCCTCCAGCAAGCCTTGCTTTCACATCATGACCAGCTATAAGCTGTCCAGGCTGGAAAAGAGTTTCTGCAATGCAGAGGACTCAGAATCCAGTACACTCCTGTTTGAGATTAAAAGGATAAAGCAGTGTCTTGTATAAGCACATATTTGCCTGTTCTCCCAGTCTAGCTCACACCACAAGGTCAGACTGAACAAGACATCCCAGTGAAGGCTCAGGCTGCCCACTGGTGTTCACTGTTCAGCTCCTCCCAACCACCATGGAGAACTTCTCCTGCCAAAGCCATCTCTACAGCTATCCACAATGGAACCAAATCACACCAGGCAGTTAAACCCAGACAGCTCCAGTCAGATTCTCAAAGACAGATCAGAGCTGACAGCTGCATTCTCTTTGGACCCTCTACTAGCATCCCACAGCTAACAAGTACTGAGGCATTAATGATATGGACAACTGCTCTGCAGAGCTTCAGCTGTTCCTAACAGGAAAAAATGGCATTACTGAACAGACTTCCCCCTCTGCTGCTCTAGAAAGGGTGGAACCAGCCTTCAGGACAGAAAACATTCCTGAGGGGAGCTCCCACTACTGATAAAAGAAAGCAGGCTGCCTTTCGGGCTCGGGTTCTCTGTGTGTTCTGTCTCCAGAAGAGACTCACAGTTGGACTGCTACAAGCAGGACATGCACTACAAACAGGCTGCTACCTGCAATGTTTCTCCAAGACCCAAGCCAGCTCATTCATGCACCACATCAGATTAGCACTTGAGATCTCCAAGCTGGTACTCCAGGGCTTCCTTTGCAGTGCTCTAACTTCTGACAGATGTCAGATGAAGACAAAACCTCCAACTTTTCTTTTCAGCTGACAGTTGTAAATTAAAGCTCTTGGGGAACCTCTAGGAAACCCCTAGAGTAGAGACTACATACTGCCAAGGCACACACAAGTGTTGCCTTGTTTTACCCAGTCATAAAGGCCTTACAAAATGCCATTTTCTTCCTTCAGCACAAAGAGCCCCAAAAGAGAACTAAAGCACTGAACACAAACCATCTCCCCACAGCAGCAATCAAACAAGGTAGGTGCCAGGCAACAATGATGAAACCTTCTCTAACTATGAGTTACAAACCTTCCTCAGGTCAACTGGCAAAGCAGCTGGCAGCCATTGATCCAGGGCTGAGGAGATAACTCTCTTCAACACCACTAAAGCCTTGCTTTGGAAGCCTGACTGCAAGTCCCAAACACCAAACTAAAATCTGCTGGGTCCAGCCTCAAGGGCCACCCTTTCCAGCAGCTATTGGTATTATTTGCCCCTTGAAATCACTGCAGGGCAGAGAAGAATCCTGAAGTATGGTTTGTGTCAAATGAGCAGCTTCAGTTGGGGCAGCTTCCCCTCTCCAGGAGGAAAAAAACTCCCCAGCCTCAGAGTCCAGAGAGAGGAGCAAGGTTCTTCTCAGTTGAGCTGTTTTCCTTCCAAAATGTAGAGGAACCTCTCAAATGTTCAAGGCAGCTTGGCCAGAGGTGGGAGCTGACTTTGTGTACCTCTCCTGCATCCACCAAAGCCTCTCTGCTCTCACTCAGCAACACAAACAACCCTCTGTGAGACAGCTGCCAAACTGGGGGCAGCTATTAGGAGCATTAGAAGTGAGAGGGGAGGGAACTAGCTTTCTAAGAAAAAAAAAGTGTTATTTTAACATTTCCTGAAGTGAGGCAATCATGCAGGGCTCCTGCCAGCTACAGTCACAACACTTACTCACAAGCAAGGACCTCATCTGGCATAGAAAACAGAGCATGAATCAGATGCATTTGAAAAATGTTAGCAGACATCAGCAGCAAGGCTTCAGCTAGGAGGTGACAGAGAAGGCTCCTCTATACCCAGGTTCAAGATCAACTCCCCAGCTTGCCCACAGGTTTGGAACTACTGGTCCAGGACTACTGGGACAAAGCTTAAATCCTGTTGCTCTCAAGGAAAGAGACAAGACTACTTTTCCTTCCCTTCCTATTGTTTCACGCCTGAGGTCCTATCAAAGTCACATCCCAAAGCACATTAAACAGGCAGTGATACACCTATGGCAACCTCCTCAGGGACCCAAGGTGTATGGCACTGATGGACAGAGGGTGGTTTGTTAATCAGCTGCCATTTAAGTAAGGTTCAATCACTTGATTAGCTGGCAAGATAACTGAGACACGATGCAGGTTAAATAAGTACCATGTACAAGATCAAAACAAGCCTTGAATTACATAAGGCAGCTGGTCAACAGCTGAAAATAAGCTGGGAACAGCAAAACCAGCTGAGGGACAGCAGTCACTGGACACCAGCCTCTAAGAGCACAGGCTGCCTTGCTCTGTGAGCCTAAGGAACAGTGATATCTCAAACCAAGGGATCCCAAGAACACGCTGATAAGACATGAACTCCAGCGCACTGTTGTCACTGTCTTCCAGAGACCTTGGCACATGGTAATGAATCCTACCAAGCACCTCAGCAGCTGGTGTTTGTCAGCTTGCCACGTGTGTAGCATGCAGTTACCAAGGGTTTAACAGCAGTTCCTCCCAGGCATCACACTGCCCCACCTTGAACCCCTCACACACCTGTGTACACTCAAAATCAGTTTTACTCCTCAAAGCTCAAAGTAGGGAAGAGATTTGTGTAGTCACACTCTGAACAGTTACTTCCCCTGGAAAAGGCATGTTAATGCTGGCCAGAAATAATCTTTTTAGAATTTCCTGTGTAAGTAATTTGCTGAGGCTGAGACAAAGACCATCAGGCTGCTGAGACACAACAGGATCCTCTGGTGTCCTACACAAAGTACCAGATGAGGTACCTGTCACTCCAACAGCCTATGGCACATGGACAACAGCTGTCAACGAGGCTAAAGCACACTTGGAAGTCTAGAGACAAATTGAGCTGTTGGAACTTGGAGTAGGCTAAAGAAACACAAAACTGGCAGAAAGAGGAGGGACAGAGGTCTCCTGAGACCTGTACAGTGCACATGAGAACACTGCACAGGAAGCAGGAACCCAAAGGCAGCAGACTGCAGGAGTATTGGTACAGACTGCCTTGAAACAAAATGCTCAGGAGCAGATGATACAAGTCTGTGCTCCTGGCTAGCAAAGCAATGCTTGTGTAGTATTATTTTTTGCCTTCTGCAAACATCAGCTTCATCACATTTCTCCTCAAGGCTGCCGTACCACAGTAAGACAGGAGACTTCTGAAGCACATGGGACAGGTCTCCACCTCCCTGCCTGCTCCAAAGACACAGCAGCCTTTCCCAAACCAGCACCACACATCACTCATCTTAGCTATGAGTCTTTTCCCAGCAGACTATTAAAACCAGATTAAGAGAGTGGCAAGAAGACAGAAAGGGGGAAAGACAACACAGATTGGAACAAAGTGGTCAGAGAGGAGGTCAGGCACTGAGAACCACATGCCCAGGTAAGTGCATTGTGGCTCCTTATTAGGGCAAGCCATCGAGTCCTGCCCAGAGCTGGCTCCCTGTTCCTAGCACTAGCCTGCTCTAAGACTGCAGAGCAGCACCTTGCCCTGCAGCCAGGAAGCACAATTATGCCCTTGTTTTTCAAAAAAGTCTCTTCATACCCAAGACAATACCAGGCACTTTCCCTCAGCAAGGCAGATCCAGAAAAGCCTACCCTGCTAAATCAATGGACTGATGCCCTGGGCAGCTTGACAGGAAACAGACAGTTGTAAGTGAAAAGATATGCTAGGCAATAATCTGCTTCAGCCCTTTGAACTGATACAGGTGTAAGTACAAATGTAAGCACTGAAAGCACTTTTATCTATCCTATCAGCAGCTCAGCCCTGCTGCAGCTCTGCTTTACAAATGTGTGCTCACCCCGTGATGCTCTGTTCTGCTCCCTTCAGCTGGCAGTGAGCCTCCTAAGACACAGCCATGAACCCAGCCAGGCAGATGTCATGAAGATAAGTCTCAGCAGAATATTTTCCACCTAGTATGAATCAACTAAATCTTAATTTTAGTTACTTCTCCAGTGTCCCAAAACACCTAGAGGTACACCTTGTGAACACAAGGCTAAGTACTGCCCCATGAATGTCTCACAGCTAGATCAAAAAAGTCATCCACATTCAAAACCAGGTTCCTTACTGCTTCCAGACAACTCTCCTCACTCCTGCCCAAGCAAGCATTCAAGATGAGGTGAATGGGTTTGAACAGACACCAGAAATGCAATTCAAGCTACCAATGCAGCAAACTGAAGCCAAAGGCTACTCACTCATGATGCTCTCACTTTAATATGAAGCCAAAGAGTTGCTCCTATCCAAGTTTTATCACACACTGGGAGCTTGTTTCAGGTAGCTACACCTCAAAGACATACAAGAATTTTAACAGGTTACCATACAGATTTGCAGCTCCCTTTGGAAGCAACTCACACAGCAACCAAGTCCCACTCCAACATCTGCACACAAGGCATAGTATTGGTCAGTCAGACAGAGGGTTACTGTCACTACTGGTCCCATGAACCATCCTAACTCCTGCAGCCAGAGGCTTAGCATAGCATGGATAGTTCACAACTGAAAAATCCACAGCATAAAGAGTTCTAGAGGCAGCCTCTTGAAAGCAAGGGGAAGGAAAAAACCCCACACGACCAAATCTTGCTGAAAGATGCCTGCTCTGTAAGCACCTGAGGCACACTCAGAAACACTAGGGGTTTGTTGAGGTTGAATACCTGCAAACCACTCTCCTTCAGTTACAAAGTTTATCAGAAAAAAGGACCAGGATTGCCTCAGAGTTACATAAGGTTTGATAACTTTGAGGACCTCACAGGTCCCTCCCTTGCTCTGCAGCTCAACACCTGTAAGACATACCTGTCTGGAACATCAGTTGCAAGAATACATAAAGCCCCTGAAATTCCTTCACTCCTGATTCAGAAGTTTATTTCTTCCAGTCTGTTTACTGTGGCTCTGCTACCCACAACTTCCTCCATAATATTTACTGAGTGCACTGGTAGAGATAAGAGGCCAGAGCTTTAAACACCTACCACACTCTGAGGTGTTCCACACACAGGGACCTGGAGCCCTACCCTAAAGATTTCCAGCCTGGAAGATATTCCAGGAGAAGGAAAGACTACACCTTCTGCACATGGTTATTTACTGCCTTACAGCTTTGGGAAGCTGAACTTAAGGATCCCAGACAGTATTAATAAAAAGAGACTTGAAAAACTCTACTGTAGTTCTGCTCAGGTTTTTCTAGTACAGTCATGGAAAAGTTGAGTACTCTTGAGTCCACTCTCTTGGGCTGAAAGTTCATGCCACAAGCCAACAGAACTACACTGCTCCTAGCCTGCTGACAAACCTGCTGGCAGCAGCTTACCTAAAGGGTGTGAAGTGTGACCCCAGATGTGCAGAACTACTTGAAAACCAAGTACCAAAGACTCTTGACAGTGCCAGCTCCTCTAATGTGATCTTTAGAAGTAGCCTCAACAACAGAGTTTACACCTTTCTCCCTTTATGGTGCTGAGAACAGATGCCTTGATCTGAGACCTCCTTAAAAACCAGATTAGGATAGAAAGAGAACAACTCACAGGGCTCCAACAGCACTCAGGTTTCAGCCCCAGAGAATGAGGACGCTCGGTTTTTCCCTGGCATTCACAGCATCACCACCACCCTGCCTTACTTGCACTGCGTTTCTCCTACGTACCACAGCAACTGTGACACTCCATCCAGCACTGATGCAGTGACTCCACCAGCATTCTGGCACCCTTCCTACCCCATTAAAGATTAATCAAACCTTGGGAAAGAAGCAAACTCACCTATGCTGTTGAAAATGTCTCCCAGCGCCGCGTTTGCGGAGCCCAGGCAGAAGCCGACAGGAACAACTGCACTGACAACATGGTTAGAGCTGGTTTCGGAGTGTTGCAATTTTGCTTAGATCAGGGCTGGGCAGGCAACCCTCGCTGCCCAGCATTGGGTTTGGCAGCACTGCCAGCCTCACCGCTGTGTTGTTCTACACAGAGAAGGTTGCCACAGGGGCAACTTCCTCAGCCCCACCTACTTGACGAGCAGCAAAAGTTTGGCTCAGCAGGTTTAGCTGTCAGCAGGGCTGTGTTGCCTCCAGAGAAAGTGAAACTGCAGCGACTGAGATCACAAGAGCTTGGGCAAGAAAGAATTAAAGATGGCACATGTCCCAGCAAAAGGGAAAATCCTCCTGCAGAGGAAGAGGGACTTGAGAAGTAACTGTGCAAGGTACACCAGGGACGGGCAGAACACAACACTGAGTGCTTGGCACCACTTGACTTACCTAGACAAAAGTGAACCATCTGCCTTGCTGAGCATCTGCCCAGCAGACACCAGCAGCTCTGCTGTACCTGAAGCAGCTAGCAAAAGCATGCCCACCCCAAGAGTCACACCAGAAAGGCTTCGGTCCACAGCAGCCCAGAGCATATCATCAACCACTGCTGTGACTCGTAACTACTGGCAAGCAGCTTGCCTGTGTGACTGCAGCAGTCCAACCTTCCTGTCCTTGGGGTGACTCAGTTTCTGCAGAACTGCTCTGGCTATCTCTGCAGTATTGCAAGGCAGTGTGCCCCCTTACATCACGTATGGAGTGGCTGCTTCCCCAAAGCAAAGCACTGAAGTTACTCAGAGGAGCACATCTGAGCAAACGAAAACCTGAAGCAACCACCACCAGCCTCGCTCAACCAGAAACCTGCTTCAGCAACTTTCCACTGTCCACCTACCCAGGCAGTTCCTGCTAACTGCAGTGCTGCATAACCCAGCAGCACACACTAAGCCAACAAGAGAGCTTACTTGGCAAAGTGTTTGCAATGACAGGAGCAACTCAGGCAACAGGAGGTCCACAAGCTCCTGCCAGAGATCTTGTCTCCTGTTGAAGTCATTACAAATGGCTGTTTTGGCTGCAGAGAAATTAAGGTTTTTCAGGCTGCTCCCCCCCACCCCCCCAAAGGCAGTTGAATGATGTTTCAGAAAGGTCATTAGACTCCTGACACCTCTGCTTAAGGTAGCTCCTAAATACCTTATGAATGCCAAGTGTGTTAAAGATCAGGCACAGTGTTTCCTTAAGGCTCTTTAAAATAGCTTCTCAGAAGCAGATTCCAGCCACTCTCCTGCTCTGGAAATGTCATCTTCAGTGGGCATCAGCTCTTACAATGATCAAATATTTCAAGTCAGGTTCTCCTTTTCACTCAAACCTGGTACTTTATGTGAGAAGCTTCACTTCCCTTGTAAGCCCTCAGACCCACAGGGCAACACATTCCTCTCCCACTGATGACTAGCAGGTGATCACAGGCATAGATCACTGTGTGCCCCATGCCACACAGCCATAATGGCTCTGCCCAGCAGCACAACCCAGGACCTTTCCTCCATCCCACCTGCCTGAGCATACTTTGTAGTGCACTGCAGAAAGGACTGCTCCATGGCAGATGATGGCCTGAAGATTTCATTCCTTCATGGACAAATGGCAGTAAAGTGACTGGTCAGGACATCTGCTTCCTTCCCCCTTCAAGAAGCAGAGGAAGGCAGCCTGAGTGCTACCAATCTGCATCCATGAAGAAGCTGGGAGGAGCTCTTTAGAAGACTCAGTGGCTGCAATCCATCATGTTCCTGGCTTCAGGCCCTATTAGTCCATCTTCCTATGGTCAGCCTACTTGGACCAGTACTCTAAAGAAATTCCTTTGTAGCTTCTCCAAGAGTACCTTGGAGGACACAATCCTCAGTGTTCTGAGGACAGCAGCATCCAAAAACTATGTAGGCTAAACAATCACTGCTGGCTTCAGACCTCTGCATGACCAACAACTGCTTCTCCTTGTCCCCTGCTCCAATGCTTCTTCCTTTCTACCCTTACTCATGGTCTGTGACCTTTACAGAACAGATGCTGTGTTCAAGGCAGGACAGTGAGACTCTGGTTCATTTATTGGTAGTGTAACATCCAGATGGTGAAAGGAGGTAAGCAATCTCCCCTGGTTTCCCAGTTTATCAGTGGTACAACACAAGCTTACACTCAACACAGCAGAACACTGTCACAGGAAGCACACTGGTGCCTGTACTGCAGAGCAAGCAGCAGTGTGTGGTGTAAGAGGAGTTACTAAGGTGGGCAAGAGAAGCCATGGTAAGGGATGCAGTGAGCAGGAGCTGACTGAGCAGGCCAGAAAGCCAGCAGCTATAGCTCATCTCACACAGGAGCACGGAGCCTTGACTTCAACATCCCACACTGAACCAACAGCTCTGCATCCTAGCTAAGCACTGAGAAATTGAGCCAGAATCTCTTCCCATGTCCCACAGCTGCAGCACTGACCTTCCCCACACCTCTCCCCTTTGCTCCTCTCTAACTTCCTGCTGCTCTAGAGTATCTCTCCATAGCCAGCTGGTCAAGTGCTATTTTCCAGGAGCAACTTAAAGCTCTGTGTTCTAGCAAGTGTTTATAGACAGCTGCTACAGACCTAAGACTAAACCTGATGAACTTGGTGTTCCTGGTAGAACTCAGCATCTGGCTCCTGGTTGGTGCCACAGAACAGACTGCCACATGCTCAGATGACAGCCAGCTGAGCTGGCAGCCAAGCTGTTTGCCTGTGGCTCTCCAGTTAGCAGCACACACGAATGAACTGCAGACATGACTTGTTTTTCAGGCAGAAGTTGTGGTCAGGTTCTAGTGGGGACATACTGCTGATGAACATCAGATGTGTCAAGTTGAGCTTTGAGCCACAGATCTGCACTCCAGATTGTTGCGGAGGAAACAGCAAAGCAGCCGTGGTTTGGTGGTTAGGTGTGAGACAACACCTCTAAGTGGTGTCACAGGGGCAGAGAGATCCACAGTCCCTTCTTCCTGTGAGAAGGTACAGGGAGATGTGACATCAGGGGCAAAAAGCAACACAGCCACTGCAGAGGGAGTCTGGGCAAAAAAGTGAAGCTGCTGCAATTGCCATGTCCTCATGTAGAGGCCTATTATACCTCCCAGTGCTCTGCAAACCATCATCAGCACAGCCATGCTGCAGTGCAGCATGTTTACAGCCCATGCCCTGGTTTGAGCAGCCTGTGGCACTCCAGCTACAAGGTGTTCCACCAGCACAGCAGGTTCTCTGCATGCTTCGGCATGTGGATGCTCATTTACAAAACACAAGCAGCAGATCAAATGTCTCCAGACCAGGCAAGACACTTCCCATGCCCCAGGTTCTCATCTCACTGGTCACATTTGGCAAAGTCAGATTTTTTTTTAGCTCCTGGTACCATTCCCAGGATGGTTCCATCAGACATGTGATGAATTTCCTCATAGCTTGCATAAAATGTCCATTTTATGGGGAGGGAGTTTGCTTGCACAGCAATTCAGACTAATAGAACTGTGGCAGGTTGCTCCTAGATTGTTTCAATGCAGTCTTTGCCTTAGGAAAAAGTCACTTGTGTCTCAAGAGAGCTTATTCCAAGGAGGGGGAAAAAACCAGGTTGGCACAGAAACACCAACTGCAGAAGTCACCTGCAAGAGGCAGAGCTGTTTCACAGGTGTGATTGCTTCACCTGCACTCAGGAGATGGCTCAGTGATATGCCTGCAGAGCAAATGCTATGGGAAATCCACTGCACAGGTAGCAGGAAGAAAGGCCACATCCAACCTTTTTCATCTTGTCCAGAGGCTTCCCTTTCTTCACCTTTGGTGTCCAGACACCTTCACTTCAGTTTTCCTTCTGTCAAGACTTTGCCAGGTCTTCCTTTGTTAAGGCTAACCAAGCACTACTTCCAGAGGAAGCCTCACATCCCTGGAAGGTTCAAACCTATACTTGGCACACAGCAAACCCCCATCCCAGTTTTTTAAACAAGCTGCACCTGAGATTAGTTTGCAGGACTTCACTACCAAGCACCTGTCTAACTCTGCTTGTCTTGCAGCTTCCCTGTCCTATAGCAGCCAACTCCATGCTGCTTTTCTACTGCCACACTCTTAAAACTGAAGAGCAGCCCAATTTGTACATGTTCTTCTGTACCCAAGGATTGACTGAGGCTTCTGTTCAGATATCTAATGGCAGTACCACAGGGTAAAAGCTGTGTCAGAGAATGGGGCTGTCATTTTATCTGCTCAAGGAGCTTAGCTGCCAACACAGCCAAGTGCTAATGCAGCCAGCATGGAAGTGTCCAAAATGTGCTTATCTTCAGGACCTTTTCACTTAGATGGCTCCTCAGGAAGAAATCCCAGAACCTTCTAGGGATCTGCTCAGTTCATCCTCACAAGAAGTCAAGCCAGTAGCAAGCACTTTGAAAAAAAATGAGGGGTCAGGGAAGCAAAAAGGTACCAAGGAGTGAGCAGGCCCTGCCCTGACAAAGCTAAAGCAGAGCAGGGTTGTAGCTCAGCTGCTCACTCTAAAGTATTTCAGACAGTGTCTAGGTTAGTTTGCTACTCAAAAGCTTTTGCTGGAAACTGATGTGGCAATGGGGAGAAGCAGGGCAAGCAGGACAGTCTGCTCTTTCACTGTAGTTATGGGCTGGACCAAAGGATGATCATCAGGTCAGGGCTCATCCCAGTGCCATGAAACCCCCAGTTTAAGAGTCTATCACTTAGGTGTTTCTCTTCCCTCATCCCTTTCCATCCCACTCCATCACACTGCTCTGCCACAGCAAGCACTGGTGCAATCACACTGAATTGGGATCCAAATCCAAGAGGAGATTGTTCCCCCAGCTGTTCCACTGCCCTGTGCTACAGACATGTGCCCCAGCTCCCAAGAGGAGCAGAAGCAATTCTGACAGCCACTACCCTTCAGAGCAGTAACTGCTCCACACTGGTGTTAGCAAACTCAATTCAGCACCTGGCCAAGCTGCCTAATGTTTCTCCCTCCTTCCCTCAAGCACTGGAGCCCTAACACACACCACAGGACAGGCTGCATTTAGAAAGGCATTTCCTCCACAATTAAGCCACCATAAAATGTTAAATAGTAGATGCTTATGTTCAGAGCTATTTGCATTAAAGAAGCCCACATAATCCATAAGCCACTCTCTTGCACAACAGTTCCCTGCTTCTACTTACTTCCCCACTTAGGATTTGCAACCCACAGAGCCCACTGTGCACCCCCCACGTCCATTTAAGCATTAAATTAGTTCATTAGTTTTGTCTTATAATGAGTAGATGGGATGGGGAGCAGTGGATGGAAAGAATGAAGTTTGACTTTTCTACCTCTGTCCAGAGTTTCCATTCCTCTATCAAAAGTGGTTTGTTTTGCTGTGACTGCAAGATTGGCCAACAAACCAAGGCACTGGGACAAAGGTTTTGGTAACAAAGCACTGCTTTCCCCTTAAAGCAGCTAATGAATCACCGTGGTCTAATGCTAGCAGCAGCTGCATTCAGAGAAATCCACGGTAGAGTTCCCAGCAAGCAGTACCGAAATGGCTCTTGTGCCTCTCTCCTCAGAGCAGAGCAAAGCCCCGTCCAGCTGCAGCCCCCCCACCCCAGCAAAGCCCCGTCCAGCTGCAGGCCCCCTGCCCAGCAAAGCCCCGTCCAGCTGCAGGCCCCCCCCAGCTGCAGCCCCCCTCAAGAAAAGCCCCGTCCAGCTGCAGCCCC
>VWZE01024406.1:633225-657832 GCA_013396675.1 Eubucco bourcierii | reverse complement strand
GCAGGGCAGCCTCCAGTTCCAGCCATCCTTTGCCTGGAAGCAAATGTGTTAGAAATCCTTTTTTTGTAGGCTATGTGTTTAAGGGCAGGGGGGGAGCAGCATGTCAGAGGTTTATTACTATGATATCCCAACTGCTGGAAGTGCAGCTCCAGCTGTCCCAGCTTTTTTCCCAGGATAGCTGCTGTGCTGCTTTCAGTGGGCAGAGTAAGGCAGTGCCAACACCTCCATAAAGAGAGTGCCATTGAGAGCTGGGTGAAGTCACCTACTACACAAGTACTAAGAGCTGCCTGAGAACAGGAATTGAGCCCCCACTGCACTAGGGCATGGATTTGGCTGTTACAGCAGCATTTTATCAAAGAGATGGCTTGAAAACATAAGGGACAGCAGAGTGGGGATTCCAATCCCTGCTCCTAACAGCATACCCTGCCAGGAGACATGTAGAATCCAGCAGGATTCCTTCTCTCAGGAAAATCACATGGAGTTTCAGCTGTTTCAATATTAAGGTGCAGAGCTACTGCCACCTCCTTCCTCTTTTCATTTGAAGATGTCACAAGCACTGCTAACAGTAAAGGAAAAACCCCCACATCAGAGCAGCTGCCCAGCACCAGATTACTCAGCCTGCTGTCCTCAAATATGTTTATTGTGTCTGACACTTCAGTCTGTATCTCCATCAAATACAGCCGTGCCAGAGGGGAAGCTGTGCAAGTGCCTGGTGCCCCTCACCAGCACCAAGGAAAATGCAGAGCTGAAACCTGGGCCATGTACTAGAAGCAAAGCATCCTTGGTCCATTACAGCAATGTCTCTCTGCTCCCTTCCAGCACAAGCTTAGATTCTTACAGCACCACAAACCAAATCCTGCTCACATTGTCACAGCAAAATCAGGTCCTTATGGAGCAGGACTGAAGCTATGTTCCATGTCTGCCTCAGTGTCAATCAGCTTGGAAAGCTTCACAGGATAGTAGAGGTTGGAAAGGACCTCTGAAGGACCTCTCCTGTTAGGGTAGGATCATCTCATGTGGATCACCCAGGAACACATCCAGGTAGGTTCTGGATGCAGTGTATCACTTCCTTGGATCTGCATTTCCCCCACTGAGATGGGCAGCAACAGCATCACCAATCCCCCATGCAGAGCAGGAGAAAAGGCTTTTAGCACAAATGGAAGGTCACACCTCAAGACCCCATCACAGGGAGAGAACTGGGACCTGAAGCTGAACAGGTTCACAGAGGATGTCCCACAAAGTGCCTGGTACAGAAGCAGCAATCCCAAGGCCCAGCACACTTGGTACCCAGCAGGGCAGCACCCTCCTCCTCTCAAACAGCTGCTTTGTCCCTGACATTTAAGGAAGCTGAAGTTAGCTCTTCTTTCTCCTCCAGTTTTACAATGCATTTACATTTGCATCCTAAGCAACTCACTTAGCATTCTTTTGCTCACATTCAACAATCATGCTCCACTCCCAAGTTCATCCCTTTCATCTTCCCTTTCACAGTCTGGTTTTAGTCACTGTGCTGACCTCTGCCAGAGCAATCCCACCACAGGAGGATGGATGCAGACAGACCCCCACCCAACTGTGCATGCCTGCTGCTATTTCTCAGGGAGGAAAGAACAAAGCCCCTCAAGTCAGGAGCTAAGGAGTTTCCTGACTCTGTCTTTTCCATCTGCTCAAACACTACAACAATACAGTCATGAGACATGAGAAAATGATTCCATACCCCCAGAGTTTAATGCAGTTAAAGACCTCTGCATAGCTGCTGTGTCATTCTCCATGTGCTCAATGCTGCAGCATAACCCAATCTCTGGAGAGCTTTAGGCAGAAAAAAGGGCAGAGAAGGATCCAGAATAACAAAGCACAACTATTCCACAAGCTCTTTCCTTCCACCAGCTCAAAAACCACTGCTGGCAGTACCTTGTTAGCAGCCTCAGCCTCTACAGGTTGTTTTCTACCACTCCTTTCACCAGCAGGTGAAGAGATGACATTCGCTGTACTCCTCTGACCTACCATGAGAGTCACATCCCTCTTTAAAGGGACTGACATCAAACAGTCAATCCAAGTAGAAGCACAGCAGCTCCATTTGTATCTTACTGAACACCACATCATGAGCCTGGAAGGTAGACACAGCTTCGCTGCTAAGGCCTTAGGCAGTACTGCTTGGAAAGAAAAACATCTTCTAATGCTACCTTTGACTGACCTTAGCCAAAGCTTGCAAGTCAGATCTGTCATCCTGCAGATACAAGGGATATGGACTCCTTCCTACAACACTCAGCAGACAGTTGACCTTGTTAATCACTCCCTCACATACAAGACTATGTTTAAAGGACACAATTCAAGATGCTGCTCCTTTCTAATAATCCAGAAAGCAGAGGGAAGCTGCTTGACAATGTCTTAAAACTCCTCACCACTCCCTGAGAATGACACAAGTGAAGGATCTTTTCTCACTGCATTCTTCAGCATCCCAGAAAGGACAAACACCAAGCAGAAGCAGCTCCATTGGCCAGCCCACAGCACTGCAATAAGTTTTCCAAGGAATCAGAGGCACAGCATTTCACAGGATCAGGCTGGGAAAGACCTCAGGAAACCTCTAGTCCAATCTCCTCCTCAAAACAAAGGCCAGACTGAGTTAGTCAGAGCTTCTCCCAGTTCATTCTTACAAGCCTTGGAGCTTGTACAACATCTGGGCAGCCTGTTTCAGTGCTTGACAAGCCTCATGTTGACAGAAGTTCTCCTTAGGGTCATACATCTTTCTCTCCAAGCATTCCAGTTTCTTCTTCAGTCACTTTCAGGTTGAATTCAGAGCCAATCCTCAGGTCAAATAAATCCTGAAGCAGCAAATGTAATTCAGCCTCTTGGACTAGCTATTAATGCCTTCTTACTGGACAGTGAATTACTCTTGTAACACAAACACATTTAGTTCACAGATCTCCATCTTACCTTGCCACTTGGAACAACTCAGCATTCCTCTCCCATGTTCACCCACATCTCCTCATCCTGGGCTTGCTAAGTGTTGAACAAGACAACTGAAGCTATATCCTCATGTATAAAGACTCAGCAGACTTTTCACAGTTTCAACTACAGATTCAGGTCTTTCCTGTCCTGAGGTCAGTGGTGACAGCCTCAGTCTCCACACGAGACAAAAAACCTCACAAGGAGACAGTTGAGTCACTGAGGAAATGCTTTTTGATTTTTTTTTTCCCTTTTTTAAAAGAATACTGTTTAGGAAACCTTTCTGTTCACTTAGCAAAAGGATGTTTTCAGAAGCTGACACCCTTGCACATGCAGCCAGAGCAGGAGCTCCTCACAAAATCATGGAATGGGAAGGTTGGAAGGGACCTCTCAAAGCTCAGCCAGTTCCAACCCCCTGCCATAGGCAGGGACACCTCCCACTAGTGCAGGTCACTCAAGGCCTTGTCCAATCTGGTCCTGAACACCTCCAGGGAGGTTGTGGAACACAGAAGCACCCAACATGATCAAAGATCACATTGGGTGATTCTGTGCTCCACAACCTCCCTGGGCAACCTGTGCCAGTGTCTCACCACCCTCACTGCAAACAACTTCCTCCTAACATCCACTTTCAATCTCCCCTCTGCCAGTTCAAACCCATTGCCCCTTGTCCTGTCATTGCAAGACCTTGTCAACAGTCCCTCCCCAGTCTTCCTGTAGCCCCCTTTCAGATACTGGAAGGCTACTATAAGGTGTCCTGAAAGCCTTTTCTGCAGGCTGCAGAGCCCCAACTCTCTCAGTCTGTCCTCACAGCAGAGCTGCTGCAGCCCTCTGAGCGTCTTTGTGGTCTCCTCCGGAATCATGACAGGTTCTTTAAATCAAGTGTAGGCTCCCTCATCTGAAAGCCTGTCAGATCCTTCAGAGCTTTCAGCACCCACCTACATGCCAAAAACCCTTCAGTGGCCTCCTTTTTACCAAGTCTGGCAGCTTCAGGAGGACTAATGCAAGAAAAAAAAATACATTGTCAGATGAAAAAAAGTTCCTTTTGTAATTCATCTGCAAAAGGATCTGGGTTTGGCCATTTTCTGCAAGAAAATATCCTCTGTTCTAAACAAAAACCTATCATTTCCCCTAGCCCCTACTCTCAAATGAGATCTGGGAGTCAGAACCTGCACATCACAAGTGCCTCTGTTGCATCAGGTAGTTCTTGTAGCATACTAAATGGTGCCTGCCACATCTTTTCTTCCATATGCTGACCACTGGCCAAGCAACCTTGGCCTAAGTTTAGGAATGCTTCCTTCCTTGCTACAAAAGCAAAGCTGTGGCTCAGCCTTATCCCCAGCCCCCTCCCTATGCATGCAGGCTGCAGCATCCCTCTTGGAAACAACCCTCCTGAAGCACCCAGCTCAGCCACACCACCCCGAGGAAGTATCACACCTTGCAGGAACAGGGCTTCTCTGCAGGGGAACAGATGAAAGCCAGAAGCTGGATGTTCATACAAAGTTCATGTTCAGTGCAAATCTTTGAAGGCAGGAAGGCCAAGCAGGGCTGGGGAAGCACTGTCTAGAGGACTCAGACTGTTTCACTCCACAAGGAAGTGTGCTAACAGCTGTGCTCCCCTCAGCTCCCTCCCCCTGCTGCCTACCACTTGGAGCAATGCGGTTGGCACTCCTGTGACAGCATTAGCCACACTCTGCATCTTAGCAGCTGGAACCAAAACAACCTGCAGAAACACTGTGCAGCAGCATCCAAGGCTGCCACCCTGTTCCCCATGTGTGGCACCACCTCCAGAAGCTCAGCTACAGCTTCCAGACAAAAAGAGCAGCCACTGAGGTTCCCAGGCAAGGAGGCATCTGCATGTGAAGTCAGAGCCAAGAGGGTTCAGGAGCTTCTGACCCTCAGATCTGTTTCAAAGGACAGTGAATTACCTCCAAGATAACAACAAGAGTTTTATTATCCAAGTTAACTAGGTACTTAGCTTTGAAATACAACTTCTTCCCCTGCATCAAAGGGCTGTTAATTTCAGTCTTGTAACAAAAAGAGAGTCAAAGAAATGAATGCAGCATCTGCCTGCGAGAGATGAATGCAAGATAAAAGGTGTCTGTGACAGAAAGCTGGCAGCAGCCTTATGATTTCTATTCAAGTTTGATCCGGGAACAACAACAACCCTTAAAACATTACAAAAGCTGTGGAAAAACCCTTTCCAAATCCCACAACGTAGCCGGAAGATGCAATTTCTCTTCTCCAATTGCTGCAACAGTCAACTGAGGTGAAGAGTCCAGACAAATCCAAACCTGTTATCCCAGTGTAACCAAGCACCTTGGTTTGCTCAAGTCTGCAATATTCTCCCCCACCACCTTCAGCTTCCAAATCGCTCTGCTCTTCCAAGCCTTCAGAAGGAAAGCAATTTCCTAGGGGTGTTCCTCAGCAAAGAACAGTGACAGCATGGCAGAACACCTCCAAAGGGTTTGGGCATAAATGGCTTGTGAGCCAGCCAGCAGAGGGGAAAAAAGCACTGGCATCTCTTGCCTGCCCAGGACAGGCTGTTCTCTGCATAAAGCAGCCAGGATCATCATGAGGTGGTTGTGTAACACAGGATTTCAGACATGCTCCAGTCCTGTTAACAGCAAGAGAAGCACTGAAGTCTGTCCCAGAGGTGTATCAGGAGTAGGTCAGCTGTGCTCTGCTCTAAGTGGACTCATGGCACTTAGAATCATGGAGTGGTAAGGTTGGAAAGGACCTCAAAGCTCAGCCAGTTCCAACCCCCTGCCACAGGCAGGGACACCTCCCACTAGTACAGGTCACTCAAGGCCTCCTCCAACCTGGCCTTGAACACCTCCAGGGAGGTTGTGGAGCACAGAAGCACCCAACCCAGATCTTTGATCACGCTGGGTGATTCTGTGCTCCACGACCTCCCTGGGCAACCTGTGCCAGTGTCTCACCACCCTCACTGCAAACAACTTCATCCTAACGTCCAGTCTAAATCTCCCCTCTGCCAGTTTAAACCCACTGCACTTCACACATTAGGGCAAGAGGCAGCAGCTCTCAGGGTTCCTATGGAAAGCTACTTCTGTCTAACCTTTAAACTGAGACTACCAAGTGAAGAGAAGCCAGCAGTGCACTCTGCCTGACCCAAGCCATCGCCAGTCTCTAGAAAGATGTTTGCCTCTGCTCCGTGAGGCAGCTGCCAAAAGCTGTGCAACTCAAACATTGGTTATAGGAGCAAAAACCCAAAGAAGGAGCAAGATAAACATGCAACAGACTAGGGCCCAGACATTTGTCAACATTCAGCAAACCACTCCAGCAGCATGCTTAGGAAGGTGAGCTCTCCAGAGCCAGGAATACCCCCCCCAGCAACCAGCCATCTTCCAATAAAGCCCTGAACCGAGAGGATATTCCTGGCAGACAGATTACACAAGAGGCAACTCACACTGCCAGCTTTACTGGAACACACACAGCAGCTCCCCAAAGCCCAGCATGCTGGGATGATGCCTCACTACATTTTCTGACTTGTCATTAGCCAAAAAAGTTTAATGACATGGTTGGACTCTGTGTTTAAATGTAATTGACCTGGGACATACCATAATTAGCAAGAGAGACCTCGCACATCTCAGCGAAGCCTGGAACTGGGCACAGCCTCAGCATGATGCAATGTTTTGCTTTCACCATTACCTGAAGGAGTCCTTGGAAGTTGCTATGGTTGGTTGAGATAAGCAGCATGACCAAAGGCTTGAGTTGGCTTCTTACATCACCCAGCAAAAGGCTTTGCATAACCCAGCACAATTTTAGGAGGCCTCTCCAGCCTGGCTGCGTGAAGTCCTATCCCTACCTGAGTGCAAGACAAACCAGAAGGGGCAGAGTAGGCCAAACTGCCATGGGTTGAAGCACTGTACAGAGGGTGGCTGTAGGACTACACATCCAGCCTCAGAGGACATCTGCACTGTAAGGTGGCCAGATATCCAAGAGCAACTTTTTCCTGGAAAAAAACAGTTGTGGTAATAGAAGTGTTTTTGCCAAGAAGCCTGACTAGGACATGCACCTACAGCACTGTTGAGCTGCATTTCTACCAGTTAGTGTCTGGAGTGGCTGTTTCAAATGGTAAGAAGTGGAATTTGTCCCTTAGTCTTGGTGGGACACACTCAGATTCGCATTCCTAAACCACAGCTTTACCAAGTTCTGAGAAAGAAGAGACATTTTAGGTAGTTTCCTCACCACCTGATGTGTGCCAACATTCAGCTGCACCTCAGCTGTTTAGCTGGAGCAATGAAGTGAATCTGTATGAATAGGTCCAGCACAGTGGGAAAAAGTGAGTAACAGTTGACATTGGCTGCTTCAGTACATGCAGCCAGGACAACCAGCTGAGAGTTAAGGGTGCTCTCAACCATGTAGAAGGAATATATGGTGTGACCAGCTGGGTGGATGCAGGGAGAGCAGTGGTTGTTGTCTGCCACAGCTTCAGCAAGGCTTCAGGCACTGGCTCAGACATGCCCATAGGCAAGCTTAGGTGAGTGGACAGCAAGGTGGGTTGGATGACAGAGCACAGAGGGTTGTGATCAACAGTGCAGGGTCTCATTGGAGGCCTCATGTAGGTTCAGGTAGGGACACTTTTGGCTTTCCAGGCAGCTGAGTCTGACAGCAGCCCAGTACTGTAACTGCTGGAAAGGGCACTGAGGAAGTGCTTAAGCATTCTTTGCTCGGAAAGATCCTGGCCACCAGTTAAGCTTAATTGCAGATATTGAAGTCATACCTGGAGCCCTGCTCTCCTTGTAATTTAGGTTCAAGCAACAAGGCTTCAAAGATATTCCACCCTCTCAAAAGTCAATTAACTGAACACAGTTTGCAGCTCCATACAAGGCCTCCCTCTGCTCCCTTAATGCCAAATAGCTTGGTCTTGCACACAGTGCACAGCCACAGGTCACAGTGACACTTAAGGCAGAAGTTCAGCAAGTGCTGCAAAGGTGACTGAAGCAAAGGTTTTGATTGCCTACTTGTCAAGAACCTACTGCAAAGCCAGTAGCTGCTAGCAGCTGATGCTCAAAGGTACCATAACACCCCAAGTGGCTTCAGAAAGGTTATTTCTTTTCAATTAGAAGTAGTCTTCTGCAAGAAAGGAATGGCCACTGCTCAAGGTCTGATGCCTGTTTGGGGGTGAGTGAAGGTGCCAAGATGTTTTTCATCTCTTCTGAATGCCCTGACCAAAGCCTGAGTAAGCAGAGGTGAAGATGCAGGTTCCTCATCTCTTCCTTCCCTCCCTAGGGCTTCTCAGCAGACTAAACTGTGGGTTTCCTCTCTAAAACAACACAATTCCTGTACCTGTAATTAAGCCAACAGCTTGCTGCTGTGACTATTCCAGACACCACCACCCCAGTCTTCTCCATTAAAGCCAACCACTCCAAAACCTCTCCAGTGAAAGAGACAAGAAACAGCAAAATAGGCGGTGAGGAAAAAGCTCCCTGAGCTGCTAGCAAGCCTGAGTTCCCTTATCTAGGCATTAAACATCTGCCAGTACTTTTACAGTTCAAAGGCAAGACAAAAGCTGTACAGTCAACCTATCCTCCCAACATACCACAACCATCATAGGTCCTCATAAGTCAACATGCCTTCTAAAGAAGTGTTTAATATCAACATTTGTACAGTCACTTAATTCCTGGTGAACCAAGTTATTTGATGTGGGCCACAGAAAGCTCCCATGACATCAATGGAAAGTTTCCAATTAGGAAACCAAGTTTGAAACACATTAATAGAACTTGAGAAATAGGAAGAAACCTTGTAGAAATAATCAAAGGATCTGTCCTTGAAGATGCACTCAAGTTACTTCTGAGCAAGCAGAGAGGCTGCATTGCTTTCTCAGAGCTCAGTGAGCAAGAAATATAGAGATAAGCAGAGTTCTGTTAGCTGCTCCCTTCAGTATCAAAGCTTCTGTCTCTTCTAAGGCTGCTTAGCCTCAACCCAAGTACCTTCTACTGTTTTTCAGCTCCTCCTTTGAGGAGGCAGGATGGCTGTGCCAAGATTTGCTGTGTACAGTCAGCAGTTTGGAAGTAATGAGAAGGCCACTGCCACCCACCACACTCCAACCTCCCTAACACAGAAGAGAAAGAGACTATCTAATGACTGGAATATCAAACAAAGTCACCACAGCCAACATCCTTCCTTAACCACCTCACAGCACAGATGAAAACCTTACCTCGCAGTTTGCTTTCCACAGTGAATGAATTACACAGCTCCCTCTAACAGCCAATGCCAGTATGAGCTGAAGTCATCCTGGCACCTTGGTGCCACCTTGGGAGGACCAGAGAGCAGAGCTGTGCGCCCCGGATGGAAGCAGCAGTTAACGGTGCTGCGCAGCTCTTCACCAGACTCGCAAACCAGGAGGGCTGCACTGGGTGACCCTGGATGCCACCTCCTTCCCTGCTGCCAGCCTGCCACCTGCTGGGCCATCTGCCCTGTCTGCCGCGGGCACCGTTCAGCACACACAAGTGCCAAGACAAGCTGGGTCCGTGGGAGGCTGAGACACGCGTGGTTTTTGCGCAGGCAGTTCTCTTTGCCCTGACTGCTCCTGTGTTGCCACACGGCTGTGCCCACGCAGTAAGCTGAGCTCTGCTGCCTGGCAGGTGGGAGGCTGGGGAGGGAGCACCACTGTGCATCTGCAGTCACACCCTATGAAGGACAGAGTGATTGCACCTCATGAATCTGAATCAGTGAATTTGGAAAAGACCTCTAAGATCATCAACTCCAACCATCAACCCAACCCCACTGTGGCCATTAGACCATGTCCCACAGTGCCATGTCTACATGTTTTTTGAACACCTCCACAGATGGTGACTCCACCACCTCCCTGGGCAGCCTGTTTCAGTGCCTGACCACTCTTTCAGGAAGGAGATTTTTCCTAATATCCAATCTAAACCTCCCCTGCTGCAGCTTGAGGCCATCTTCTCTCATTCTATCGCCAGTCACCCAGGAGAAGAGACCCACATCCATCTCACTCCAACCTCCTTTCTGGCAGCTGTAGAGAGCTATGAGGTCTCCCCTCAGCCTCCTTTTCTCCAGACTAAACCTCAGTTCCCTCAACCACTCCTCATAAGACTTCTTCTCCAGACCCCTCACCAACTTCACTGCCCTTTGGTTGAGACACAACCAAAATGGGCACTGCACAAATCCCTATAGAAACAGAACACCACCAAGTGCTCATGCAAGTACATCTAGCAACAAAAATTCTCTTCTAAGGCTACTAAGCTTAGCAAAGCAACAGAACCACAGGAGTTCTTTGTGGGCAGACACCTGGAGAGATCTGCCACCCCAGAGTGGCACAGCACACTTGCCACTTTCCCCTAGTGGAACCATGCACTGCTCTGGCTGTGGAGCAAGCAAGGGGGCAGTTGCACAATCACAGCCCGTCTGCAGATGTGGGTTACTGCTCCTTCCAGATCTCCCCTCCCACTTAGAGTGTTGACACACAAAGCTGTGCCTCCTGCAAATCCAGTTCAGTGTCCACACACCAGGCTTTATCTGATTACTCAGATAAAGGCTCAGGATTTAATGTTATTCCTGCCAAAAGTACAGATTTGGGCCTGTGTGGGCACACATGACCTGCCCCTTCAAGAATCTCACTGGAAACCAACATCTTGCAGCCACTTGGCAGGCCTCATACCCAGAGAAAAGTACATCAGGAGCACCAGTGCCTCAATAAACCAGGAAAGATGCAGCAGGGAAACATGCAGAGCAAACCCTCCAGGAAAGCTCTCAGTTCCTTCAAAAGTTGCTTCTTGCAAACACCAAGATAAGAAAGTTCAAGTATTTAGCAGCTTGTTGGTCCTTGAATAGATCATCTCAAGGTCAATTAACTAAGGGTGAAATCAAGAATAAACTACAGTATCCAAATTCCAGGATGGACCTCAGTCACTGAAACAGACTCTTTTAATAAACATCAGCTACACAATTTGCCCTTTTTCTTCTCCCCATCCCAAACCACAGCAAATCAAACCCACAACCTGGAGCACCAGTAGCACACCACCATGCTGGTCTGCTTCACTCCCTGTTTTTTCACCATTACCCAAGCCCACAGCCACTTCACAGCCCCTTTTTAACTCCTACACAGCAGCTGTACGTTGGCAAGACCATGTGCCACATACCTAACCTCACAGCAATATCCTGCTGGAATTGTTGCCATGTGTGCAGCTCTTCTGCCCTTCTCCTCTCAGGCTGCAAGCTAAGCAAGATCTAAGAGACTCATGTGCCTGAATCAATGCCAGAGCCAGGTCTGAGGCTGAAACCACTGGTAACTGCCTGTCTGGTCCTTGTTGCAGGAGGGGCACACAGCACTCCTAAAACCTTGTGAGGTAGAAAGGAGAAAGCAATGTCCTGGTTCATTAAAAAAAAGTAGACTGATTCACTCCCACCCCCAGTTCTATTTCATTCCAGCTGGAAGTGCACAACATGCCACATGGAAAACCCCAGATCATTAGTAGCTGGAGCTGTGTGGGACATCAGGCAAAGAAGCCAAGTGTTCAGGCCAGCAGTGCAGAGCCTTGACAGCAAGCTCAGGGTCAGGGCACAGCACAGCCTGCAGCAGCTCCTGCCTATCATACAACCCCAGAACACAAAGTCCAAGTAACTCCATTTCCTACTTACAGGAGTCAAGCCAGGTACTTTCCAGACTCACACAGACCCCAAACTTCATTTCAGCAGAACTGTCAACAGGTTTCTTCTGCAGCTGTTCAACAGTTCAGAGGAACCAGGACATAACCACCAATCTCCCAGCTCAGCTTACCCCTTACCAACTGCCCCATGAAGTTTGAGGTGTTGCTTTACACAGGCACCACTTGAAACTTCCAGTCCCAGATGTACTGGTGCCGTGAGATGAGCATGGAGCAAACCAATCCCTCGCTCACCACCCAAGCCCAATCCCAGGAACACAACCAGTTTAGCCTTCAAATAGCACAGGGACAGGCCCCATGTAGAACTTCTGACAGCCCAGCACCAGCCCAAACCATTCCACGTACACTTGAGTCCCAATTCCTCCAACAGCACGGACCAGACTGGTTGGATGCACCTCAAGAACACTGTTCTCCCCTCCAGGACTCAGAAGCAATGCTGCTTTCTTTGCAGCACAGCTCTCTAGGCTGTACCACTGCAGACTCAGGGATCCTGAAGCACCATGAGACCGCGAATTAGTATCTAGGCAAGACCTGCACTTGGTTAAACTCCAGAACTTGCTTCAAGCCTCCAGAGGGTGCAGTCAGAATCCAGGTACTTTCCTCATCACAGCTTCACACAGAGTTTAACTTGCAAAAGGCCACTGGGACCAGAAGTAATCCACAGTAAAGTTCTTCACAGTTTAAACTAAGAATGTCTAAACATCTGAAGCCAGTGTAGCCTTCTCATGTAGAGAACAGCTTGGCCTTACCCCTTGCTTGCTTTTCTTGGCTGTTTACCATCTGTGGCTCACGTTCTTCAGAACTAAGTTGTTTCTGCAGTTTTTGTGCAACCGAGTGCCTTTGTACATTTATGGTGTCAAGGCCCCATCTGGGATCTCCTCAGGACAGATTCCTGACTTGATAACATACCAGCTATCCAAAGAAAGCAGTTTGAAACTAACATCTACACAGCTGCTCTGACTTACAAGCTTCATCAAATTCCCCTCCCAGGCTAAAAGAAAAAGCCCATGTTTGGTAACTCCATTCAGACAGGACAACCTTCTGTCCCAAAGCTCTCCAGTCAGAAGTTTTTGCTCTCACTTTGAACTCAAGCAGGTGGTGCTGCTTATTAGGGTTTTTAGAAGTAAAAAGTTCTCTTATTCCAGGGAAAATTTTGCATGTTAAAAGCATTAGTAGCTTCTCATGTTCTGGCAGACAAAACCAGCCAGCAGAGCCATAAGACAAGGAAATGTTAGTGGACAAGACTCTTGAGGGTTAAGGGAGGAAAGCTAAGGCAAGGGCAGGTGGCTGTTTCACTCCCTTAAGATCAGGAGATGTTAATCCAAACACCTTTGAAGCTGAAGGTCAGTGCTGCTTGAACAACAGAGCCAGAGGGGAGGATGGCAAGGCATCCCAGTGTTTCACTGGTATGGCAGGAGGAGAGTGTCCCACTCCTAGCTGTGGCACTTCCACACTGCAGGCTGAAAAGACATTTCCCACCCAATTCCCATACATCTTTTCTAGTTGCACTGTTTTGAAGGGCCACAGGGCAGAACCTGTGAAATCAAACCTGCTATTCATATCCATGCCTGGTAATCAGGCAAGCAAAGTGTTAGCTTTATGTTTTTCCCTTTCAAAATTACTCAACACTTTGCTTTAGAAACTGGAGCAAGGGCACGCACCAGGTCAGATACATAGAAAGGATTAGCCCACAGCTGTCCCTGGCTTGTGCCCCTGCACTCATCCCTCTAAACCACACTGCCTGGGGGACACACACTCCTGTCAGACTGCCACGAGCACCAGCTGGTCTGGAAAGCTCTGGACCTTAAGCCAAATCCCAAGCATGACAACACCGGACAAAAGGATCTGTCCCCAGCAGTCATGAGACAGCACCAGGCACCCATCTCAAGCCTGCATTTGGATCTGCTCATCCCACAGTCCCCCCATTCCCAAAGCAGGGGCCCCAACAAAGGCAGATTGTAGTACTCAGGCAGTCCCTTGGGCTGGGACAGATCAAATTTTACTCAATTCCAACATTCCAGGTCAGGCTGGATGGGGCTGATCTAGCTGAAGATGTCCCTGCTCACTGCAAGGGGGTTGGAGTAGATGACCTTTAAAAGGTGCCCTCCAACACAAACCATTCTGCTTTTCCTCACTTCTTTGGAGGAGGTGACACTGCTTTAGTAGTCCCTGGGGAAACATCCAGCACATAACCCATCTTTGCTAAGGGCAACTGCACTCATCCTCCCCCTCCTCCTGCAATTATTCACTGAAACAGTGGCAGCTCCAGCAGTTACTCACAGGCAATTCGAGAGCCACATTTTGTTGCTCAGTGTAGAAACTGGAAATGAGTCAACACCTCGACATCAACCCCTCCTGCCATGACCACCAGCAGAGCAGTCCAGTGACTGCAGTTTGGCAACCTTGGTTCTCAGACACTTACTCACTTTTATTCTGCAGGCATTACGCAGCTTTGTCTGGAAGCAGCTAGTGCCCAACTTGTATCTTTTACCATTAAATTCACATACTAAATCACATCAATGCCTGCAGGCAGAGGAGCAGGGCAGCAGTTTCACAGCCAGCCACATACATCAGCCTTTGGCCAGGTTAGGGAAACTCATACCAAAACAGAGCTTGTTAGTATATTCCATGCAGGTCTAGGAAGCAGATTCTCCACTGCTAGAATGCTACATCACTCTACTGGTTTATACACCTCCAAATCTCCGTCTACAGAACATGAAGATAAGCACAGTCCAGCTGAGGTCATCTCATTGATGCTCGCTGCCAACACCAGTTAATCCTCACTCCCCTTGTCAGCACAAGCCCTCAACATCTCCAGACTCAGTCAGTGCATGTATATCAGAGCCCAAAACCATGAACACAACTGGCAATTGTCTACTAGAGCCAGCCTAGGAGATGCCAATTCCTTCCACATCTTACATCCTTCAAAAACTACATTGTGACTGCAAAGATGAACTGTCAGCATGGTCTGCTCTCATTCACAAAGCCTGGCACACACACTGTCCTGACAGGCTCACTAGCTGCAGATTTTTAGTTCCAGTAACTTCATGAATTCTTAATTAGCTCTCACAAGACTGAGTTGACAAGACAAGCAGCCCTTGCAGAGTGCTTTCAGTGCTCCTGAGAAAAGGAAATGCAAGGGGCCAGGGGAAAAAGACGGCAGAGCACCAAGCAGAGAACATTTTCCACATCCAGGATCTAGCAGCAGTGAGCTGACTCCACACAACTGCAGGATGCATCAGCTAGCCAGTTCCTGGAACACAAACCCACATCTCAGGAGTATCTGAGTTTACAAACAGAGTCCAACCACAGTACAGTGCACTTCACTCTAAAGAGAGGGGAGAGGCTACAAAAGCCTGCTGCTGATGTGCTGCAATAATACGATCCCCCCCAGAGGAATTACAGTACTAAAGTTCATCCCTTGCCTTCAAGGGAGAAGAAAAAACATTGTTGCTTTATGTGTCCATCATCACGAGCACTGAGAGCCATCCCAGGGCCAGTGGCCAGGCACAGTGACAGAGCAGGGAGGAGACCAGCACAGTAGCCACTGGTTGGTCAGGGCAGACACTCCTCCAAAGCCAGCGGAGTGCTTCTCAGCATCGCCATTCGCTTTGTAAACAGCAGCAGGGCTCCATCACATTCCCAGCAGTTCTCTTATCAACTCCCCACAGAAATGGACTTCCTCATCAGCTGGGAGAGCCACTCTGACACTGTCCATCCTTAGCCAGATTTTTATTACAGTCCACTGGGAACTCCACACAGTTTGGTCTCAGAAATTGAGTAGTCAGCTTGCACCCAGAGAGACTGAGCTGCCTACAGCACTGTGCTTAGTAGTGGTGGGAAATGTAAAGACTGCTTCTAGAACAACAGGTTCCTAAACTCATCCTGCATTGTCGTGTGGAAAATGAGAGCTAGCTGAGCCTTCTCCAGGGTGGCAACTCCATTTTTATACCAGTTTGCAGATTTCCCCATCTGGAGCAACAGCTCAGACAATTCATGGGCTCCTAACCAAGCATGGCTACCAGCAGCCACACTGACCACCCACTTCTCCAGCAGCTTAAGCAGAGCAAACGACACAGCTCAGCAGCAGGCCACAGCAGGTGTCAGCTCTTCGCACAACCACAGTCACAGAGGCACTTCATACACAGGATTATATAAGCTCCTATTTCAGTGGCATAGGTTTACGTAGTACAAAACCTGACACATTAATGAGGTTCTGCAGGGTGTGCTCCAGAGACCACCACGGTAACCACCGACACCGACCAACATCCGAGCCTGCTCTCTCACCCAGCTGAAGCTCCCCGCACCGCCCATGAGGAGCGTCAGCTTCTCAAAGCCACCCACAGCCACCCCAGCCCTCAGCCACCGCATCCCACCCGCAGGAGCCCCGCGAACACCGAGGCTTCTGCAGGCCCCGCGGCTACTCCGGGGCCAGCCACCGCCACCAGCGCTCCCCCAGGACCGAGCCACAACAGCGGCGAGCCGCAGCCGAGCCGCCGGGCGTCTGCCAGTGCCTCGGCGCTGCCCGGGCAGCTCCGAGCGAGCATCCTCACCCCAGCCCAGCACCTGGCGCTGTTTCATCTAGCGGCAACCGGGGGCAGCTCAGAGGGCGGGAGCAAGGCAAAAGTGGAGCCCTGCTCCGCGCCCCCGGGAACGGAGGAAGGGAGTCGGAGGCCGCTGCAGCCGGGAGAAGAAGCCAGGCCTGTCACCGCTACTCCAGGGAACGACCACCCCAGGATCAGCCCTGAGCCGCCCGGGCCCGCGGGCACCCCCGAGCATCGCCACCCGGCCTCACCCCACGCCCTTACCGCTACCAGGCTGGTGGCCGGACCATGGCAGCGACCGGGCCGAGCCCCGCCGGAGGCTGCTCCCGGGGCCGCAGTGCTGAACGCGGAGAGGGCAGCGCCCGGCTCTTCCCCGCCGCGGCGGGGAGGCTGGAGCCGCAGCACCCCAGCTCCTCCCGGCGCCAGGCGCGACAAGCGGGGCCCGGCCCGGCCGTCACATGGCCCAAATAGCGCCCGGCAGCAGCCCCGCTCCGCCCCCGGCCTGGCCCGGGGCGCGGCCCCGCTNCTGGCCGGCGTGAGATTGGGCTCGTTCGGTTTCGTGCTGCCCGCCCTGCTCCGGGAAGGGCTGGAGACGCGTCCGGGAGCAGCCCGCGGCTGTGCGGTCGCTGTGTGGACGAACTCGTCACCTTGTACTGAGTTGCGTCCTCCGTGTCCTTCGCCTGTCTCGCTGTCACAGTATTGCAAACGCTCCAGGGAACGCCTGTGTGCTTTTTAGAGCTGATTTGGTTACCAAAAGAACAGTTCTGTTCACTTCAGGGATGGGTTAGTTGGTTGGTGGGTTGTTTTGTTTCGGTTTGTTTTGTTTTTCCCCATAAAGTAACTTTTTTTGGGACAATTCTGACCGTGTCCTTCCTCTCCGAGGTGATTCATCTCCCAGTGTTCTCAGACAAAAGGAGTCTGTTTGTAGCAATACTGCTCGGGGCTACAGACCGGTGGGCTGGCATGAAGCAAGCCATGCTGCATGGGATCCCACCGAGGACCACCTAAGAGCTGTAGGAAGTGGTACGAGTGATTCAGGGGGTGGCAGCCTGCCGAGAGCAGAAGCAGTGTCCCTGCACCCTGCTGAGCCCAATGGATTTCGGGGATGGCCTCGATCAGTTCTCATCACTAATTTGCTTGGGGTACATGAAGGGTGGGAAAAAAAAAAAAAAAAAAGGGCGGAGTCCATTTATGTGTCCTCATTTTTATGTCCTTACTTCCAGAGGACTTTGCTTTCATCTTGGCTGAACTTCATTTCCAGCACAGGGCCTTAATTCAAGCAAGGTTCAACAATAAATGTGCAAGTGCATTCTCCTGACCTAGCTAATTTAATTAAGCAGGCTTCTAAGCCATTTTCCCCCTGGCTGTGCTCTTAGGGAGTGGGGAGGCAAAGCAGTGAGTAAAGTGCTTGTGTGTATGTATGCTGGATCCCTGGGGAGGTTGGTGGAAGGAGATGCACTCTGCTGAGAGCTAGACAGGCTTTTGGACATGTTTCATGGGCCATACGTTAATGTATGATGTAGTTATGCCAGTGCTTAAAATCCTGCAGCTGCACATGGGATGAAATCCAACCACAGTCCCCAAGGACCATAAACTCCTCACTGCTAGGTTATTTTTCTCAGTGCATAAAGGGTGGCTACCAGCAGCGTGGAGACTCCCTTTTTAGTAGGAGTGGTATGGAAAAGACAAGGGGCGATGGGGACATGTTACTGGGGGACAGATTCCAACTGGACTCCAGAAGAAAAGTTTTCACAATGAGAACAGTGAGACATTGGAATCATCTCATAAGGGAAGCAGTGGATTCCCCCACACTGGACAGTTTTAAGACTGAGCTTGGCAGGGTGCTGGGCCATCTCATTGCAACTGCACTATCACCTGGAAAGGTTGGACTGGATGGTCCTTGGGGTCCTTTCTAACCTGTGATTCTGTGAGGTGGTCACAGCAGGGCAGCAGGGGTAGGATCCAGTGCTGAACCCACCAAACTGTCTGGAGAAGGTGGAAGATATGAATGCAATAGAAAACCTGAGGGGAGGGGGTAGTTAGTTTGATGACTACTGCCCACCTCCTCACTCCTTTCCATGCAGTCAGAAAAAATAAATCCCAAAAGAGGATTTCAGCCAACACAAGGCAAAAATTTCTGTTAAAGATGGGACAGTGCATGAGTACAAAGCTGTTCATGAGAGCATTCACATCTTTGCAGGACCGAGGCAGTAATTTGTTAAGCATATATTGAAGTCCTTGGGGAACAGCTGCTCTGTGCCAGCCATTGTGGTTCATTTAAAAAAAAAAAAAGAAAAGCCCAACACATTCACAGTAGATTAAGTTTATTGCTAAGCTGACCAGAAACATCAGGGAGATTGTAGATAAAGCACAAATATGTTCACACCCTGCAAGAGAGAAAGAGAAGATTTATGTTAAACAGATAGATACTTGGGTAGCTTTTCCAAACACCTTCACTTTGAGCAGGTGCTGCTCCTGTCTAAGTCAATTTCCCCACTGATAAGTTCTTCATCCCCCCACAGCGTTGTGGACATCTTTCTGTTTGGCCTTTTCTTGCAGATTACTCTTCAATTCTTGGGCAGTTGGCCAAGCCTTGGGATCTCACATTCACCCAGAGACCCTGTAAATACTGCTCTGAGGGAGCTGGGGAAGCAGTGTGACACTGCAGACTGCTCTGGTGTTGGGTATTGCCACACTTGCAGCTTGTTGTGTAAATCCAGTGTTGTGGAGACTTCTCCCAGGTGATCACTGT
This sequence comes from Eubucco bourcierii, assembly GCA_013396675.1. Classification (NCBI taxonomy): domain Eukaryota; kingdom Metazoa; phylum Chordata; class Aves; order Piciformes; family Ramphastidae; genus Eubucco; species Eubucco bourcierii. The sequence goes on along the minus strand of VWZE01024406.1, from coordinate 638,945 downwards.
TGGGAAGATCCTCTCCTGTCTCTTTCCCTGCCTGATATTAGGAAGAATCTCTTTACTGTGAAGGTGGTGAGACACTGGAACAGTTTGCCCAGAGAAATTGTGGACTTCTCATCCCTGGAAGTGTTTAAGACCAGGCTGGATGAGGCTCTGATCAAGATGGTCTAGCAGGAGGTGTCCCTGCCCATGGCAAAGGGGTTGGAACTAGATAATCCAACTCGAGCCCTTTTATGATGCTTCTGCCAGAGCCAAAGCTGATAGAGTAGTGTGTCAGGCATATGTTTGCTGGAGAGGAAGACAAACTGAGGCATTGTGTAGGAAGACTCCAAAACTGCTTAGAATTTGAGCTCTGTGGACCAGGTTCTCCTTTACTACACTTAGTAGAGTGTACCTACCTGAAATGCTCTGTTTCATTGCTGCCCAAGTGGGAGGCTGCTGTGAGACCCTGTCTGGTGGGAGTGGGCAGAGGCAAGCATGTATTAGTAATCTAGAAGGCAGAAGTGAGGCAGTGGTTGATGAGTTGTGATGCCTAGAGACGTGGATGGGGAATTTTCCTCTTACCCTGAGACCTTTTCTTGCCTATCTGCTGTGACCAAGATGAGTAACAGAGCCAGGGCCAGGGCCAGGGTCCTGAGGAACGGCCAAGATCTTTCTCGTGGAGACTCAGAAGTAGGTTCTCCTTAGCCTGCCTGGCCACAGCTCTGCAGGGTGAGCACAGCATGTGTCCCTTCTGCAGCAGCAGAGACATGTCATCACCCAGTCCAGGAAAGCTGTGAATGATGTCTGAGAGCTGTACAGGAAACTCAGCAGGCTTTAGTCTGCCTCTGAATTCAGCTGCTCTGCTAACTCCAGCACTGTTCTGTTACCTCCTGGCAGTAGTGGTCAGCACTGACCCCTTACCCCTGCCTGAGCACCCTGCACCACATTGCCATTGCCAGCTGTGAGCTGCTTTCTCTGAGGGCTGCTCACAAGTCTGGTCTTGTGCTCCAGTTCCAGGTGTGCAAGGGTTTCCTGCTGGAACAGAGATATCTGTTCTTTACAGTGAGAGGGAGAAATGGGGTGGAGGAGGTCTAAGAGCAGCAGGGAAGTTGGAGGAAACCAGACATGACAAGTGCTGAAGCAGAACGTTTCAGCTTTGTGGTGGCTTCTGGCCAGATGAGGTCACAGCTCCTATGGAATCTTGTCTCCTTTTATTTCCTTAATGTTTGACTTTCTTGCTTCCTTAAGAAGCAGGAATTGCTAATCTTCAATCACTTGCTTTGAATACTGCCCACATCTCAAACAGCAGTGCAAACAGTGCCGGGGGGTGTGGGGGGGGACCAGGCTGAGGAATGTCAGCGTTTATGGCCTGCAATGGAATCCCTCTCAGCCTAACTGGCGATGGAGCCTCCACTAGAAGGAACTTTTCCAGGTATCCTCCTTGTGAATTTATGCTAAGATTATTAAAAGGAAGGTGGGAGGGAGGCAAGATTATTAAAAGGAGGTGGGGGGATGATTTGGCATGCCTCCTTTTTGTGGTCAGCGTCGAGTATTGTAGCTTGACTCAGTTCTGGAAGTGGATGAGCAGCTGCCTCCTGCGCGATGGGACCCTTGCGAGTGTCTGAGGCTGAGCACCTAAATCCTGCCTAAGAGCCTCTCAGGCTGGCACAGGCTTGTGGATGTGTTTATGCCTGCCTGATTCTGACCTCGCAGCAGCAGGCTGGTAGACGGGAGCCAATAAAGGGGATCCTGTTGCTTTGCATTTGTGCGTGGGGGGGTGTCTAAAGACAGGCAGGCAGAAAGCATTCTGCTTTCTACACCCTGGGGAGAGGAGGAGAGAAAGAGAGTAAACACTCTGCCCGGAAACAAGTACGTGCTGCATGCAGGCTCTGCCGGTGGGAATTAAGGGAGACAATGCAACAGATAGTGAACAATGAGTGTCTGTAATGTACAGACACAAAGCCAAAGTAACCCAGTGTGCTGCAGAACAGAGAAGGAGCCTGTTAAAACAGCAGCCTCGTGAGGTAGAAATCCTGCCAAGCCTGCTTAAAGGACAATCAATGAGCCCTCCTCAGCTGGAAGACAGCTCAGTGTGGTGGAAAAGGGAGTAAAAAACAGTGGGATGTTGGAGGGGGGAAAAAAGGAAATATTCCCCAAGGGCTTTTTGCAGAAAGGAAAAAAAAAAAAATCTTCCCATTAGTTGGTCTCTTGTGGATTCCAGTGTCAGCACAGTCAATGCAACACTTTGCACCACAACACGACTAGCTGAGGCTGGTGCCTGAAATTAAAGCCTTTGTCCAGCACATGGTGGAATCCAGGTATTTTGCTTTACATTTTGGAAAAGCAGGGGCTGACTGTGATGTCTCCTGTGCTGGGTGTGAAATGACCTGCCTTAAAGGACGGGATAGATGTAACTCTGCAGAACTTGGATGCAGAAGGTGCTCTACAAACTTCCAATTCTACCCGGAGCAACCCTTACAGCAGCAGCTAGCAGTTAGCTCTGCGGCACATGTACAACAGACATGACTGCCTCACCATGAGGGCACATGCCAGGGGTGACCTCTAAGATTCACTGCCTTTACTGGCTGACGCAGCTGTCTGCAGCGGAAAGGACACATCACAGCTCTCCTTTTGCTTCCTGCACTCTGTCACTAGCGTGGATGTAGGTGCTAAACACTTGGCCAGGGTCTGCATGAGAAGCCGTTGGGAGTGCAGAAGCAGCAAAATGAGTTCTGTGTTGATGAAGAACCATAAAAGGAAAATGGTAGCAGCCAGGATGAGACAGGAATGGCAGCTGTGGCGTAGCTCCCGGGAGAGCAGGCTGCCGGGAGAGCGCCTGTGCCACTGTGTGTGGCTCAAGGAACAGCAACAAAAGAGCTGGTGGCAGAGGCCCAGCTGCATGTCCTGTGCCCCTGGGAAAAGCTCCCTTGGCAGGGCTGGGCTGTGCAGAGCGGCTCCCTGCAGTCCCGCAGCGTGAGGAAGCAGCACCCTCTGCTGCCGGCTTGGTTGCTGCGGAGCACCTCAGCGCTTCCAGGGAAAGCGCCCACGGCCGCGTCCCTCTGCCGGTGCGAACCCCCGCAGCCTGTGGGTGGTTTGTGTGTCAGTTCAGTCGTGGCAGAACTCTGCTGCCGGGAATGGGATGCCAGGCAGGGCAGCGATAAGAACGGCCCTGGGCTTCCTGCTGGGAAGGTTCTGTCTGCTGCCGTCGCTGGCAAGAGCTGTGCCTGGTGGTGTTTGAGGAACACGACTGACGCACACCGCAGGGATGTGGCAGGCCAAAGCTCCAGACTCTTCCAAACATCTCCTATCAGCAGCCCAGGTGCCAGTGGTGCACAGCAGGAGGAACGGGCAGCGGGCAAAGCGCCGCCACTCACCCTCCCGCATGCCCTGCCAGCGCTGCTGCTGGCCACGGGCACGAGAGCCCCACGGGGCTGGGGACGCCAGGAAGGATTCCCTCACCTCCCACCCCTCAGCAATCCGTGGGGCCCGCAGCCAGATGCTGTGTCACTACCCTGCTGGCTCCCTGGAAGGCTGTGGGATGATGCAGGATCTCTGCAGTCGGATCAGACCTATTCGCCCATGGTTTTCCCCACCCTTTTGCTGAGGACTTTTTGGGGTTTTTCCCACATTAAACTGTTTAACATCAGCTCTGTCCCACAACCACGTTACCAAGTGAGATAGGTATGCACACCTCAGAGTACTTGGTCTCTTCCTCCTGTTTCTTCTCTCTCCCTGAATACAGCCTGCCCTTTCCCCCAGCATCTGGCCCCAAGGTTCCTTAAACTTGGTACCAGCTGCAGCTCCAGGTATACCTTTGAGCTCACATTCCATCCTACCCCTCCCATCTCATCCTCTTCCAAGTCTTCAAACGCACAGATGTGTGCCTTGGGCATATTTTATGTGCCAGCCCTGAAATATGCCCACAGAAAGAAAAGAAAAGCGTGCAAAAACTGCCTGAATCCTCTTAAAAATAGACTGGGATCTACAGAAGAGAACCTGATGAGTAGTTTATGTCTGTGCAAAGGTCTCGTTTCAGCACAGCCAAACATCACTCACACAAGACCTGGATAAGGAGATGCCTACAACAGGGAGCCCTGTTTAAGGACCAAATGAGCGGTGCCTGGTCAGGGTGCCACCAGGACACCGTTTCTGCAGGCAATTCCTCTCTGGAGAGCAGTCTTGTCGGGTGCCAAGCCAGCGTGCCCTGCCGCAGGGAGCAGCTCCAGGGCACCGGCCTGGCACAGCCTGCAGTGGTGCTTGCGGGAGAACCTGGTGCTGCATTGCTACAGGATGTCATGCCAGCTCTGCAGGGGGAGCAGCTGGAACGAACTGGATCGATTCGCATTACCCACAGACACCGCACAAGGCAGCTTGCTTCAGGGGCACTCTGACTCCTGACATGTACTGGGTTTCACTCTTCTGTCTCCTTCCTTGCCTCTTTATAGGCAGCAGCCATATTTTCAGTCATCTTTTGGGGAAAGGAAGGCAACAACCCAAATTCCTGCTAAGGCAGGTGATGAATCCAGAGTCACTAATCCTACTCAGGATATCCCTGAAGGAGAAGTTAAACACAGCACTGAACAAATGGTTCTGAAAATCATTAGGATGCTGAAAGTCTTTCTGCTTGTATCACCTCTGCCTCTGCTCCCTGTGTCTGGGGAGGATTCACTAATGCTCAGACTGTTTGGAGCATCTCATTTCAGTGGTGTGCAGTGGTTTCTAAGCTAGAAGAAACCTCCAAACTAGAATTAAAACACTTCTGACTTGGATGGGAAAATACTGTCCCAGCCCTATGACATGACCTAAATCTCTTCACCTGCACAGCCAGCTTCAAGTGTGTGGGTCACTTAGGTAGCTCAGCATCACCCACAGCATCACAAAATGTCATGTACACATCATAGCAATGTAGCTGGACACCCGGGGGAGCACTGGAGAGGATTTGGACACTGAGAGACCCACATCACTTGGGCATGTAGAAGTGCTCTGCTACATGAAGCAAGAAAAGATCTGATTTAAATCCTCCTACCCTCCTCTTACCAGGAAAATGAAGCATTGCCCTGGAACAATGTGATGAAGTTTGCCCTACTCCTTCTCCCCACCTTCTCAGGGCACACTGCACCTCTTCTATGCAATGGGGGTGCCAGTGGAGATTTTCCTTTCACTGGGGAGGTTGCTGGTTCTGGAAAGGAACATTCTGAAAAGGAACATGGTGAGTGTGGGGTAGGCTGTGGATGGAGTCTATATGGACTTCAGCAATGCCTTTGACACCCTCTGCCACAACAAGCTCCTGGCAAAGCTGGCAGCTCCTGGCTTGGACAGATTCACTCTGATATGGGGCAAGATCTGGCTGGAGGGCCAGGCCCAGAGAGTGGTGGTGAATGGTGCCACATCGAGCTGGTGGCTGGCACCAGTGGTGTGCCCCACAGATCAGTGCTGGGCACAGTCCTCTTCAATATCTTCATTAATGATCTGGACCAGGGCATTGAGTCCAGCATCAGTGAGTTTGCAGATGACACCAAGTTAGGAGCAGGTGTGGAGCTGTTGGAGGGCAGGCTGCATGGGTGGGCAGAGGCCAATGGGATGAGATTGAACAAGGCTAAGTGCAGGGTTCTGCTCTTTGGCCACAACAACCCCAAGCAGTGCTGCAGGCTGGGGACAGAGTGCCTGAGAGCAGCCAGGCAGAGAGGGACCTGGGAGTGCTTGTAGGGAAGAGCTGAACATAAGCCAGCAGTGTGCCCAGGTGG
>VWZE01024406.1:575124-633157 GCA_013396675.1 Eubucco bourcierii | reverse complement strand
ATTCAAGAGAGATGTTGAGGTGCTGGAAGGTGCCCAGAGAAGGGCAGCAAGGCTGGGGAGGGGCCTGGAGCACAGCCCTGTGAGGAGAGGCTGAGGGAGCTGGGGGTGTGCAGCCTGCAGAAGAGGAGGCTCAGGGCAGAGCTCATTGCTCTCTGCAGCTCCCTGAAGGGAGCTTGTAGCCAGCTGGGGTTGGGCTCTGCTGCCAGGCACCCAGCAACAGAATGAGGGGACACAGCCTCAAGCTATGCCAGTGAGGCTCAGGCTGGATGTTAGGAGGAAGTTCTTACCAGGGAGAGTGATTGGCATTGGAATGGGCTGCCCAGGGAGGTGGTGGAGTCACTGTCCCTGGAGGTGTTGAAGCCAAGCCTGGCTGGGGCACTTAGTGCCATGGCCTGGTTGATTGGACAGGGCTGGGTGCTAAGGTTGGGCTGGGTGAGCTTGGAGCTCTCTTCCAACCTAGTCGCTTCTGATTCTATGCTTTGGGCATCAGCTGGACTGGAGGCCAGGCCACTGTGCTGTGTAATACCTTTGGAGCCAGAGTCACAGCACAGCTGGGTCTGGAAGTTCAGCTGCATAATCTCTGCTCACAGGCCTTGAACAGATTACAGTTAAAAATGCAGCTCGGTAAAGTCTATGTTATTAAGGAGCTCTCTACTATGGTGATAGTATCTATGGAAATGCAACTCAGGGAGTAAATGTGGATCAGTGGAGACTTTCCTAAGGCCTGGTGATTGGAGAACTCTACATAGTACTGGGTGACTCCATCTTCTCACCTTAAAAGGGCTTTGGCTGTTCCTCTGTTTTGAAAAAGTCCTGGCCTTGTTTGGATGACACCCAAAAGAAGAGGCTCACATTTAAGACTGCTGCTTCCACAGGACAGCAAACTCAACATTGTCCTCTTTCTACAATTGGACCTTTAAAACTTCACTCACCAAGAGGACAGGAAGAACCCAGAATGAGCACCAATCCTTGCAAGAATAAAAACCTAAAGAGTTAGACCCAGAAATGGTAACCAACATTTGAAAGAATAAAAGCCTAAAGAGTTATACCTAGAAATGGTAACAAACATTTGGAAGTATAAAAGCCTAAAGAAAGAGTTTTACCCAGAAATGGTCACCAACCCTTGCAAGCAATTCAAAGCCTTTTAAAAAATAAACCCAGAATCATCACCAACCTTTGGAAGAAACTAAAAGACACTTTTGTTCAAAACTCTTTTATTTTTACATAAACATAATTCTTTATTCATTACAGAATGTGGAAGGAGTCACAGAACTTTACTCATGGAAAAATAAGATTTGACTATTTGATTTATAAAAGTTGAAGTGACAAATTAACGACTTCCAGTGTTAGTTGTCCTGTCAAATGTATAGAGGACTGCACCACTGAGCTGCAGGAATGCTTTTGCCATTTTAAAAAAGTCAGAAAATTGGTATCCATAAGTAGAAAGAGACTGTAAGAAGTTATTCCATGGAGTTGCCTTTGCAAAGAAAGGTTAATGCAAGCTCTCCAGAAGGTGCCTATGTCCTATTAATAGCTTTCACCAAACCAAAATAGCATCACTCCCTTGGCCTGGAGCCCAGTGGATTTCTACCATTCCTCCTCATCAGATTTGTTGCTCGTTTAACCCTTTTCTCCCCATCTCTCTCTCTTGCCAGTCAGACACTTGCTATTTAAAAGTATTTGCTTTTCATTTGGCACATGTCCAATATCAAAGAGTTGGATAGGAATTGTCTGTGTAAGAAAGAAAACTTAGTTCTAAAAGAGCACCCAAACAAGCCAGACAGCTCTGCTCACCAAGGGAAAAGTGTGTGAGCTTTCACTGGATTTTAGTATAAACATCTAGGATGAATTTGGGGCTGAGCCATTGGAGATTTTGCAAACTGACTCTATTTTCAGCTGGAAACAACAGTAGTTCTCTAGGGGAAAAGAAACAACCAACCAACTACCAAACATAAGCTTATTTAAAAGTAGAAACAAACTTCTCCAAACCCAGTACTTATTTCAAAAGGTCCAGGCCAAATATGAACAAGGAAGTGCAGGAATAAGAAAACATTAATGCCACAATCATCTGTACAGTAGTAATGCATTCAGCTCTTCACACCACCACATCTCTTCTCACACAGGTCAGTTTTTCACTCCTGTTCCCTCACACCAAACACAAAAGGACTGGAATGAAGTTTGCATGGCTATTTTGGATTTAAAAATGAAGTTTGGATTTATGGACGTAGCAGATCTGAACCATCACCCCCTGCACAGCTGTTCCAGCCACTCTGCTATGCTCTGGAGCACTCATCAATGAAGAGAGTAACTCCACTGAACTGCCAGGCAAACGCTCTTGTTCCAGACTCCAGTGTCAGCACACCCACTTGACAAGCCAGTCCTGCTGCAAGGAACCTGCAGTGCTCACCTTCATCACACTTTTCTATGCCACCCTCCTTCCCCTGTGATTTATTTTTCAGCCTTTGGTGTTTGTGCTGGCAGCTAAACCTGCCTGTAACCACAAAACCTAGTCCTGAACACCCACAGAAGATGGATAATGGATCAGAAGATGGATAATGGAGAAGCAGCCGCGCTGGCTGTCAAACCAGAGCCCTTAAGGCACTTGTGTCTTTTCTGCAGCTGAGCAAGCTACAACAGCACCACCACAACTCCCTCCTTTCTCATGCAAATGCAAAGTGATGTGCAGCAGTGCAACTCAGCTCAGCTCAAACACAGAATGTAAGATGCAGCTCTTGTGGACCATCTGTGAGGTGGGGGAGGGTGTCTGCCAGAAATCACAGCCGGGCTCTGAGAATCTGCCTTGTCCTGCTGCACAGAGCTCCTGCCAGGTTATGTTCTCCCCGGCTCTGTTTGCCCAGGGACTGCTGACAGGTAACCTGCTCCCTAGGCAGCTCAGTGCACTTTCAGCTGTGAAGTTAGCAGAAAACAGCTCTGATTTCTGCATTTAACCAGAAGCATTACGCTGAAAGGCAATGACCTGGGAGCACACCTCGCTCCATGTCCTGTCAGACTGCAGCACCCAGATCTCCATCTTCATTGCTAGGATTCAGCAGATACTTGCACAGAGAAGGAGCTGAAGACAATTCTTATTGCTCATCTCTCTAAAGCAAAGGCTCCTCCTTTCCCTGTACTGCAGATATGCAGGTCCCTAATGGGTCACCAGACTCCCAGGTCCAAGTCCTGAGGATCCCAATTTTCCCTTGTGATGCTCCAAGACTGTGGAGGGTGGCCAAGCTCTGCTGAAAGAACAGCACACGAGTGAGTGCTGCTCCTCATGGCCAGGACACCAGCTCAAGCCAGCATCGGGGTCCCTCTGTCACCTCTGAGCCACCAGCTCCACCTGGTCACCTTCACACAGCAACTTCTCCACAGAAACACAGCCAGCACTCACAGAAACAAGAGAACCAGCTTTGGAAGTGGCCTCTGCTCCTATGCAGAACCCTTCCTGCTGGCAGCCAGTCCCACATCCATGCTCCATCTTCCTGCAGAGTTTGTCCCATTCTAGTGCAGCCCTACAGGACTGCCTTTGTCTCTAGCCTCCAGAGGGCCATCAGACCAGATCCTCCCACTCTGTACTGTCTTGATCTCTTTACCAAAAGCTGCACTCTGGTTTGCTGTGGTAAATTACCCATCAGAGAAGATCACAGAGCATTTTGGGCTATGGTGAAAGCAGAGAGCCCCCCACTGTGTATGGCAGCACTCTAGGAAGGTGAGAATTAGGGAGGGGAGTGGAGTCTCTAGGTAGGACTAGAGGTCTCCAACCCTTCCTGTGAGCAATGCCCCTATACACTTCTACAACCACTTAATGCTGTCCTGTCAACACAGAGATGTGATTTACTGGTTTCCCTGTGCCCAAGAGATATGTACAGTGAAAATTTCCTCCCCTTGTAAGCCACTGTCCTGGAGATCAAACCCACCCCCAGCCCCTGCAAACACTGCAACCACCTTAACGTGTGTAGTAATGACAGATACCTTAATGGTTTACAAAGCTGCCTCCTGTAGGAATGTCATAATGGCACTGACTGACACTGCAAGCTTCACTTCTGAGGACAGAGAAAAGTTCACCTCAGAGAACAAGACACAGTAGAAAAAAACATTTCTTTGCTAGCTAAGGTCAAACAGCTTCTCTGGACACCAAGCTTCTCCCTCAGTAATTATTGCACTACAGACAGACAGCAACTCTGGGAACTGCCATCTTCCTCACCCTGTCCCCGTTACTCTAACAGCCTAAAAAGCAATGTGTGTTCCTTCTCCAGCCCCCATGGGACCAGCTAGCCACCTGAGAAAACAGCAAATTACTGCTGATAAACTCAGCCTCTGCTGCTGGGCAATTTGCAAAGACTCAGGACTGCAGTGAGCTCACAAACCAGTGCCAGCATTTAGGGGCTGCATGCCCCAGAAGCAGTGCCTGTGCTTACAGGGCAGCAGAGCCACAGGCAGTGGTTCACTGACACCAAGAGGAGCTGCACAGACAAGACTACAGATCCATGTGCACAGAACCATTGTTTTACCAGAACAACTCTGTCCCAGCCAGACTGAGCAGAGCAGGGAATGTAAATGTTACCATTAATTTCTTCTAGCCTGAGAATTTAACAGAAAAACCCAAAACATGAATTTGGCAGGTACTTAATTTAACAAGTCTCCCACAGTGCCTGCGAGGTAGTTAAATGCTAATAACCACAAAGGCCTGACAGGGAAAACTGAGGCACTTCAAGGTGAGGTAATCCGTCCAAAGTCACAGTCAGAAACCCCAGCAGAGCCAGAAATGCTGCACTGGGCTCTTGGCTCCTACTTAGACCAGAACACTGAGCCAAGCTCCTTTCCGGGCTCAAATGTCAGAGGCACTGCAGGCCATGGATTTCCCAGAAGGTTAGAGGAGTTTGTCAGAGATGAAGCTGCTGCTGGCAACAGAAAAACACGGACATTGTGTAGGAAAATCCAGGCTGTACAGCGCACGCAGACAAGGGAGGAGGGACACTGTGAAGGAATCACCCAAGCAGAGCTTCGTAATCCACATACCACACCAGCTGCCCAGAGCTGGGGCTGACACCCGAGATCGGCCATTTCCTGGGCTGGGTGCCCACTCTGCTGACCAGGCTGGTGATGTCGTGCTTACCCTTCCCCAAAACCAGCACGAACACCTGCCTGGCCCGGTTGATGAGGGCTAGGCTAAAGCTCATCCTCTGGTGAGGTTTGACAGGGCTCTCGGTCAGCACCACAGTCTGAGCCCCTTCCAAGCCACTGTCAGACTGGGGGAAGAGCGAGGCGGTGTGCCCGTCGGTGCCCATCCCCAGCAGCACCAGGTCGAAGCTGGTGTTGGCCACCAGGGCCGCGATCTCCTTGGCGTACAGCTCCGTGCCTCCGTCTTCTTCCACGCAGAGCCGCCGGTTGAGGTGCACGGGCATGGGGTGGACGTTGAAGAAGGGCACCCTGACGCTCTGCAGCAGGTGCTTGTGCAAGCTGAAGAAGTTGGACTCGGCGTCAGTGAGGGGGACACAGCGTTCATCTACCAGCCAGACGTGGGTGTGCTTCCACGGGAAGGCATAGTGCTGTCTGGCCAGCCGCTGGAACAGCACCGCTGGGCTCGAGCCACCCGAGAGGGCCAGGTGGAACTGCCCACGCTGTGCCACAGCCCTGCTTGCTGCCTGCTCAATGTCAGAGGCCAGCTGGGAGATCAGGTCCTCGGCCCACGCCGAGACCAGGGGACTCTGCCGAAAGGTGGACTGGATTGTCTTGTAGTCGCTTGGCATCTGCTTGCCAGGGTTTGGCAGTTCTGCTGGCTCTGCCACAGTGAACGCCACTGCCCCACTCACCATTTCAAAGTCCAAGAGGTGCTGGTTCTCCACACCCCCGGGGTAGAGGCGCGGGGGCTGGTGAGAAATGCTGTCCAGCAGTGGTGTCCAGAATGCCCAGGAGGCCAGCAGATTCTCAGTGGTAATGAAGAAGTCCTTCCTGCCATGGTAGATGTTGGAGATGAGGACTGAGTATGCCTCTCTCTCCTTGATGGGGCTGTACATGTAGTAATCAGACAAGGCCTGTCCAAAGAGGCGCAGCTCAGACCGAGTCGCTGCTTCTCTCCAGCTGCCCTTCGGCATGACAGGCTTGAAAAGGTTCCTGCTGACCAGCACCGCAGGGGTGCTGAGCGCCCCGTGCCCGATGTAGAAGATGATCTGCTTGGCTGCACACTGGCTGTGCCCCGTGTCCCTCAGAGCCTCACTCTGGGTGCAGAAGGCTCTGTTCTTGAAGAGCACACGGACATAACCTACTCGTTCATCCAAAGCCTTCCCCGAGGCCAGCAGGAAGGGGACCCCTTCCCAGCGCAGGCTGTCGCTGTGGATCAGCACACCTGGAACAAGAGTGACCAGTGACAGTGATCTCAGCTGAGAGGTGACCTCATTAATGGTTAGAATCATAGAATGGTAAGGTTGGAAGGGACCTCCAAGATCATCTAGTTCCAACCCCCTGCCATAGGCAGGGACACCTCCCACTAGTAAAGGTCACTCAAGGCCTCCTCAAACCTGGCCTTGAACACCACCAGGGAGGGAGCAGCCACAACCTGTGCCAGTGTCTCAACACCCTCACTGTAAAGAACTTCTTCCTAACATCCAGTTTCAATCTCCCCTCTTCCAGTTTAAACCCATTGCCCCTTGTCCTGGCATTGCAAGACCTTGTCAATAGTCGCTCCCCAGCCTTCCTGTAGGCCCCTTTCAGATCCTGGAAGGCTACTATAAGATCTCCTTGAAGCCTTCTCCAGGCTGCAGAGCCCCAACTCTCTCAGCCTGTCCTCACAGCAGAGCTGCTGCAGCCCTCTCAGCATCTTGGTGGCCTCCTCTGGACCCACTTCAACACTTCCATGTCCTTCCTGTGCTGGGGGCTCCAGAACTGCACACAGGACTCCAGATGCGGTACGAGGAGCACAGAGCCAAGGGGCACAATCCCCTCCCTTGCCCTGCTGCCCACACTGCTCTTGCTGCAGCCCAGCACACAGTTGCTGTCTGGGCTGCACTCACACTGCAGGCTCAGGTTGAGCTTTTCATCACCCCAGACCCCCAGGGCCTTTTCCTCAGGCCTGCTCTCAGCCATTCATTCATGTAAAGGGTGAGTGCCAAGAGGCTGGAGCCAGGCTCTGCTGGGTGATGCCTAACGACAGGACAAGGAGCAATGGGTGGAAGCTGAAGCATAGGAAGTTCCATGGAAACATGAGAAAGTTTTTTCACCCAGAGGATGACAGAACACTGGTACAGGCTGCCCAGGGGGCGTTGTGGAGTCTCCCTTTCTGGAGGTATTCCAGACTTCCCTGGACACATTCCTATGTGATCTGGTATAGCTGATTCTGCTCTGGCAGGAGGGTTAGACTGGATAAGCTTTTGAGGTCCCTTCCAGCCCCCAACCTTCTGTGATTCTGTGAAACCTGGACAGCAAATGGATCCAAAGGCTGTCACCCACCCAGCGCTCCCCATCCGCAGCCCCCAGAAATCTTGGCATCCACTGTGTCTCTTGTTCCACATCAGGTCCTTCTGTGGCTAACTGCTCTCCAGCCACCCTGCTCTCCTTCCTCCCAGGTATCCTACTGGATTACTCATCTTGCAGAAAAGCAGTTTCTGAGCATGAATATCATTCTAAGTGTGCAGAAGACACAGAGACGGCCTTGTGGTCTATTAATCACAGAGAACTGCCAATGCTTTATCCCTTGGATGCAGGCAGCAACTTGAATTCATGAAAAAGCAAAGGAGTTTGCAGGCCACTTCTAAGAACCAGGCAGGGATCTTATCAACAGTAATGGGACTTAGCTCTTAGCGAATGCTTCCCATTCACTGGAGCATCACTTAACTCACAACAGAATTGTCTTGCTACAGCTCCCCAACACCATGCTGGTGACACCTGGAGACATCCCCATGTCAGCAGTGAGGTCCAAAGTTATGGAGCTGGTATCAACCAGTAAGGACTCATCTGCTCTCCTCAGCTCTAGACTACTCCCCTCTCCAGGGCCCAAACTCACCTGCAAAGGTTGGTGTTGTGCTGACGTAGCCTTGTGGCTTCTGCAGCTCCTCCTGTACTTGGCTGGCGTATGCCTGATACTGACCCAGCACGGCGCTGCTCTTCTCCAGGCGCTGCAAGGACTGGAAGGCCTGCAGCTTGCACTGCAGAACCTCTTCAGCCCTGCTCACGTTGGCTGGGAGCTCCATGGTCAGGAACATCAGGGCCTCTGTCAGGTGGTTCTGCAGCACGTCCCGGATGACTCCGTACTGCTCGTAGAAGCTGGTGCGGCCTGAGGACCAAGAGGAGGTAGGATGCTGGCACAGTGGTTCTCTTTCCTGCAGCCTTGCCCTCTGCATGCCTACCCTGAGTGCCATGGAGAACGAGGAGCACAAGCCCTGGCTGGTTTGCACCAGGCTGCTGTTCTCCCTGCCCCTGAAGTGAAAGCTGTGAGAAGTTGTGGATGCCCCATCACTGGATGCACTCAAGGTATGGTTGGATAGGGCTCTGAGCAACCTGACCCTATGTGCCAGCTCATGGCAGGGGGATGCCATGATATTCAAAAGTCCCTTTCAACTCAAGTCATTATATGATTTTGTGGTTCTAAGCCTTTCCTTTCCATCCAGAGGGGCTTCCAAAATGTCTCTGCTATTCAAATACAGCTAAAAGGTTCCCAGGAAACTGTCTGTCCTCCACAGAGCCAGACATAATCCTCCTTCTGGGTGCTTACAGAGCTTAAACCCATCAGGAGTAATGCTCTTGCCTGATATTAACCAGTTGCAGAGAGCAGAAGGCAGTTTTGCTTTCTTGGATTGCTTGTGCTTTCAGAAGCCATGGTCAGTGACTGGCAGCATGAGCCAGCTCAGACCTCCCACAGACACCATGATGCAGCTCCCCTGCATAGCCCCCGGCCTGACAGTCCTGTCCCACAGGTCACAGCAGTGGGTCCCCAGCCCTCACACAACATGCAGCTCTACATGAAACCTTGACAGAGTAGCTGGAAAGCAGGGTCAGAGCAGGGACCTCAGGAGCTCTATAGCTACACAAGCTACACACTAGGTCAACAGAAGAGCTGAAGCTGGGCCATGGCAATGAGCACTGCTCTTCACTGCCTCTTTTCCCAAGGTTTTCATGTCCTCAGAAGGCTCTGATTAGGCTGTGCCCTTGAGAGACACCGTTCATGTACAAAGTCCTGCTTCCCTTTCCCTGCCTGACTCCTCATGCAGGTGGGAACAGGAGCAGAAGGACAATGCACTCAAAGTGACTCAAACAGATGCCTTTTTATAGCCCAGCAGCAGGCTGCACGCTGCAGACCACATCACGGCCATAGGCTTCCCCTATTGATTGATACATTTATCTCCCTTGCTCTAATCCAAAGGCACATTCATTAATGTAATCAATGCTGCAGACTTGCTGGGAGCCAGGCTGCCAGCTCAAGGCACAGGGGAGAAAAAGACATCAAATGAAAAATTACCAAGTGCTTCAGAGCAGGAAGGGTAAAGGGTGTAGCTGGGGCTGTGCAGAGACAACACTCTGCTCCCTAAATCTCTCTGCAGTGCATCCCACAAACAGCCCCATGTGAGGGCTGTCAAACCAAAGATGACTCCAAGTTTGATAAAATTGCACTAATTGGGTTTGTGGTGGCTGAGGTGGGAAGGGAGGGAGGGAGGGAGGAGGAAGAGAGCAGAGGAGATAGAGGGAGTGGAGAAGCAGTCCTGATGTTGCAGAACTGAGGGCGCCTGACATCCCAAAGTGCTGCGGGTGGCAGCCCAGCCAGCTTTATGCTGAGCACTGCAGAGTGGATGCTGCAGCACTGCAGGGAGGGATTGCAGCCATGTCCTTCACCAGGAGACCCATGCTGGCAGCACTGGGCTTGGATTTTCCTTCTGCAACACTCTTACTACAGAGAGGTAGGGAGAGAAACAGGCAGACTCAGACCTAGGTACCAGTAGCAACAGAGATGCTGATACAAGTAACATCCAGGCAAAAGATGCAGGAGCATCTTCCCAAGAGTAACACAAATGTGTGCTCAGTGTGAGCCTGGCAGCTAACAGGACAGGAATACAAAAGGGTTGTTCTTTCAACAACCAGGTTACTGCAGCACTGAAAGCAAGTGGCCTTAAGAGTGCCTCAGCTCCACATCCAGTGCCTTTTAGCAAGACTTGGGATAAAAAGTGAGTTGCAATGCCCCCAGAGCTCTGCAGCAGGAAAACGTGGGAGAGTCTGCCCTTGCTTAAGTGAACTGCAAGGGGAATGTTTCCTCGGAAGCTGGAATTCCACTACCTGGAATTGAGTCAGTCCCCAGCACGTGAAATGCAAGACTGTCCCTCTCCATCACCAGAGACCAACACATCATTCACCTGCTCCCTTCTGTTTCTCAACCAGCACTACCTTAAGGGCCACTTTCAGCTGAATCATGAACCTGCCAGTTGTCCTCACTCACACACCCAAGCTCTGCCTCACCAACCTTTAGCATCCACAGTCTCTTTCAGGACAATCTCCACTCTCTCCACGTGATGTCGGTTCCAAATGGGGTCCAGAAACTGCCGGTTCTGATCTCGAAAAGGCAGAATATGGGCTACAGCCTGTGAGAGGGGGAAAAAATATCACAGACCTAACACAAACTCACCAGATTTCCACAGCTGTGGCCAGCTCTGGAATGCCAGCAGGATTGCCACATGGGTCAGAGAAAAGAAAATTAGCAAGAGAGCCTGCAGTGATGCTCAGTGCTCTGTAAAGTCATCGGAGACCCCAGAGGCATTAAAGGTCTTGCTGAGGCATTGTGAGGTTTCAGGTGAAGAAGGCTGAACTACTAACTGCAAGGCACTCAGTTTAAATCCATCAGGGGACAAAGGGCTGAGTCAGACCATCCTGGGACTAATGTACTGTTCCAAAGTGCTGAAATACATCAGATCTGATGCTTACTCCACTAAGCCACCTGCTCTTGTGGGGAGAGGGGGAAAAAAAGAGAAATTTCCCCTCTTATCAGAGCTGCTCTCCTTGCAGCTGGACATGCAACCTTCTGAGTGAAAGCTGCCAGAGTTGGAACAGGCCACTTTCAAAATGTGGCATTGCATTCCTCCAACCCAAGGATGCCATGTCCTTGAACACATTCTCTCTGGGACAATGCAGCTCCACATCCTGAGCTGTCCCTGCAGCAGCCAGTTCTGCATGCCCTGAGTGGAACAGAGGGCAGGAAGAAATCTTCTCCCAAGCATCCCACAAAATTAATATCCATCAGCTCCATATCATATCAGATTAAAAACTGATTCTAGAAGCCAGGGCTAAGCAGAGTGGCCTGTGTGCAATGAGAGGGGAGAGCTGTGAGAGGAAAAGGGAGGCGCTTATTCAGCGAAATCAAAGCCCTGACCTTGGTGAGAAGACCTGATGAGTTCTGCATCTCTCCACACACAGCTCATCCCTGCACCCTGGCTTCCCTCTGGAGAGAATCACAGAATGCTTTAAGTTGGAAGGGACCTCAAAGATCATCCAGTTCCAACCCCTGCCATAGGCAGGGACACCTCCTACTAGCACAGGTCGCTCAAGGCCTCATTCAACCTGGCCTTGAACACCTCCAGGCAGGGAGCAGCCACAACCTCCCTGGGCAACCTATTCAGTGTTTCACCACCCTCACTGTGAAGAACTTCTTCCTAACATCCAGTTTAAATCTCTCCTCTTCCAATTTAAACCCATTACTCACCCTGTAATTGCAGGACCTTGTCAACAGACCCTCCCCAGCCTTCCTATAGCCCCCTTCAGATACTGGAAGGCCAGTCCAAGGTCTCCTGGAAGCCTTCTCCTCTCCAGGCTGCAGAGCCCCAACTCTCTCAGCCTGTCCTCACAGCAGAGCTGCTGCAGCCCTTTGAGCATCTTCGTGGCCTCCTCTGGACTGGCTCCAACAGTTCCATGTCCTTCTTGTGCTGGGGACTCCAGAACTGAGAGGAGACCCTCATCACTCTAAGAGGAGAAAGCCCTGCTTCAAGGCTGCACATCTCCTCTGCCCTGTAAGAGGATGGAGAGCAGCACAGAACAGGACAAGAACAACAGTATAGGACTCCATGAGCAAATGCAGGCTTGGGAGCACCCTCATGGGCTCCACATGAATCTGAGAGAGGAACAAGAGCCTCGTTAGATGCAGAGCTGACACCCACCACTCTCCCAGCCACTAAGTCCCTCGCCTTGGCAGGGGGCTGCCAGCTGCTCACCTGCTTGCCAAGGTAGTGATCCACCCGGTACATCTCCTCTTCCCTGAAGAAGGTCATCAGCTCTGCAGCCAGCTGTTGGGCTGACTGCAGGTCATGGCCAAAAGGCTTCTCCAGCACCACACGCAGCCAGGCTCCTGCAGGTGGCCTGCAGCTGCTGTTGATGTGCCGAGCGATCTCGGTGTAGGCAAACGGAGGCACCGAGAAGTAAAAGATCCTCCCAGCCTCCTGCAGCCCCTCCTGGTGAAGCAGTGTCTGGATCTCTCTGTTCAGTGCTGTGTAGTTTTCGGCAGTCTTCAGCTGGTGGTACTGGCTCAGCTTCAGGAACTGGTCCTTGAGCACAGCACACCTGTTGGGAGATTCATCTGGGGGACAGGCCAGCTTCTTCAGCACGTCAAACATCAGCCTCTGCCCCGGCTCCTGCGCTGTCAGTGCAGCCCCGTGGAAAGTGAAACTGTGCCCACTGCTCACTTGGTCCATGTAGAGTTGGAATAGGCCCTGCCACAAATACTTCTTAGCCAAATCACCTGTGGCTCCCAGTAAGACCACTGAGATGTGGCCCTGGGACAGTTCAGCCAGTGATGGCAAAGCTCCCACGAACAACACTGTACACAGGACTCTTCCCAGCATCTTAGGAGAGAGGAAGCAGACCCAGGAGAACTAGAGAATACAGAAGTGAAAAAGCAAATGGGTCAGTGTGTGTTACAAGACTGCAAAACACATGGCAAGGTATCTGCTTCCCACGGCTGAAGAGCCAGGGGGGTTGGAACCAGATGATCTTTTGGGGTCCCTGACAACCCCTAACGCTCTGTGATCCTGTGGGATTCATTTCCACCTGACAGGCTCTCTGTGCCTCCACAGTTCAAATCATGGCAGTAACTGTGGCTCTTGAAAAGACTGCAGCCTCCTTAGGCAAACCAGGAAGGCCTTTGAGCAGAATGAGCACTGTTCTCTTGCAGCTGAGTTAATGAGAGGGTGTCAATGCCTTTGGTCTGGGAAACTCAAACCCATTTTAATACAAATTTCAGAGCTGGCTACAAACATGCACATGTGCTTGCAAATTAAGCCCTGCTTTCAACAACCTCCTATGTGGGACTTTGCTCAAATGGTATTATGCTGTCTTGGCACTGCTTCATGTCAATATTGTCACAGCAGCTCAGAGACAAGCCTTTGCAGAAGAACCAGCCATTATTTGACAGTAAGAGGAAAAAGTACATAGCTGTTTTATAGTGGTGCAGTTGCAGCCTCACTTTGCTTTGCACTGGTATGATTACACCACTCTCAAATGGCAGTTTTGTGAGCCTGCAGCTGAGAAATGGATCTTGGTATGCAAATGAAGATGATCATCCTAACCTTCTGCGAGTACAGATGAGGCAGAAAAGTGTCTCATCAGATTCATGCATTCACAGTCAGCTACAAAACATATGACTGGCTCCATTCCTTCAGTTACACTCCCTAAGACTGCTCCATTCCTTCATTACACAGTCCTTAGGACCAAAAGCTGTCAGCTTTTACCTGCCCAGACTCACTCAGGATTGTTTTTCCTAGCCTAGGGCAAAAGGCCTGGTCCTTGCTCCCCTTGGATGGCAGAAGGATGAAACAAAGATGTTGTCTTAGCTCTTGACTTGTTCCCCTCCTGCAAAGCTCCCAGAAAAGTCACTGTTCTATCACTAAATCACAAAGGATCTCAGGCAGCTAAAGGATGAGGATAACTGAATTAAAAAAGGAACCTGTGAGTATTCCTCCCTGTCTGCAGCTTGGACTGCTCTTTATAAATTCTGCATTTCTCTCCCCAGCAGACTCACCTGAGTGCAGTGGCAAAAGTAGCTGGAAACTTCTCTTCACAGCCCCTGCAGAGCACAGATCTCTCTTCTGCCGTGACTGAGTGGACAGCAGATGTCCAGATCAATGGTCAGCTGAGCAAGTAAGACGAGGCAGGTTGCTCCCTTTCTGGTAAACGAGAGGAAAGATGCAATTCCAGCAGAGGAAAAGTTAAGGAGCCTGTGCCAGCAGCTTCCCAGCACACCTCAGCTCCCAGCCCACACACGCTGGCTGGGCTGAAGCTTTTGGTTTATGAGCAGGCACAACACAGGCATATGTGGCAACTCCTGCTCCCGGAGTGTGTTCCTGAGCAACTCCTCTGCCTCGCATGTGAACTCGGCTCGATGCTGGAGGTCTCCAACTGAGACCCTGGTGAGCCTCCCCAGGAGCAACCCTCCTTCCCACTCCAACCCTCAGAAGTAAGGGTTTCACAAGAAGGGAGAAGGGGGCACTTTCAGTGAGCCCTCCTAGGCCAGCACTCCATGTCCCCACTGAAGGAATCTAGCAAAGAGCACTGGTAACTGTAGAGAGGCAGAAGTGCAGCTCCTAAGCTTTTGCCTGCTGTCTAAACAGTCATCATTTTAAGCAGAGGTTTGCTTTTTCTTCCCCCTCTCCGAGGTTGTAAGGCAGATGACAAAGGTTCTCAGTGCCACAAAGTAATATTTACACTTGCTTGAGCAACCTTTGTTCCAGGAACCTGAAGTTTGACATGCTGCCCACTGCACCTCAGCAGGCTGCAGCTGCTGTGATGCTGCACAGAGCCCACAGCTGAAGAGCAGGTGCCTACTATGGGAGGGAAGGCTTTGGGTGGGTCATTCTCCTCCAGCTCCCAAAGGAAATGGGTGAATTAGCCAGAGAGTTTCCTGGCAGATTCTGCTACCCACTCACATGCATTTCCAAGCCAACTGAAAACCAGTTTCACAACACTTCCAATTGCAAAATATTGTGTGACACTGCCCAGAGTAAGCACAGCAAACCCAGGGATGTTTGTTTGCAGCTTTGCCATCAGATAATCACCACTGTTCACAGCAAAAATTAATGCTCTAGAAATCCCCCAGCTTGACAGAACAAAGTTTTCTCAGCCAGGCTGCAGGAAAAGGCTCCTGAGCCTGATCCACAGAAACCACTGTAAGGGCTTAACCCAGCCCTGAGCCTGGACATTCCCTTGCACAGTTACTGCAGTTCCAGTTTGACAGGAGCTCATTTCAGGTCCTGAACAGAAAAAAATTAAACCCGTTTTCTTCATTACTGTTGCATATCCACTGGAAAAATAATTAACAGATGCATGAACAAAATCAGGGTGGCCTGAGGCTCCTGTAAGGCTCTGCACATGAAAGGAGGAGTTCCCCAGAGAACCAGCAGAAATACACAGGTCTGCACCAGCAAACATGAGAGCAGCCTGGGAAGTTCAGAGACTTAATCCTACTAAAAGCAGGTTGGTCAAGGGCCTGTCTAACCTGACTTTCTTAGGTGATCTTCCTTCTTTGATCCTTCTTTTGATCAAGTCCACATAGACTTAAACTGCTCAGTTTTATCAATTCAGTTCTGACATCAGTTGAGTAGTCAGTACAAACTTAGCAATGAATGTTTGTCAGGGGAAAAAAAACATATTTTAAGTAACCTTGAACTGATTACTAATGAAATATAAATAAACCATGTGTATTACATAGAATTGTTTTGGTTGAGAAAGACCTCTAAGCTCATCAGGCCCAACTGCTGACCCAACACCACCATGCCCACTGAACTGGAGAGCCACAGCTACACTTTTCATAGAGGCTGGAAGAAACCTTTGAGACCACAAAGTCCAACTGCTTGCCTTCAGCTTGCAATCCCACCCCTACTGCTGAGCCACTACCACCAAACCATGGCCCTCAGCACCACATCCACGCATCAAATGAACACATCCAGGGATGGGGATTCAACCACCCCCCTGGGCAGCCTGTTCCAGTGCCTGACCACTCTTTCAGAAAATCACTTTTTCCTAATATCTAACCTGAACCTCCCCTGGTGCATCTTGAGGCCATTTCCTCGCATCCTATCACTTGATACAAGGGAGGAGAGACCCACATCCACAACATCTTAACTGTGCTTTGCCTAATTAAGTGGATGCAAATTTCTCATTTGAAGCACAGAATCCTTCTTGGCTCACATCAAAGCAAGCTGAAAGATACATGGACTATACTTGGCCTTTCTTGATGCCCATCCAAGGCAGCACTGATGCAAGGCCACGCTCCCACAGGAACCAAGCTCTGGCCAGCACAGTGCCAGGGGCTCAGTTTCTAAAGCCCTGGAAAAGCAGGAGGGCAAGGTTAGAGTGAGAAGAATGCCCACAGTGTGCAGGCACCATCTCAGGCACACAGGCACCAGCCCAGCAGTGGCTTGCACCTTGCAGCTCTGCAGTGGGTGCACCTTGCTGCTCCAGCCTGGAGCCACAGGGAATGAGAAGGGTCATTTTGGTTGGCACAGCCCTTTAAGATCATCAAGTCCAACCATCAACCCACCATCAGCACGCCCACCAAAACACGTCTGCAAGTGCCACATGTGTGCATGGCTTTTCAACACCTCCTTCTTGGGCATCTCATTATCCTTGCCCGGACGTCTCCACGGGCCAGCTCCAACCGATTCCCCGAGCACTGAGGATGCAGACAGACCTCGGTGTGGGTCCCTCGCCACGGCCCTGGCTCCGGGAGCCGCGCCGGTGAGACAGACTGACAGCAGTGCGGGTGCCGGGAGCGCGACGGCGCACAGAGGAAGCGTGGCCGGGGCCCGGCTCTGCAGCGGCCATGCCCCCTTCTCCCTTCGTTCCTCCGTGCACCGCGAAAACTTCCACCCACCCGCCTGCGCCGGGCTGCTCCGAGCCGCCGTGCGCTGCCCTGCCGGGCGCTGGGGCGACAGGAGGATCAGGACCCCCCTCGCCTGCCCGCCTGCCCGCCCACCGACCCAGTAGTTGCAGAAGGCCGCTGCGGAGCAGTGCCATGCACCGCTCGGGGAAGTGCCGCTGGCCGCGGGCTGCCCACCCGCGAAGAGCCGCCCCCATCCTCCGCCCCCCGCCCTGTCCTCTCGCCGGCGCCCACTCACCTCCCTCCCACCCCGGGCCCGCCACTGGGGCGGCGGCGGCAGCGGCGGCTGCGGGCGGGCCCGACACAGCGCTCCGCCCACCGCGCCGCTCCGCCCACCGCGCCCAGACTCTGCGGTTGGCGTCGCGTTCTCGCCAGGCGCGGATGGTCGGGAGGGACGAAAATGCAGGGTTGTGGGGGCTCAGGGGCAGCAGCGTGTGGCAAACAGAGATCCCTGCCCAGCTGGGCAGCGGCGCTGTGTCTGCAGCCTGGACACCGGGGCGGCACCCTTTCGACACCCGAGGATGAGCACATGGTGCATTCTCTTGCAGCATTTGGACTGGAGAGGTTTGTAAAGCACCGTGAGACCAAAGCCTCTGCTCAGGCTTTGCTTTTACCTTACTAACCAAATAACCAGTAACGGCCTCAGGTTGCATCAGAGGAGATTTAGGTTGGGTATTAGATGAAACCACTGTAAAGGTTCTTGAACACTGGAACAGGCTGTCCAAGGAAGTGGTTGAATCCCCATCCCTGGAGATGTTCGAAAGCCACAGAGATACGGTGATGGGAGATGTGGTTTAGCATCAGGGTTAGGTCATGGTTGGACTCTGTGATCTTAAAGGTCTTCTCCGCATGAAATGATTCTGTGGTTCTGAGAACTGGAGTGCTCACTGCCCAGCTTGGTGCTCCAGCAGTGCCACGATGTGTAAGACAAGCTGGCACCACATCTGTGATACAGCTTTGAATTGTATTTACAGCAAAATTTCTTCACCATTCTGTTCTGGGTATTCTTCCACCACCATGTATGGCTGATCTCAAACAGACCCTTGATGGTCTTACAAAGGTGTCAGAGTGACACTAAGTGTCACACCTTGGTTTGTCTGCATGACATGGGTCCAAACTAGGGATGCAGGTGACTGCAGTCTGTCCTGCTTCCCAGTGCATATTGCTTTGGGATTCCAACCATGTCACTAATGCAGCCCTGGACTGAGCAGGGTCTGAATGCCTCCAACAGGGGAGGCAGCAGAGGACAGATCAGAAGCATAACTCAAGTGATGGAACATAACAAATTAAATTTGGGGAGGGAGTAAATAACTCATCTGAGAGAGCCAGCTGGACAAATAATCCAGCTCCAGAGATCTCCCCTTACTACTCTGTGTGATAATACTACACAGTACATTTAGCAAGAAGCTTAGGGGAATCAGTGCTATATCCCATAGCTGTGTGTTTAACCCATTAATGCTCTCATGACAAAGCTTGCTTAGTTCTCAGGAGCTAATCTGGGTTTTTCTGGATTTAGCAGACTGTGAGGAGAGGTAAATGGAAGTCTCCTTTCACAGTCTGCTTCCTGTTCTGGAAGATAAAGGTGGTGAGGGTGTGTGTGTGCCATCTACCTTAGCAGAAATCATTAAAGTGCAGCTCTCCCTGCTGCATGTTTCTGGTACATTGAATGAGATGAACAGCTGAGACCTTGTTCACTTGAGCCTGTTATTGTTACAGATAGAGCTGGAAGTTGGGAATAGCAGCAGTTGTTGAATGCCTTCTGTGGAGACACCATGCTTTCAGCTAGTTCTTTGATGCCAGACTTTAAATATTGAGGCTGAAATTTCAGGGAGGGGTTCAATCTGTGCAGTTATTTTTTGGAAGTCTCTGGGAAAAAAAAAAAAAAAGAAAAAAAAAGAAAAAAGGAAAAAAAAAAAGAAAGAAATGGTGCAGCTATTTCTGAGCTGAAGGTCAGGAGATAAAATAGGTTTTTTGATCACGGTAAAAATATCTCAGCTGTTTCATTAAGGAGCTCTACCAGCTCATAATTTGGGGCAAGTAAGATTTTATCAGGGTAATGGTTTGGATCAGAATGTGCTTTTGTCAGAAGTGTGGTCTTGTCAGTGCCTCCTCAGCTGCATGCTCCTTTAAGGGAAATGGGTCCAGTGTGAGAGCTGGGACATGTGATGGCAATAAAAGAATAAAAGGCAGTTAGCAAAGGAAGGGACGTGCAAGAGCCTGATGCTCTGCAAGCAAGCAAAGGCTCTGTGGGCAAACAGCTCTTCTGTAGGTGTGTGAACCTGAAGGGAGCTGCTCATCAGGTCATAGAGCGTCAGGGGTGGGAAAGGACCTCTGGAGACCATCCAGTCCAGCTGCCCTACCAGGATCACCCAGGGCAGGTCACACAGGAAAGCATCCAGGTGGGTTTTGAAGGTCTCTAGAGAAGGAGACTCCATAACCACTCTGGGCAGTTTGTTCTGGGGCTCTGTCACCCTCGCAGTGAAAAAGTTCTTCCTTATGTTCATGTGGAGCCTCCCCTGCTCCAGCTTGCCCACCTTGTCCTGTCACTAGATATCCCTGAGCAGAGCCTGGCTCTGTCCCCCTCACAATGCCCTTGACATCTCTATCAATCCCTTCACCCCTCAGGTTCTTATCCAAGTTGAAAAGCCCCAGCTCCCCTCCCTTGCCTCAGCAGGTAGGTGTTCCACTGCCTTCAGCATCTTTGTGACTCTGTGCTGGACTCTTCCATGTGGCTCCCTTGAACTGTGGGGTGCAGAACTGGGTACAGTATCCCAGATGTGGCCTCAACAGGACAGAGTTGAAAGTTTCTACTCATTAAGCCTTTGGTAAAGGTTGTGTTTGGCACAGAACTGAAAACTTCCTCTGTGTCAAGGGGTTATTTAGTTAGGAGTGGCAAAAGTAACACAGCCTCTGAGCTTTATGCCATGAGAGTGTTTTGCCTTTTGGTAGTGTTTTCATAGCCTGGTCTCAAGGTGTTAAGAGGCAAAACTGAACAGAGGATGGAGTTTGTGCAGCTTTGAAGAGGTAAGGTGTGCTGTAGTGTGGCAAGCTTTTGACCTAGAGGAAACTTGCTTGATCCATGTCACATTTATTAGCCCCTGCCAAGGCATCTGCTGCCAGTGGTCTCTAGGTGTGTCTGTAAATGACCGAGGAACTGCTGCAGGTGCTTTGTTGTGCCTCAGTTTTTGTGTGTTGCTTCCTGAGATTTGCTTGGTCATGTTGCTGCAGAGCCTGCTGGAGTTTGGTCAGCCTCTGTGCTAGGGGGGGTTCTGAAGTTCTAGGCTCTCAAGTTCAGATGACTTTGAGTAAGGCTGTTAACTCCTGCTGTGAAGCTGTAAAGAACAGCTGTACAGCAGCTGGGCTTCTTAGCAGAAAACAAAATTACTGGCTTCTGGAAAACCAGGCTAAAAAGCATAACAGCAGTTCTTAAAGTGATGTGGGAGAGAATAAGAGAGAGATGCTTTGTTATGGCTGTTGAGGCAAGTCAGTGATTTAGCCACAAAATGAGTTCTGGGCTTGAATCAGCTTTGAGGCTAAGGAAAGCTCCCTAGAAGCTTTGAATGGCTGTGATAGAGAGAGAGATCTCCAATCCTCTCCAAGAATTCAGATTTAAGCACTTACTCCTCTTTGGTATTAAACAAAGTCATCTCTGTGTGTCCAGGCTAACTGTGTTTAGAGCCTGGGGAGCTCTGTTGTAGTGGTGGCAGGTGCTGTTCCCCAGAGCTGACTGCTTTGGTGCTCTCTGTGGACAGCTTGGCTCTTAAAGAGCTTAGCATCAAAGTAAAGCTGAGACACTCCAAGGTGAGAGAGTATTAGAGTAATATTGCCTCTTAGAGCTTCTGTTTCTATTGTTTGTTGGCTTCTCTTTTTAAACTGCAGCTTTGAAGTGGCAGGAATCATGTCACAGAGTGATAGAGGTTGGAAGGGACCTCTGGATTTCACCTAGTCCAACCCCCTTGTTAACACAGGTTCGCCAAGAGCAGATTGCTCAGGATCACACCCAGGTGGGTATGGAATCTCTCAAGAGAAGGAGACTCCTCAGCCTCTCTGGACAGCCTGCCTCATTGTTCTATCACCCTCAAAGTAAAGGAATTTGAGGTGGTCAATGAGCACCTCACAGGTGTGCAACTGGAGTGAGGCAGGAAATTACCTTAATGCAGCTGAGCTGCTGCAAAGCTTGATTGAAAAGCATTGCTGGTTAATTCAATTGCCTCTCTGCTGCAATCCCCTACCAGTCACAGGGCTAAAAGAGGGCTTCATGCTCCTCTGCAAAGTTCTGTCCCCAAGAGAAGATGATTCCTTCAGCAGCACTGCTGCAGTAATAATGCAGTCTGCCATCCCACTGCAGCCAGGATACTGCTGCAACACAAATTCTCCATAAAAGCAGTGACAAGAGGAAAGGAGTTGGGCAGTGAGGGGAAGGAGAGCGAATTCTCACCCAGTGCTCTACCTAAATCAAAACAGAGCTGATCAACAAAGATGCTCAGAGGGCTGCAGCAGCTCTGCTCTGAGGACAGGCTGAGAGAGTTGAGGCTCTGCAGCCTGGAGAGGAGAAGGCTTCCAAGAGACCTTAGAGTAGCCTTCCAGTCTGTGAAGGGGGCTGCAGGAAGGCTGGGGAGGGACTATTGACAAGGGCTTGGAATGCCAGGACAAGGGGAAGGGGTTTGAAGTGGCAGAGGGGAGATGGAAAGTGAATGTTAGGAGGAAGTTGTTTGCAGTGAGGGTGGTGAGACACTGGCACAGGTTGCCCAGGGAGGTTGTGGCTGCTCCCTCCCTGGAGGTGTGCAAGGCCAGGTTGGAGGAAGCTTTGAGTGACCTGTGCTAGTGGGATATGTCCCTGCCTATGGCAGGGGGCTGGAACTGGATGAGCTTTGAGGTCCCTTCCAACCTTACCATTCTATGAACCAAGTAAGCTGAGCCCACATTCTGCCTTTTGTTCTAACAAAGTGATGCTCATCAGCTTGAGCAGTAGATTAAAGTGCTGGCATCTTCTCCAGGGACTCACACACTGGGTGAAGCTGTCTTCAGTCTTGGGCTGAATGATGGTGGAGATAGAAGTTACAGGCTAAATATGCTGTGTCTTCATTGGGAAATGCTGTCTTGGGCAAGAGGGAAAAGGAAGCCAGGCAACTTTGCTTAGCTTCCAGTGGCCAAAGGCATTACTTGTGGCTCTTGAGGGCCTCTGAGTGCATTAACTAAAAGAATAAGTTGTACCTATTCGTATCTGAGGAAATAAAATAATTATGGAGAAACTATTAATGCATATTGCTGTAAAGATGAGTGAAGTTGGACTAAAATCTGTCCACTCAAGGTAAGCAAAGGTAGTTCACAGATGAAGCCACTGCCTCCTGACTGCCCTTGGTGCTAG
The DNA here is from genome assembly GCA_013396675.1 of Eubucco bourcierii. Taxonomy (NCBI): domain Eukaryota; kingdom Metazoa; phylum Chordata; class Aves; order Piciformes; family Ramphastidae; genus Eubucco; species Eubucco bourcierii. Next base: position 610,949 of record VWZE01024406.1, on the reverse strand, counting down.
GAGTAATCATCTCTCCTTGTTCATTCTCCAACAGCAACTGTTCTCCATGTGACCCAAAGTGATTCAGAGCTGCAGCAGTTTAATCAGTTAATTTACTTCAGGAGGAAGCACAGGGCAGGTAACTTGTGTTGCTTGCTGGCTGGCTCTGACAGCTGCTGGAGTGCTTAGGAGTTGGAACTGGAAGCTTTGGAAAGTTTTGCTTTGCTGGGGCACTGAACAGTGCTGCTTTTCTCCAAACTCTTTGGGGCTGCTTGGGAAAGAATTGACTTTTTTCTTGGCTTGTGATGTAAAAGGTGGGCAGGAGGCAGGCATGTAGGGAGTGCTGTAATCAGCTACTTGAAGATTCCCAAAGTTACTTGACTGGAGTTTAATAGCTACTGTAGCTCAGGTGGTGATGGCTGAAGACTGACACTGAATTTATGGAATTACTAATGGCTGTTGTTGTGCTGGTAATCAGTTCTCTGATTAATTAGTATTGATACACTGTCCTAGATTGCAAAATATGGGGGAAAAATAAACATGAATAGCACACTTGTGAGAAGAAACCTTCAAATACGTGGAGGCTTCATGGTCTAGGAACATCTTATCTCTTCCTTTGCTTTTCACATCTGCAGTCCTGGGTTTTTATGATGTGGACAGTGCCACACTGAGTGCCAGGGTCTGCCTTCATATGGAGTTCTTACTGAGTGGTACAGGTTTAGCCACCACAGGAGGTTTATTTCTTCTATTCAAGACGATTTGGAAGCTATAATAAAAGTAAAACCACTACCTACCAACCACCTTGGTGTTCTGATACAAACAGTGGTCTAGGGCAGGATCTGATGGCACAGTGCTGCAGGAGAGCTGTGCTGCACTGCATGGCAGAAAAGCTGATCAGCCCAGGACTGCTGTACTCCAGAAGAGATGGACTGTGTGAGTGCAGCTGAGGAAAGCCCAAGGTTTTTGCTGAGCAGCTGAATGGGAAAGCAATTCCAAAGGCTATCTCTCTGCCTGCTATCTCAATGCCCTGTTAAGACTGATTGATAAAGCATAAAACCCAAATCCTGCCTCAGTAACGTAGTTGTTCTCCGGTAGCAAAGTGAAGTGCACCAGAATGCATAACCATGTTGCTATTAATGGACTCTGGTGCAACAGCAAATGGTGCAGAGTTGGGGATGGTACAGGATGTGCAGGGCATCCCCCTGGCACCCTGCATACAGGCTGTGCACTGGCACTTCAGTGAAAGAAAGGTCTGCTTTCTCTCACCTTATCTGCTGCAGATGAACTGCATGGATCTGGCTTGTAGAGTGAGTGGCCTTGAAGTACTGTGAAACACTTCAGTAAATCAATGTTTTTAAAGCCTTGGCAAAGACGTGTGAAATTTCAGTGAAAATGATTTGACATTCAAGAGGATCTCCTCCTGCTGATTTTAGCCTCTGTTCCAGTGCTGCTGGAGGCATCCAGAGGTGGTGGCCTCTTACCCTGACAGCATCCAGCCTGTTAATGCAAACTGCCATGCAGGAGCTGCAGCAGCTGGTAGCAAAGAACAATAACTAGAAATGCAAAGCTGAATGTCCAGCTTTGTCTCCCTGTGCTCTTCTGTGGCCTTGTAAAACCAGAAGAATTGAGTGTGTGATCATATGCAACAGGTACAAAGAGGTAAAAACTGAGCCAGTACCCTGAATGTGAGGCTAGAGCTCTGCAGAACAGGTGGCAATGACTGGCATGCTGGATGCAGATCTGGATCTGCACATAGTGCATCCCACCTGGCAGAGAAGAGCTGCCCTGTGTGTCTGGGTTATGCAGCTGACAGGCAGGTAGGTGTATGTGGTCCAGTCAAAAAACCTTAATCTACAAATGGAAAAGCAATGAAGGTGAAAAGGAATAATAATAATAAAGCTTTCCAGCCAGTGCCAGGACTCTTTTGGCTGCAGATAATCAGCATATCTGAAATTTTGATCTAAAAGCTTTCAAGGGTGGTACCAAAAGGCAATAATAAATTTAGACTGACCCTGATGTACACTTGGCATTTTGCTGTGGTGCATTGAAGTATGTGGATGAAAAATGAACATGTTTCAAAACTACCATGCTGCAACTGTTGGTTCCAGGGCCAGCTTGCTGTAGAGCTCTTCCCCATATTTTAAATGCTGCCTGGTTCAGTTCTCCCCTAGCAATATCCTTCAGTAACCTTGAGCTTAAACTGGTTTCTCCTCCTTCAGTCTCACTTAGCACTGGAGATCCAGAAATCATTGGTGACTCTAGGATGGAAAGTGAAGTCTCTTCTCTAGAGGCTTCTTTTGTTCCATAGTGCTGACTCCCACCAAACAAAAGGAAGATGGACTGGTGCCTGTTGTCTCTGTGCTCATGGAATCTCTCTGCCACGAAAACAGGCTGAACCCACCACAAAGCCCAAGGGTCTACACAGCTTCGTGAGCTGTAGCCTTTCCTATGCCTTAATCAGTGGAGTAGTGGAGGGGTAAACTGCATTCAGTCAAACCAGTATGAGGCAGGAATTAAATGTACACAGGGCAAAAAGCTTTTCTAGGCCTGAGCTACTTTAAACCAACAGCTTTGAAGTTTGTGATAGCTGTTGAGGTCAGGCTTTACACTGTTCTGTGGCTCAGGGGAAAAAAACTGGACCTGTTAAATTGCTTGTGGAAGGTGTGAGCTTCTGGATTTATTTTTTTTTTAATATTTCCCCCTAAATATAATATTTACATTTGCAGCTGCTGTCTGAATTCTTGATGCGTTTAAACCTGGTGTTAGCAGTACCACAGAGAACAAGATTGTTGCCTGCTCTTTCGGCCACCCGCTGTCCTTACTGATCAAAGTTAAAGAGCACACTCCCTGCATCTTGGCAGCTGCTGTCTGCCTCAGCAGCCGCTGCTGCCTTCTCGCTAAGTTCCACCTCACCTCCCAGGTGGGAGCAGAGTATGTTTGAGAGGCTCCTGCAGATGCCTGCTTTTGCTTTTCAGTTTTGCTTTTTGCGGGAGGAACATCACCAGGTGAGAAAAGCGACGGAACGACTCAGTCCCCACCTTGTCGGGAGCTGTGTTACAGCGAGCGCTTGCTCCTCAGGCACAACCCTATAGGAGCAGGGATCTTGCAGTGTCAGGGATTTAAGACTTTTTAACTCCCCCTCCCCCTCCCTTTTTTTTTCCCTCCCTTGCTTGTCTGAGCAGCTCTGGGCTCTCCCGGCATCACTCCAGTGCAAGGACCCGTCTGACACTACTTATGCCAGGTCCTGCCTCCCTCGCAGGAGAAGCAGCCTGCAACTTTTGCTGCTCTAGACAACGCTTCAGCTCGCAGAAAGCACAGCTCCGCGGCGTGGATTTGGGGTAAGAGGAGAGAACTTCTGAGGGAGGGGGATGTGTGTGTGTGTGTTCCTAACCCGGTTTAATGGATGCGCTTTCCTTTGTATGCTCTCTTAAGAAGGGAGGCATTTTAAAGAGTCCTTCCTCCTGCAGGGTTGGGTTGGTAATTGATAACCTTTTCTCGATTATAAAAGATTCTCAAGTCCCAACTCCTGGGGTGTGCTCACTAATTCAATTTCATCCAATTTTGTTTCTTTTCTGCTTTTTAAATGCTCCTTGGGACCACCATGAGGGAAACTGAATCAGTGAAATTTTTTCTTTTTTTTCTTTCTTTTTTTTTTTTTTTAAATATGCTTTTTAAAAACTAAGCAAATAACCCTCCCCACCCCCAGCAAGAAAGCCACTCGCGAGGAGCTTTGGTTTTGCATGATGTCTGCTGCCGATTGCCCAGGCAGGTGGTGAGGTTTGGATGCCTTCAGGATGGTGCAGTTGTGCTGCAGTCCGAGCTGAGCTGCAGAGCCTTTGCAGGAGTGCAGCAGGACGCGCAGGCTGCTGCAGCACTTCAGCAGAGGAAACTTCCTGCGTCTCCCCTCCTGTCCTCCTGCCCTGGCACTTCTCGGCTTGTCTCCCCATTCTCACTCCCCGACACCCCCGCAAAGAAACTGGGGTTTGCGTGGCAGGATGCAGGAGGACGAAGGAGAAATTGGACACTGCAGCTTTAAGAGTGCAGCAGTGCCAGAGCTTTTCTCCTTCAAGTGATCTGCAGAGCAGCAGCTTTAGCCAGGGATTCCCCTTCGGTGGTAGCCCTGAGCCCTCCGATGCTGCCAGCTGCAGCCGGGGGTTTTGCTGCCCAAAGCGACTTGCTTCGACTCCCAATTTTGAAGCCCACTGTTAAAAAGCCATTTGCTTCCTGAAATGTCCGGACTCAGCCCTCAGCTTCAGCACCCTCCTCCCAAAAGACCAAACCCTCCCGTGCTTGTATCTACCGAACTGAGCCTCCGAAGTGTGGCTTTGTGAACCTCTGAGGAGTGGTCTCATGACCTCCAAGCGTTAGTACCTTTCTCCAGCATTCGAAAGTTGAATTTGCATTGGAAATGTGTTAGCACAGCTGCCTTTTTTTTTTGGTTCTGCATAAGTTTAACTTGCATTTTCTGGAGAAATGTGCAGTCTGCACATGATTTGTTAATGGCAAGAGGACAGCATTTGTACTTATAAAGGGGGGGGAAAAAATCACTTGGACATAAATGTCTGCTAGCAACTTTGATTTCCCTATTATAAAAATCCTTGTGTTAATGAAAAGGTAGCTTCTTGCCAATCCCAGAACTGTGGTAAGCATATGGATGAATGGGGCAGGAAGAAAAATGCAGTTAGAGCAATTTTTGGTTCTAGTTGAAATAGCAGAACAGCAAAGTCAACTGTGCTGAAGTCCTTGTAGATATGGATTTCATGTTCTGTGTCTGGGGGGTGACGGGGGAGAAAAGCTACTGAGCAGTCAGTTCTTACTGCACATACCACACCAGATCCTCGCTGCTGCTGCTCTGGGGTTGATGCTGGATGACATTAGCTGCATCTGAAATGACTAAGTATTTGACTAATCTGTTTAGTGATGTCTCTTGACACCAGGCAGGGTGCTCTTGTCCCCGCTGAGGCAATTACTTGTGCCTGCAACTTTATTTGAGAGTGGTGGTGTGTGTTTACATTGATTAGATCTGTAATTGTGGTGGCTTTTTTTATCGTGTGCTTGCACAAGGACTGAGGGAAGGCAGGCAGATCCGTAGGAAAGGTAAGTGTTATCTTCCTCAGACCAAAGCTTGATCTCTCAAGGTCACACAACACGAGCTGCTGGTAGAGGCAAGCCCCTAGGCACCCTCAACTGCAAAGTCCTCCTTTTAAATTCAGTGAGACTTTTGCATCTTCCATCAGAGATCTCTGGCCCCAAGTCTTGAAGGCATGAGAGGATGTAAGCACAAAGCCCTTGAATTCTGCATGGTGTAAATCACAAGCTGAAGTAACTGAAACTCAGATGGTCCTGATGCAGGCTTTATGCACCCCACCAATACTGTTACTTCTGGCTGCCTTATGTCATCACACTAACGAGCAAAGAGAGCAAATCCATTTGTAAAGCACTTATGCATAAGTTTCTGCCGTTAAGTGAAGAGCCACTCAGGTTGGTAGAATGTGAACAAAATACAAATATCTTGATGGAAATCACCAAGGGATAACAAGTGTGACAGGGTGTTCCAACATAGGATCACTGTGGAAGGGTAACCAGCACAAAGGCAAGTTGGTCTGCCTTGAAAGCTCAAAACTGCTCTGAAATTGAACAGACTTCCCCAAAGGTGGTACAAGTGATGAAAGCATGGGAACTGCAGGGAGGCAGCGATGCTCTCTGAAGTTCAGCTTTCCAGAAGTGGGCATGAGAGCCTCTTGAGAAAGATCTTTTCATGTCTCCTTGAAATCTTGGCAAGATGAGTATCTACCAGATAAAGAAAATAAGGCTGTTAGTAACTGAAACTGAGCCAACTCTGAGATGTGTGCACTTGCAGCAGTGGTGCCCATTACTGAAGTGTCATGGTGCTGGTGATCTCCTGTTTGGGTGAAACATAACTGATCAGGTGGCACTGGAAGGAAATGCAGGGCAAAGATTCCTGTGCTGAGCAATGGGAGGAAAAGTTTCAAAACACATCACCAGAGTGCAAGGACTGGGGAGGGAGGATGAGCTTCCATGTTCTTTCTCCTCTTGCAGCCCTTGCTTTGCACACCTCAGGGAAGGCATCTGCAGTGCACATGAAGTCTTAACAAGTCCTCCAGTGCCACCTTAAACTTCTGTGCTATGCCTACAGCTATCCAACGTGATAGATATCCAGATAGTGTGAATACAACATAAACCAGCATACTGCAAAGCCTGACTGTGTGGATTTATTGCCTCTGAATGCTGGCTTTGCTGTGTCATATTTCAGCTGCTTTCTCCCTTTTAAAGCTGCTCTCCGCTCTGGAAAGCAGCGATCTGTGCCTGGCTGCCATACTGATGCTAGAGTAAGGTTTAGCACTCTGGGCTGCCCAGGGTATCTGCTTCTGCTAGAGTCCTTTTTCTTATGAATAAGGTGTCTTGATGAAGCCCTACCTTGATAAACTAAAAGGAGGTTTGTCCCTAGTGCCAGCCCTTGAGGCTCAGGAGCTTGCACAGGGATATGCCATACCAAACACTTTGTGGTTGCAGCCAGCACTACAACCAGAGCCTGTGATGAGACTGCCTCACCACTTGTGTGTGACTGGGATTTAAATGGTGCTTTGCTGGTTGATACTGGCTTACCTGTTCCTGTGGCTGGTGTAGAAATGGTTAGGAGAGGTGGGGGTCAAACAGCAGCCTGGGGTTTTGGAGAAGGTCGTGGATTCTGTGCCCCACTGCAGAAGGCACATGCCCTGTAGGCATCTGCACGTGTCTGCAGTTGGTTTTAACTCTTGTTGTAGATGCTGCTGAGGTTAATGTAGTGTAGTGCACCAGCAGGCTGCAGGGATGTAGCTGATTTCCAGGCTGGGATGTGCTTCTCTCCCCTCCCCTTAATGAATGACATGCTCCATGGGTATTCCCTAGCACTGCAGCAAACTGGCATCCTGTAGTTTCTTGCTTCCAGGAAGTCTGGTTTTGTGTGAAGAAATACAGAAGTGGTGTGAGGAAGGGTGTCTAGGACAAAGGGCAACTAAAATTGGAGGGTGACTGGTGGTAATGGCCAGCCTGTGAGGAAAGGGAAGATGTGCTTCCCCTCCTGTAGCATGGAAAGCATTTAGCAGTGTTGTCCCCTTTCCCACAGACCTGAAACACTGAGACTGGGGCAAGGGAGAAAGAGAGGCTACTGCTTGCAAAACCTCTGCAGATTCTTCCACTGGGCTCTTCCACTGCAGAATCCAGAGTGAGCAGGAGTGCCAGGGGTGGGGGAAACTGTTGGCTCACTTGTGATGTGATGCACCAGTGTATTTAAAAGCCTCACCAGCTGCTGTGAATTGCTTTCTGCCCATCCCTGTCTGCCACGTGAACACAAGAATTCCCATGTGCCAGGAATCTTAATGTTGCTTTCTCCTACCTCTATGCCTGGGCATAAATGTCCTTAAGATGTAATTTTTTCCAGCTCAGCCTTTAGAATGTCTAATTATGCTGGGAGAGCTGAGCTGCAGTGAGGTTGCCATTGGGTTACCCTTCTTGTGCCTGTCCCCTGCTTTTCAGACAGCTGACCTTTGGAGAAGGGAGAGTCCCTACTGCTGAGCGAGTAAGAACTGAAATTTGGCAAATCTAAATGGGTTTTAATTCACAGCAATATTCTGCAGCAAATAACTCTCTGTGTTTATAAACAGAGGGCAAAGCTTACCTCATTTTAAAAGCTTACTTGTGGTGAATAGAAAGAAAGTGTTCTGCCCTTGACTTGAAGAGCAAAATTAAGTGAGGCTCTGCTTATTGAGGGTGCCCTTAGCTTGGTTTAGCTGCAGAAGTTGTGTTGAGTCTTGTGAAAACAAAGGAATGTCCCTGCCCTAGAAAGCTCACAGACAAGAGTCTGTTGTATTGAAGAGAAGCTTGGGAATGGCCTTGAACTAGCTGCTGACCTTGAGTTGGTGGGGAAATTCTTAAGGCTAAAATACCAGTGGGCTGCAGTTCAGCATCAGTCGTAAGTCCTTTGCCAGTTCTGGCATTCAAAAAAGGTGGAGAGTTGGCTGATAATGTACAAATTGATTAAACAAAGGGAAGTGATGTGGAAAACCATTTTCAGCTTTGAAGGTCACTGTCAGGCTGGGGATAGTTGGGGGATAAAGTTGCTGTTGAGGTCATCCCTCAGGTGCCATGTCTTGGCTTCTGTGGAGCTCCCAGGCTCTGAAATGCTGCCCCACACAAGGTTTCTCCCAGGGGACACCTGAGTGTACCTCTCTGTAGTGAAGAACAGGAGTCCTTGTGCTAATTGATGCAGAGATGGGGTGTTGAGGGACATGGTTTAGCACCAGACATGCAAGCTGGATAATGGTTGGATTCAAACTTGCATGTCTTCTCCAACCAAAAGGATTCCATGGTCGTAATGCAACAGCTCTGTCAGTGGCAGAATGTGCCACCTTAACCTCTTTCTCTTGCAGTTGGTAGAAGTGCTCGAGGGTGTCTGTGGTGCTCCTGAGAGCAACATCAGAACATCTGAAGCAAAAATCCTTGAAGTGAAGGGCAGGAGAGATCTGGTCACTGAAGCCTAGCCTGGTGTGTGGAAGAGCACAGGAGTCAGAACGCTGTGGGTTGCAGTCCCGAGGAGACAGAGCTTGGGCTGAATCCCAGCAACTGCTCCTAGCTCTGAGGCTGGCTTGCCTGCAGAGCTGGTAACATGCCTCGGGGCAGAGGCAAAAGCGCTCTGCAGAGAAGCTGTTGGAAATGTGGTGATGGCGGCACAGAGAGCAGAGCCGAGCGGGGTCCTTGTGCACACTTGGAGTTCGAAGTGCAAGCGAGTCCTGCTCCCCTTGAAGGCTGAGCCCTACGGAGAGGCTGGACAGCAGCTCCGTGTCCCGCTGCCAAGTATCGGCTTGTGTGCCTTGGCTGGATGGGGGAGAAGCGAAGAGCAGGGAACACTTTGTGGTTTGCTGGCAAGTCACCCGCTCTTTGATGCACTGCAGCAAAAGCCCTGTCTGAGGAGTCTTCAGCAAAGAAGGACATTGCAGGGAAAAGGTGTGGGGGGGACACACAGCAGCAGACAGCACAGGGCTGAAAGATGCTGCTGCAAGCGCTGTGACAGCCAACACTTGGACTCTGCTGCTGCCACCCCCCAGCCACTTAGCGATTGAGTTGGCCGAGTGCAGTGCCTTATGTCTGAGCACAATGCAGCGTCCTTTGCCTGGATGTCCTTCCACTGCAACAAGGGATGGTGCTTCATGTGGATGTGTCCCCAGGGGCTTACTCTAATAGCTCAGGTAGCAGCCACCGTGAGGAAGCGGCAAGGCACCAATGGGGCAACTGAAGTTGGGTGACGAAGCACTGCTGCAGCATCTGCACTGCAGTGGCCTCAGCCAGGCTGCTGTCCTGTGCTGGGGATGGAAATGGCAGATGCACCATATTGTGTAGCATCAGTGGTGATGGAAGTGTGGAACCAAGAGCTGGGCAACTGCTGATGCAGTGCAGGTGATGGGAAGGAAGTGTGGAATGAAGAACTAGAGGGCTGCTGATGCAGTGCAGGTGGTGGGAAGGAAGTGTGGAACGAGGAACTGGATGGCTGCTGATGCAGTGCAGGTGGTGGGAAGGAAGTGTGGAATGAGGAACTGGAGGGCTGCTGGTGCAGTGCAGGTGATGGGAAGGAAGTGTGGAACGAGGAACTGGAGGGCTGCTGATGCAGTGCAGGTGATAGGAAGGAAGTGTGGAATGAGGAACTGGAGGGCTGCTGGTGCAGTGCAGGTGATGGGAAGGAAGTGTGGAACGAGGAACTGGAGGGCTGCTGGTGCAGTGCAGGTGATCCTTGGATGATGGCTGCAGTACACACCAAGTGCCTGGGCAGTACCCTAAGGCAAGCAGTGGGCAGTTTGTTCATCTTTCCTACGAGGGGTTACAGCTCTGCAGTTGGTAGCAGCCTTTTTTGGCCCCCCAACAAACAGTGCTGCTGCAGAGGAAGCCTGCACCCTGCCTGGTCAGATGATCTGCTCTGCTCCTCTTCAGAGAAGTACACCCCAAGGGGCAAGGCAAGAGTGGAAGAAGGCTCAGTGATCCATGGACCAGGTGCAAGGCTGCCATGGATTTGAGGGAGTTTTGTGGCTCTTTACACTGCAGTCATTGTACTGAGGTGGAGGAGAGGGGACACTCGCTTAATGACCTCATGTGTAGCTTCCTCTGGTGCTTTTGAACTGGTGGCTTAGTATTGCAGAATCAAAATATGCAAGAGGCCTCAGATATGGAGGGGAAAAGAACAACTTGCAGGGGTCAGTTGTTTGCATTCTGACCATTCCTCTCTGACACACAAGTCGAATGCATCATGCAATGAATTTATTTCTGTTGCTAGGTAGCATTCATGATGCTAATATTTAGCTGATGGTTATTTTCAGGCCCTCTATTTTAAGAAACTGACTCAGATTTACATGTGATGAGTGTTCCTGGTAAGAAAGCTCTCCACTCTGAGACACACTGCTGGAGGTGTTGGTGTTTTCAGTCATATAAACTTAAGTGGCACAGGATCTAAAACCAGGCACTTGAGGTGTGAACATGGAACTGTCATTTGTGTGTCTGAACTGTGCTGTTATAGTTTTAAATTGACCTTTTTTTGCTATGTTCTCCTCATCCATCCTGAAGAGCTGCAGTAGCAGCCAGGAGGGATGTGAAGACCTCTGCATGCATCTTTTCCAGAGCTTTGGGTTGCTGCATTTGTCTTCTTAATGATTGGATTGGACCAGATGATCCTTGGGGTCTCTTCCAGGCTGTCCAGTCTGTGACTTTACCTGAGTGCTCTGCACAGTGCCTTCTCAGTGGGTCCAAAGCTGCTTTTCAGCAGGCAGGAGCAAGCAGGGAGTTTGGAGAAGGATGGATTAGGAAAAGGAAGGCTGGATTAGGAAAGATGGATCAGGAATGACTGATCCACAGCAGTCATTTTAAGAGGAATTGAGGGGTTGCAGCAGCAGCAGTAGAGAAAGCCTGGCTGGGCTAGCAGAGCTGTCACTTTTCTGCTGGCCTTGCAACTGTTCCTTGGGTGCAGAGGCAGATGCTTGCTGCTGCAGAGGCTTCCCCTCCCTATGCAGCTCTGCATGTGAGGTAACTGAACTTGACCCCTTTTCGTGCTGAGAACTCCACTGGTTCCATAAAAATACCTGCAGTCTGCTGGGCATTGGGGGGGAGGAAGCAAAAACCTGACAGCCAAAAAGCTCAGATCTCTTAAAATGATGGACCCAAGTGCCCCCTGCTCTCCACCTGTGAACTAGCAGGCAAAACGTGGTGAGCATCTCCCATCCGAACCCCTCCTTACTGCTGCAGCCCTGTGACCTTGGGCATCTGCAAAGGCTTTTAGTGGGGGTGTCTCTCCACCAGCACGTTAAAGGAGGACAGGATGCCTTGGCCCCAGGACCTGGTGTCCCCTCAGCTGGGTCTGCTGCCTGCTGGACTCCCAGCAGAGGGAGGCAGCAGCACACCAAGTTGCAGTCATGCAACCTTCGGCTGCAATGTGCTCTTTCAGCCTTGCTGCCCTAAAAAATCACCCAAACAAATCATCCCCAACCCTTCACCAAAATAAAAAAGAGACATTTCTCTTGCTGCTTGATGATAAAGCCTTTGAGTAGCAGGGAACTGCTACCTGTAATTGCACTAGCTAATCCTACTAGCAGGCTCTGTCCTTCACCTTGGGTACTATTCTTAGTTCAGTCCCTACTGGATTCATGCCAGAGCAAACGCTGAGGCTTGGTCTGTGCCTTTGGAGAGCTTCAGTGAGTGAATTGGGCAGCATCTTCCTTCTCTTTAAGAGCCAAAGCCATGCAAGAGACTGATGGAGCCCCTGCTTTTCTGAGAAAGGTAAGTCAGATCCTGATGGAAATGCCAGGAGAGCAATGAAAAGGTGAACCTCATGAACTGCAGCTAGACCAAGGGAGGGGACTGAATGACTTCAGTTTCCTGTGACTCTGCTCTCCCGACCTTAGTACAGAGGTCTGACTTTTTGTCTTGTTGCCTTTTTGATCTGAAGCTGTTTCCAGCTTGCTGCTCTGTTTGCTCCACCAGCTAATACACAGAACCCCTGTGTCTCCCAGGCCCTGCTCTCCCGGGTGGGTGTGACACTGGGGAGGAGTGGTGCAGTCCTGGAGGGGATTAAGGCTGTTTGAGGAGGTCTCTGCTGCCTGGGGGAGTGAAGGGATTGCTGTAACCTGTAGCATTCTGCTCTCTGACACCAGGGGCAGGTTTTTGCATTGCAGAAAAGTAGAGTGTGTAAAAAATGCCTCAACTTGGGGATTTTGCAGCTTAGTTTTCCAGTCTCAGTGGCACAAGTCATAGAATCATTAAGGTTGGAAGAGACCTCTCAGATGGAGTCCAACCACCAACCCAACACCACCATGCCCACTAAGCCATGTCCTGAAATGCCACATTTACGTGTCCTTGGAACACCTGCAGGGATGAAGACTCCACCACTTCCCTGGGCAGTCCTTTTTGACAGAGCACTTGCAAGCCAGGTCAATGTGTGAGGTGTACCTGAACCTCAGAGCCACTGCTGGATGCCATCTCCTGTGCAGCCTGGAGATCTGGTGTGTGTCTCCCTGCATTGGTTTCTATCTGATCAGGGGAAAAGGAGACTCTTACTAAGCAAAAAAAATACTCTGTTCTTGCAACTGGTACATGTCTGAGCAAGGCCAAGCAGACTATCAGAGTGAACAAGGCACTTCAGTTTGAGCAGTCAGATGTTTTGGTCGTCACTGGAAACACTCAGCTGCCTGGAATGTCTCCCCTTTGTTCTCTGCTTGAACTACTCCTGTTCCTTCTGCTGATCGCTCTGCTTCCCTTTCCTGTTTCTGCAGGAAGGGTTCCTAAGCTGTTCCACCTACAAAATGGTTCAGGAAAGAATTTGGCAGTGTTCTGGGAGACCAGGAGCTTCTGGGAAATGAATGCTTTTGGTGATGTCCAGCTGGGATTTTGGTTCTTTAGACAGAAGCAGCACAGGAGACAGAACTGGGCCTGAGTTGCTGTGCACTGATGAGGGGAGAGTAATTAGCATGCGGTGTGCAGGGCTAGCTTGTATATTAGGCCACTATCTATGAGATGGCCTTTCCTCATAAACAACATCTCTGCCCTGTTGGACAAAGCCTAACTGCTGCCAACAGCCTGGGCCACACAGGATCAGTGACAACCTGCAAGCACACAGGCATTTGGGAAGGCTCAGTGAACTCTGCAGACTTGTGCCTCAGGGCTCCTTTGTTCTTGTTGCCAGATCTTCACCAGTCTTTGAGTCACTTTGTCCTTACCTGTGAAGAACAGGAAAGCCCAGCACTGGCAGCTGTGCTTGCAGAATGGGACAGTTCAAGAACCATCCCAGTGCTACATCAACCACGTTCAGGATTAGAAGGACCTGGGTCCTCTGTGTGGCTGTGGCAGTGGTAGGTGAGCTTTGCAGGATGGATGGGAGCAGCAGTGGTCCAGCAGCCTAAGCATCTGCTGAGCAGCACTGTGCTGGCTGGTGCTGGTCACTCTGCTCCATGTTTACACCCAAGGAGTCTTTGTTCCCATCTCATTAGCTGTAATTAGCCTCTACAAAGCATGCATGTCCAGGCAGCTGTGTCCATAGCAGCCTTGCCAGCAGGCAGAGGAGCTGAGGAGAGCAGGATCTGTATCAGAGCTTTCAAGTCAGTAAGTAGATGCCAACTTGTGCTCCTCTAGCAGCCTGAGAATGTTCCTTAGGCTTATGTTCAGTTCCATCTGGTTAATGTGTCTCAGTCTCCAGCCCTGGTCCTTCCAGTTGCTGCAAATAAGAACTCCAGCAGAGCTAAGCTTCAGGAGTGCAGTGCTGCTGTATTTAGACCCCCATCGCATCACCAAGTTGAGTTGGCAGGTGGAATGTGCCTTCATGCTCTTGGATTGCAGCATGTCAGAGGTAGCTGCTAAGGTTCCTCAGTGTGAGCTGACACTTGTGTTGCCTGCTGTGAACACAGCTTCTAGCTTGCTCACATGGGCAGTCCCTGCAGCCCTGCTGGAGCATGGCATTGCCCCAGCTCAGCTAAGGGAGCCTGTGCCAACCTGTGACTCTGCAGGTGGATGCCTTCCGCAGTGGCTCGCTGCTGACATTTCCCCACTTAGATGCTATCCAAGGTGCTTCCACAGTGGAAGAGGCAGAACAGGTTGTTGAGGTTTGTCAGGTTTGTGTGAAGACCTTGGGCTATGTTTCAGCTATGTTATGCACAGCCCCTGAGAAATGCTGGTGATAGAAGGTGAAAGGGCCTGGCTGTGACCCTAATGCACAAGCTGTGGGGGTTATGTAATAGATACAACCATGAGCACAGGACCTACTGTTGTACACACTCCTTCTGCTCATTAGCAGGTCACCTTGTTGCAGTTCAGGTAAGGAGATGCTCTGCTCATTACAGGTGGATAGCTGCAAAGCCCTCTGCTTACCTGCTGTTGTAAAGGAGACCTGGGAATGTGTGCTTTGGGGAAAGCCTGAATTATTTGCCTGTTTACCAAAGCATTTATACATGAGGGATGTGTTTTGAGGGGAAAGAAGTCCTCAGTGACTTTGTGTGTTCATGAATCTGCCTCAGAATGGTACCTTTGAGGGGAGAAGGTTGGAATGTCTGAGAACTTCAAGGATGCATGGAGGCTGCTGTTCCCCTCCATGTTATTTGAGAGTATCCTCTGACCCGTGGCAGGTGATGTGGTAACTTGGTGTGATGATGTCTTGGCTGGAGGTCAACCAGCTGCTGCCCAGTGAAGATGGTAGCTCATCTTCCTTTGCATATGTATTTCTCTGTCTCATCTGGTGTTAAAGCCTACTGCTAATGTCTGTAGACAGTGCAAGTTTTTAACTAATGTATGATGCTGTGATTAAGGATAAAGCTGTCAAGGTAAAATGTGAGTTGAAGTAAATTCACATTCAGATCATAGTTCCCTAGAGTTTGAGGACAGAAGGGATCTGCTAAAGGAAACTGACTACTAAGCTGTGAAAAATGCAGTGGGGCAATGGCTTCAAACTAGAGAAGGGCAGATTTAGATTGGACATTAGAGCAAGTTCTTTACTACAAGGGTGGTGGAACCCTAGAACAGATTGCCCAGGGGAGGTGATGGAAGCCCCATCCCTGCAGATATACAAGTCCAGGCTTGCTGGGCAACCTGATCTAGCTGGGGATGTTCCTGCTAACTGCAGGGGGGGGTTGGGCTAGATGAGTTTCAAAGGTCCCTTCCCACCCAAACCATTCTATGATTCAGTCTCCTAGATTGCTGGGCTGAACCAGAATATCAGGAAGGTGATTCAGCTGGATTTGAAGATAAAATACATTTGCTTATGTACTGAGTTTCAATCTTAGGTGCAGTTCCTTTGCTTAGCTTAAGCTGAGCCTGTGGTGTTGGCTTTTAGCCACTGGCTCTTCTGCCTCCCACTGCTGCTGTAGAGAACAAGCAGCAGCATCCAGCATTTCACTCTGGGAAGAGCTTCCTCCCCTGTAATCAGGTTGTGTCTGAAGGCAGCCTGGTTTGGCAATAAGGCCTCTCAGTGAGACCAGTTCAAGTGCTCCCCAAGTGTCAGCAGAGCCCTAAATGCTGAGTTGGCACTACAGCAGGAGTAGCTCAGCTGCTGATTGCTGTTTCCATGCTCTGGAGAGCTTTTGTTAGTGAGACCCATCCTTAATGAACTGAGTTTGGGAATGTGGTTTCCAAGTGGTGACAGCTCCTGCAGGTTGAAGGCAGCAGTTGCCCCTTGCATGGCAGGATGCCAGTCCTTCAAAAAACCCCTTCAGTCCTGGTGCCAGCATGCCTGCAGGAAGCCTTGGGTTGCTGGCTTCCAAATGTGTGCACTTAACAAGGTCATTCAGCTTAATTTTTATGCTCAAGTGTGAAGTGTCTCAGCTGTCTTCAGAGTGACAAAAATCCACTGGTGCCTGTGGTGGTCCTGCCCAGTGAATAGGAGGAGTCTGTTGCCAGCCATTACATCTGCTTGGGGGCTGTCAGGCTACCCCCACCCCTGCTTGGTGAATCTCAAGTCTTTGGCTTCAAACCCTGCTCCAAATGGAGCTTCCAGGCATGCCCTAGCCTGTAGTGATACCATAAGGTCAACCCAAAGGAATCCATGTGCCTAAGTGTGGAGGCTGGCACAGCCCAGGAACATACCTGAGCATCCTCCTCTTGTGCTACAGCCCTAATCTGAAGAGCATCCCATGTTCCACTGAAGAAACTATTCCTAATAACCCAACTTAAACCTCTCCTGGTGCAACTGGGTGCTGTCCCCCCAACCTCATTTGGGTGTCCCTCACCCACCATTGGGAGCCCCCCAGTCCCTGCTGGGTGCCCCACACCACACACCACCACACATCCAAGCAACAGCAACAAGGAAAACAAACAAAACCCCTAAACAAGCAAATAATAAACCAAAACAAAAAAAAACAAACCACCCACAAAAACCAAACAAACACAACCCCCCCAAACCAAATAATAACACAAAAAACCTCAATGACAAAAATAAAAACTCAAGCCAAAAACACACCAAAACTCCCCCAAAGAAACAAAAAAAGGCAAACAACAACAAAAAACCAACCTCCAACACCTAAAGAAACCCTAATCAAACAACTGCCCCCTAAAACATGCAAATAAAATCCCAAACAAACCAAGCAAGAATCCCTGAAACAAAACTGAAAGCAACCAAACAGCAACAATAACACGAAAAGGAAAAAAAAAAAAAACTCAAACCAACCTAAACCCACAAAACTTCTACGTTTGGCTTCATTTTGTGCAGGTTTGGTTTTCCCTTCTGTTATGCTTTATGGGTGTCATGGGCCTGATGCTGTACTTTTTGAAGCAGGGCCCCCTGCAACTGCCCAGTAAGGCAGCAGCTGTGAGCTTGTGCTGCACTGGAGCAGGCATCTGGCCCTGCAGCTTCGGGTGGAAAAGTAACTGCGAGCAGTGAGCGATGCAAAGGAGAGGAGAAACCTCTGCATTGTGTGAGCAGGGAGGAGGCTGCTGCAGTTCTGTCTCTGAAGGGCTCCTTATTAATTAGCTGTGTGCACACTAAGTGCTTCTCTGGAGAATGAATGAGGTGTCTCAGCCTCCTCCCCCCAGCCCCGGCCGTGGCTTCTATGACAAAATTAGTGTTGGGGAGAGCAGATTTTGGGAGGGGTGACTGAAGCGGCATGGGCTGGCAGGAGGAGAGTGTCCAGCTGCTGATGGATGGGCGGGATGGGAAGTGCATTTCAAACCTGCTCCGATGGGCTTCTGATGTCACTGCTGCAGTGTCTCTCTCGGCTGCCAGTTTGCTTTTGCGATGTGTGCAGCTCCTGATGTGACGGCGAAGTTGTGGGTTACATTTCTCTGCCAGGAGGAATCCTGGAAGAACCTTCTGCATTCCTCCTAACGTGGGCTGCTTCCAGCGAGCGAGGAAATTCAGCCCTGGCACAAGTGTGCTGAGGTGCCAGGGCTCTGCCATCGCTGCCGATGCACCGAAGCAGTGAGGTCTGTGCTGGCACAGGCTGCTGAGTGCTGACCTCTCTGCACCAGCCCGCGGGGTCTGTCCCTGGCACCTCGCTCCGACACGCCGGGGGCTGGCAGCGCTCCGGAGGGGCAGGCTCAGGAAGAGGCTTTCTTGAGGCTTGTCTGGGCTTGTTCAGGCCTGAGCCCGCCTTTGTCTGTGTGATCACAGGGATCCCTGTGGATCGGAGGGAATCTGCCTCTGCCATTTGCAGCTGCTCTGCGGACAAGACCTCCTCGAGAGACCCCAGGAGGCATCCACCGGACTGGAGCTCTCCGAACCTCCTGTCCTCCCCAGGTGGGTGCAGTCCGTTCGTGCCGCTCCCTGCAGGGGTCCTGTCTCTCCCTCCCTGTGTTCTACTCTCTGCCAGCTTCTTTCTCTTTCTTCAGAGCTTGTCCCTGTCTGCGTGGGGCTGGGGGAGGTGGTGGTCGTGGTGGTCTGCATGAAAAGGCACAGCTGGGAAAACTTTCAGAAGGCTTGAAAGTGCTGTAGGAGAATATTCCAGTAACTGCCCCTGCTAACCTGTCCTTTTGGGGTAAAGGAGGGCTCCTTAGGCTTTTGTTTGCTGTCTTTTTCTGGAGCCTCCTTCCTTCAAGCCCCCCATACAAAGTGCACAGGAGAGGTGGGTACTGTGAGTTGGGAGTTTCCCAGGGCTCCCAGAAGGTAACAGCACCCAAAAGCTCAGCTATGTGCTTGACACTGCCTGGATGTGCTGCAACCCTGCAGCGAAAGCTCCGGATGGTGCTTAGCAGCTTGGGTGTGCTGAGGGGTGGGTGGTTGTGAGGAGCTGCCTGGCTGCTGCTCTGATTCTGCATCCAGGTAACTGCATTCACCTGGGGTTAGCCACTCTGGTTCCTGGTCCTGTGCAGCATTTGCATCAGGGACTCAGCAGACTGAGGGTTAGTGCTTTTCTCTTGCGGGGACCTGACAGTTCTCCCCCTCTCCTGCCACACCTAGGATGCAGGGGACAGTTTGTGCTGTGCCCAGCGTTGCTACCTGGCTCAGCACGTTGCCTCTGCATTAATTTTGTAATGGAAAGGATAAATAATACAGCTGAAGTGCTGGTGTCAGCTGATGCTCACACGGGGAACTGCTATGCTGTGCTTGGCTCTGCTCCCTACTGCCCCTGCTCAGCCTTCAAGAGGCTTGACTCTACCTGCCCCCGGGCGCTCTGTGCATCACTCACCTGCTGATCCGGAGCCTTCAGGTGGGTATGCAAACCAGCAGGGGGTTATCTGTTATCTACAAAACTTACTGCACACAGGAGAGGAGACTTTTCCTTGCTTGGGAGCATTTTTCTCACTTAAAGGCTGGCAAAAAACATCTGTACCTGGATAGAACCAAGGATAAGCTTTAGAGAAGAAGTTGAATCAGAGCAGGAAAGGAAAGGCTCCTCTGAAAACAGTAACTCATCAACTGGCTGTGCTAGCTGACCAGTTGTGTTCCCTGAAACTTTGCTCTTGCTTCATGCTGTTCTGTGTCTCAGAGGATGGACAGGCCTAGGAAGTAAGTGACACAATAGCAGACTTCATACCAGTAATGAGAACAGAGCTTTTTTCTGTCCTGACCTATTGACACCTCAGTGCCTGTCCCTTGCCTCAAAGCACAGCAGAACTGGAGGATTTTCAGTACAGAGTTTGAAGTGTCTCCTCCTTGTGCTCACTTTTACCATGCTCTTTGAAGGAAGGTGGTTAAGTGAGAAACAAAACACCAGGGCTTTCTTGCTGGGAGGGTGTCCCTCCTTCTCTTTAGAAGCCACACTTACTCCTGCTTGTCCTTTACAGCTGGATGGAGAGGACTTCTCACCAGTTCTCCCTGTGCCAGCTGGGGTCTCATGTTGTGTGTACAATGAAACTTGCTAGTCCCTTTCAGAGGCAAGTCTGTGTGTCCTTGTGTTTTGAGTGTAGAAAAGCAGTAATCTTGCAGTAACTGGTACAGGCCATCTCTTAATACATATGGAGTGAAGTTTATTAACACATGAGCCATTGTTTTGTTTCCAAAGAGAGACTCAGCTGAAGGGGCTTATACAACTGTGGGACTCAAATTCCAGCCTTGACTTTTATGTATTATTTTTTTTCTGTTTGCATTGTATTGTAGGAGAAGTGACCAAGCATCCCAGCTATGTCCAGCCTGGCTGCAGCAACCTTCTCCCTGAAATAAGAATCTTTCACCCAGTGGACAAGAAAAGGCTTTGGTAAGAGGAATTAGAGTAAGCAAATGCTCTGCTACTGAAAATGGAATTGGAGTCTTTTTCTCTTGACCCTTCCTGTAGATGTTCTCCCCTGGTGATGTGAGTCTGCTGTTGTACCTCTTTGCAAGAGCTAAGATGGAAGTCCTACTGTGTCTAGGATATGAGGAGGAGCCTGCTCTCGACAAGCAAGGAAGGACACAACTGCTGCGAGGGTAAAACCTTTGCTATCATCCTGGCAGTGTCCTCTCTGTCCCAGTAGACTAAACTAGGGAGGACAGGTCAGGAACTTCTTGGGCTGGATAAACTTGTCTTTCCCAGGCCTTTCTAGGCTATAAACCAACGAGTTTTGTTGTGGGTTTCTTTGGTTGGTTGGTTGCTTTTCTTTTTGGACCAGCATGATTAAGTAGAGGCTGCTGCCAGCAGTGACTGTGGCTTTGTGATCTCTGGCTAGTGCTTGTGCATGGCTTGGTTAATGAGTCATGGTACTTGTGTGGCTTGCAGTCCTCTGAAACCTGCAGTGCATGGACTCTGCCCAGGCCTCTCCTGAGGCACTGAGTCAGCAGAAGCCTGACTAGCCTGGTGTGCTCTGCTTATCCTGGCTGCTGCAGAGCGGGGCCAGCTTGGAAGAGGGGTGACCTTGGTTCCAGGAGCTACAGCAGTGCTATCCACCATGCTTTACTCCTTCACACAGCTCACTGCTGGAAAGGAATTTAGTCTGGGGCACATCTGCACGAAAATTCATGGCACTTATGTAGGTGTAGATGATTTGAGATGAGGTTGTTTTGTCTGGAGAAGAGGAGGCTGAGGGGAGACCCTCTTGAGCTTCACAACTCCCCGAAAGGAGGTTGGAGTGGGGTGGGTGTTGGTCTCTTCTCCTGAGTAACAAGCAGAAAGGCCTCAAGAGGAAATGACCTCAAGTTTGCAACAGAGGAGGTTTAGGTTGGGTGTTAGCAGAAATTTCTTTTCCTGCAAGAGTGGTCAGGCATTGGAACAGCTGCCCAGGGAGGTAGTGGAGTGACCATCCCTGAAGGTGTTGAAACACCAGGAAGACGTGGCACTGGAGGACATGGTTTAGTTGCAGCAGTGGTGTTGGGTTGATGGTTGAAGTTGATGGTCTTGGAGGTCTTTTCCAACCTTTGATTCTGTGATATATGGATGCTAACTCAGGTGCTAGCAGAACTGTGAGCTCTTGATGTGAGCTCCAGCACAACAACTCCGTAAAGACCTTCTCCAAGATGCTGTTTCAGAGAGTCAATGTTTATGGCATTTGGCAAATGACCACAGAGCAGGTTTGACAGAACATTTCTGCTTAAACCTTTGGGTTCAGGCTGTGTGTTTTATTTAAGTTAGATAAGATATGGGGAGGGAATTGTGTAAAGGGAAGAGATAAGATGCAATAGGTTCCATGTATGAAATAGGATGGTGCTAGGTACTCCTCCAGCCACTGAGACTGGAGTACTTTGAAGAGCTTGCAGTCAAAGGAAAGATCTTGCTGCTGGACATCTCTGATCTCACTTGAGAGAGAAGATAGAGGGAAAAAAGGTAAGATAAACTTTGTTAAATGCTGTTATTACAAGGGGAAAAGAATTTACTAGAATGAACAAAGTGGGGTTTGGGTTTTTTTTTTTTACACCTGTCTTCCTGTAAAAAGCTAAACACAAAAGGAAGACATTCTCTGAATGTAGCAAGGAATGACCTGTTTAACCCTGCTGCAGAGGGAGGCATAGGTCTGGTGTGCTCTGTGTGTGTTTCTCATTGCACAGCACATGGAGAACTTCAGCTAGCAAGGTGAATGTTAATTCCATGGCTTTCTCTTGTCTGGTGTGGGGGTTTGACATTAGTTAAGCTAACGATAGCAGCCAGGCCCAGCGAGGTCCCAAATGAGGATTCTCTTGGGTGAGATGTGATAGAGTTTGCATGTGGTGCTTTGTAAGGAGCCAGGAGAGATGTTTGCTCCAGCTTTTCTTCATGGTGTCCTCAGCTGTCCCACGTTTTATGGAATTTCTGTGTCTGGACTTTGTGGAGAGGGCGACTGAGAGGCAGCCAGAACCTGAACTCCTTCTGGAATTTTCCCTGCTATAGCTGAGAGCTTTTCTGCTTCTCAGAGTGCAGGGAAGTTTGTGGCAAGAAGCTACCAAGAGCAGACCTGGCTTCCATCTGCAATGTGATCCCTGGGCCACACAACTGCTGCTGCTTTTCCACTTGTCACCTGCCAGGAGGTGAAGATAGCCTTGCTGCACAGCCTGCTACACAAATGGCTGTGTCCCTTGGAGCTGCAAATGGGTAGGGTCAGGAATTCAGCTGTCCTGTAGGTAGAAATGCTGACCCTTCTCAGACTAGGGCTCTGTCCTTTCCCCTGTCATTCTGCCACTTACCTCTCTTCTGTGATTGTGGATTTTTGGTGTTTTTTTGCCTGCCTTTCTGTGTGTTACAGAAAGAAACTGCTAATGCAGTCTACTCTTTCCCCTTCTGCTTCGTTTCAGGCAGCCTGTGACTCACTGCAAAGGCATTGTCCCATTTCCTTACGAGCTGAGGTTGGCCTGCAGGAGTGGTGGCAGCTCTGGGGTGGAGCTGTGGCTGTGTCAAGGAAGGAGGAACTGTTGGAGTTTGCAGCCAGTCTGAGTTCAGCAGCAGGTGTCTGCATCTCTCTGCAGCCTCTGCTCAGCCTGCTTGTGGGGTGTCAGACCTGGCACTGGAAAGGTGAAGGGACTTGGAAGCTTAGATGGACTTCAGCTGGGAAGACTTCATCTCCTACCACAGAGCTGTCAGGAACTGGTAAATATCTTTTCTACCTAGGGTCATGCCAATGTATCTCATCAGGAAAGTTTCTGCATTATGATTATTTTAAAAATAAAGGGAAACAGGAGTTGTTAAGCAGCTCATGTGCTGGGCTTGGGGGACTTGGAATGCTGCAGGGAGTTTGGATGAGAAGGAATGGACAGGAAAGGTCTGATAATGACAATGCCTATTGAACATTGCCAGGAGTCAGAGACTAGAAGCAGACTTTGTAGCTTGTTGTAGGAGTGGCAGCAGGAGATGGCATTCTACAGCACTAGCTGGGTCCTTTGGGGAGCAACTAACTCAAACCCCAGGACCCACATCGCAGGGCTTGTAGCAAATCCGAGTCAGGACTGATCAAATGTATCCTTATCTTAAAAAGGGAAGTCTGCCTGTGAGGTTGCAAATCAAGAGAAGTGTATTTGGAGAAGCAAGACACTTCCTCCCCTCTGTGGAGGTTCACAACAGCAGAAGCTGACACCTTCTTGGGGAGGAAAGAGACTTTGTTCTTGCTCTGCAGCCACCACTAATGGCTTGGTCTAGCTTCAGGGTGATTTCTCTCTGAGATGCCAGTTGATGCTGGTGAGAATAATGAACTCAGCTAGACATGAGCTTTGATTCTGTGGGTTTGCAACAACAACCTGCCTAAAAGATGCTGAGCATCCTGCTCTGGTTTTGCACTTAGCCTTGTTTACAGTGAGCAGTTGAACCAGCTGATAGCCAGGATCCAGGAGCCTCTTTCAGCCTAAAGCCTTCTGAAGTTTGAAAACTTCACCTTTTTTTCACCCAAGCTTTCTCCCTTTGCTGCATTTCACCCATAAATGTCACAGATGAAAAATCCAACTTTGTTTTGCCTTAAAACAGGAAGTGTTTGAAACTTCCAGGGGGAGAGGATCTGCTTGCATCAAGGCTCCCAGCAGCAGTTGCTCGAATCTTTACAGAAGTTGCCTGGAATTCTTCAGGTACTGGCTGGAAGGCTTCTGACTGGGTCAGTCATAGCTTAAAGCTCCTCTTGTTGACAACTGGAGAATGACACAATGCTGGGGAGGAACTGGAAGTGGATGTGCTTAATTAAATGAAGCTGTTGGTATCACATATTTCAGTGCTGACAACAGGAGTGCCACAGATCTCACCTGGCAGGACTCGTTGTCTTTCTTAGAATGCAGTATTTCTGTAACAGGAGAGTGCTTCCATCTTCCACACCCATCAGCCTCTTGGGTTGTTGTAGTGATTTCTTCACAGGCTAATTCCTTCCACTGTTACATGATCCACCAGATGGCTTTTCCCTGCTGCTTTGTCACCCGCACAACCACAGATGAAGCAGAAATTTGCTTCTAGCCGCTTCAGCCAGGGCAAGATGAGTGTGTGTTGGTGTGGTTTGTGCAGAAGGGGTCACCTCTCTTGAGGAGATGCACCCCAGCAGCCAATATCAAGTGAAGCAGGTCAGGTGTTAGCTTTTCTTTACAGAAAAAAATGCCTTTTGGGGAGTAAATGAGCCCTGAACTGGCAATTCCAACTACCTGTGTTGCGCCTATGTAAACTTGGAGTGGTACCTCTGGCCTTTAGCTTGTGCTCAGGGATGCTGCTGCACACTGTGCTGTCATTGGTAGGTTTGGCCACAGTTCCCCAAAGCAGAATGCTTGCCATAAATGCACAGTCACAGGAAACTTGCCAGGTGCTTCAACTAAAGGGAGAGGAAAAGGATTTTCTGCTAGACAAGCTGCTGAAAGAGAGAAGCTGCTCAGCTTGTTGGCCAGCACCTCTGCAGAGGTCTCATCTAGCTCAACTAGCCAAGTTGTTTGCTTTCCCCACAAGACTTCAGTGCTGTCCCCAAGTCAGCCATCACTAGAAATCCAGCTTCTGACCACCTAGAAATCAGAGCAAGCTCAAGAGCTGGCTAACTTTCTCTGGTATTGCTAATGCTTGCTGTTAGAATCACAGAGTTAATCAGGTTGGAAAACACCTTTGAGATCATCAAGTCCAAATGATTACCCAACACCATCTCATCAGCTGCAGCCCCAGCAGTCAATAACCAGTGAAATGATCCTAGGGCTCTGCAGACCTAGAATTATCCTGTGAGGCTGCAACACCAGGCTGGTTTGGCTGCTCCATGTTCTTCCAGAGCGTTCAGCAGCTCTGGATCACTTCTTTCCTCCTTTCCTAAAGCACTTGGAATCCTCATAGGTAGCAAGCAGCAGAGGGGAGCTAAAATGTATTGAAAAGTTAAAAGCAGGATCATTATCCTGCTGCACAGACACAAGGTTGTTCCTAAAAGCATCTTCATCCCTTTCCCTGTCATGCTCAGTTTTTACTGACTCAAAAGAGAGCTTTGCAGTCCCCAAACCAGCAATTCTGCAGTCTCCTATGTCCCTGGGGAAGGATGAAAGATGAAGTAGTATCTTCCTCTTCTGTACCAGATTGTTTTTCTCTCCTATAGCTGTGCTTGTCCCTGACCTGTTAATTGCCTTTGAGATAGTCTGGTTTGTTCTGATCCTGATGGGAAATGGTGGAGGGATGATTAGGTCATTGTTCAAACAAGGCAGTTGCAGAGTTGGACAGGTTTTCAGGGCAGGAAGATGGGCACTGCTGTCAAGTCTTGATTTTGATGTTTTGGAATTGTTTGGTTTTTTTTTTTCTCCAGGGTGAAAAGGTGACAGGCAAGGACTGATTTGTTAATTAATTGGTGCTGTCTCCAGGGACCCAGGGAAGGGAGCCCTCCTGCTGTTATCACTGTGCCTGGTGGGTATGGCTGCTCTCTGCTGTGCTGCTTCCATTGGTGTGTTCTCACAGCACTGCAGTTCACCTTTGTCAGTCCCCTTTGATACTATGCAGAGGGCAGGAACTTTCCCCAGCACCTGGTAGAAGTCACTGAACTCTGACTCCTGCAATAAACCCAGCAGGTTTTCCTTGGATTACTGTGTGCCTTTAGGGGAAAAAAAAACCATGCTGGGCATTCTGAAAGCAGGCTGGCAGGCAGGAGTTTGGGGGTTAACTTAACACCTGCCTTTCAGCTTGAGGCATTTCCAGTTCTTTCTCTGCAGGGTGGCAGGTTTCTGGGAACAGTTTGTGAGAACACTGAGGAGAGACCTTTATTGCTCTCTACAACTACCAGAGGTTGGAGCCTGGTGGGGCTGGTCTTGGTCTCTTCTCCTTAGTATCAAGTGATAGGACAAGAAGAAATGGTCTCTTCTTAGCATCAAGTGATAGGACAAGTGGAAATGGTCTCTTCTCCCTAGCATCAAGTGATAGGACAAGTGGAAATGGTCTCTCCTCCCTAGCATCTAGAGGTAGGACAAGAGAAAATGGCTTCAGTTTGGACCAGGAGAAGTTTGGGTTGGAACTTAGGAAAAGTTTCTGTAGCAGAAGAGTGGTCAGGTGTTGAAACAGACTGCCCAGGGAGGTGGTGGAGTCCCCATCTCTGGAGGTGTTCAGAACCAGTGCAGACATGGCCCCTGGGGACATGGTTTAGTGGCAGTGGTGGTGCTGGGCTGATGGTTGGAGTGAATGATCTTAAAGGTCTTTTCCAGCCAACAGAACTCCATGATCTGTGAAAACAGGGTGAGAGCAAGGCAGAATCTAAAACCTGAACTCTCTCTTATCCAGACACAAGCCAAATTCCTGAGTTTTGGAGTGTGTGTCCTGGTGCATTAGGAGGGGAACAGGAGGCTTGGATGTCTCAATATACAGAGCATTGCCAGTGGGACACTGACAGAAATCCAAGGTGAGGCAGGGCAGAGCGCTGCTCCTCCTGCAGCATGTTTTAGCTTCATACTCCAGTGTTGCACAAGAGGCCCTGGAGTAATAACCTGCTGCAGAGGCTGTGACACGAGGGTGAGGAATTGCTTTGCCCTGAAGGTTGTCTCCTCACCTGTTCATGTGTTTCCAGGAACTGAGGATGGCAGGAATGCTAATACCAGGTCTTGTGTATCTCAGGCTGTTCCACCTCTATAAGGAAACCAAGAGGCTTTAGTACAGGTGAGTATTGGTTCCTTTTCCATTTGTTTTGCAGGTGATGCTGTTCTGGGTGAGTTCTTTCCAGCATCTGGTGTGTGACCTGAGAGCAGAGCTGTGCAGACAAGGGGACCCTCCAAGCCTTTAAACAGGTTTATGTCTTAAACTGTTATGCCTCTGGAGACAGTGAATTGTTGCGCTGTCTTGCTGGATGGTGGTGTGTGACACTTGGGAGCTCCTTCAGAGATAAATATGGATTGCAGACAAGTAAGCTGGGTTTGTCTTGTTAATATTTGTCATTTAGAAGCCATTTAGAACCAGGACTGGGGCTAAGGGACAGGGAGATTGTTGGTTTATGGGCTGAGCCTCTTCTCCCTCCAAAGCTGTTTGTTTGTAAGTACTGCTGCAGTTGCTTCATTGACTCTTTCTTTGTCCCCAGACCCTTCCCTTCTGTGAATGAGAAGAGAGGAGGAGCTTGACCAACCTGCCCTAACCTCCCTCCTTGTGTGATGCCAGCTGTGAGTGTTTCTTTGGCAGTGTCTTAGCTGGTTGTTGTGAACAATAGTCAAGGAAGCAATCAGCAAGTATACTGCCCTAGAAGTGCTACACGTTGTTGGGCCTGACTCATGTCTCCATGGCTTGAGAGGTGGATGGGATCCAGGCTGGAGTGCTGTGGTGGTGCACTGGAGCTTGAGGTGTCTGCTGGAGCAGAGGGATGCTGCGAGGATCCCTGCCACAGGACCCTCCGTGGGGTCACTGCATCAGAGACAGGAGATGGAGGAAACATAAACGTGTTGCAAGTCACTTTGCTCTTTCTTTGTCCTCCCCACATGCATCTTCCTGAGAGTAAAATGCCAGCTGATGTTGGCAGCACTGCAAAAATGCAGCTCTAGATCTGGAGAGGAGGGCTTGCTGTTGGGAAGAATTCATCTGAGCCTCAGGCTGGTCACAACAAGGCAGCTTGGCTCTGAGCCTAGCATGGGAGCAACTCACCTCTAGTTGCTATTTCTCCTGGGTGCTGGTCAGCAGCAAATGCCTGCAGTCAAGTGCCCAAAACCTTAGTTGGTTGTTTCTGGAGAGGAATAAATTAGATTTAATTAAGCAATGAGACATTGCTTGTTATCTTGTCTGGGCAATAGGGAGGCAAGGGGGATTTGTGGAAGGGATGAATGTATAATGAGGGATCATTTTAAGGCAGGAAATGCACTCCAACCTTTGCCTAAATCTTCTTTAACCTTCCATTATTCATGTGAAGGAGAACTCACATCAGTTTTGATCAAACCATATTGGTTCTGTGTTACTCTCTCACTGGCATGGCATGAGCCTGGGTGTCATAAGCCAGGTCATTCTCTGTGGCTCTCACTGGCATGGCATGAGCCTGGGTGTCATAAGCCAGGTCATTCTCTGTGGCTCTCACTGGCATGGCATGAGCCTGGGTGTCATAAGCCAGGTCATTCTCTGTGGCTCTCACTGGCATGGCATGAGCCTGGGTGTCATAATCCAGGTCATTCTCTGTGGCTCTCACTGGCATGGCATGAGCCTGGGTGTCATAAGCCAGGGTCACTGGAGCTCCAGCTCTCTTTCAAAAGCCAGCTGTTACTTTGCCCACACCTCTACATGTCTTTGTTTTGGTGGTGTTGGTATTTTCCTTCCTAGGCATGACCATAATAGCTCTGTTTACAGAGAGTTGTGAAACTCCATGAGCTGTCTGTGGAGGTTCTGCACTCAGCTAATGGATAGCAGAGAAGGGAGCACTTCTGCTGCAGATCTTCTGAAGCTTCATCTCTGCCTTTGCAGAATATTTGTCATGAAACATATCTTAGAGAATCACAGAAACATCCAGGTTGGAAAAGCCCTTCAGGATCACCAAGTCCAACCTCCTGTGCAAGATTGTTCTGTGTAAATGCCCTTTCTAGCACCCTTCCCAAAGTGCCACTGCTCCGTGCTTGAGTCTGAGCTGGGTGTTGGCCGAATGGAACTGATGCAAGGCCTGGCATGAGGCTGGGGTGGCAAACGTGAGGCTCCACCTGTTTCACTTTGCATGTAACAGCTGAGCAGCCTCACCTGCCTGAATAAAGACACTGGGTTGGAGTTCCAGGCTAAGGTACTGCTCTGTTCTTCGAGTGACCTCTGCTGAACTCTGCAGTGATGAGTAACCAGCCAGCAGGTTTCTGGAGATGTGGGCATTTGGCTTCAAATAGGTCTGTGAAATGTGCTCTTTGCTACCTGGGAGCATGCTGCAGACATGCTGAGTACCAAGTGGTGTTCTGGAGCTCTGCACTGGGGATGTGGCCATTGCAGGCTCCTTAGCTGGATGAATGGCAGTGGCTGTGCTGGGACCTGAGCGGTCAGCACCCACAGATGGGGAGGGAATCTGTGAATTGTTTAACAGGAGTGTTTTTATGTGGAGGGGGAGTAGTATGAGGTGGTGGTTTGCAACCCATTTTCAAGGTCATATTTGGATTCTGGCTTGTGGATGTTGAATATCCTTGTGGTGATGAAGGAAATAGTCCCCTGGGGCTCTGCTGCACCCTTGCACCCTAACAGAATTGTCCTCTTGCTGCTTCACACTTCATCTGTTGGAAATAACTTGTGTGAAACAAGGGGAGTGAGGTGCCTGGCTCAGTAAGGAAGGAATCTACCATGCTTGGTGGCTTCTACTTGAGGCTCTCATTATTAATTTTTATATTCCTCTCTCAGATGAGTAAGAATTGCATGCTCTAGGCAGAGCTTTCTGCTGCAGAGTGTGCACCCCTCCAGTTCTAATCACAGTGGAAGCTACACCCTCCAAATCCTGCTACTTGGCCTGTTTTCCTACTATTAATTTCCTACTATTAAATATGAGAGATGCAGTCAATATGTTTTGATTATGGGGAATGAGAGTGGCTGAAAAAGAAACATTGGCACCGAGATCAGTGAAGTTGCTCTTTGTATGCTGTGCTAATGCCCTTTCCCGAAGTGCCACTGCTCTGTACTGGTCTGACCTGGGTGACCCTGAAGACTGGGTCTTAAATTTAGTATCTTCTTCTGTTCATGGCATCCTCCCTTGCAATGTGAACGTGCAATATCAACACCTTTCTTCTTCTCCGGGCAGCCACAGCGAGAAGGAATAGCCCATATTCATCTCCTAATTTAAATTTGAAATGAAACCCTACCACAACACACGGAGCATACTTAACTCCATTGATGGTGCTGGCTCCCTTCCAGCAGTGTAACTAATTGCGTTCTGCCTGCAAAAGGAAAAAAAAGGAAAGGAAAAAAAAAGTAAAAACTTCTCCTTGCTCGTGGCTTTTTGGAGAGTTGCTGGCTTTAACTCTTGTGCAACCTCTGCAGCCTGACAGCACATTTTGATGCTAGTGGAAAGCTGCTTGAAGTGACTAAGCATCTCCCCTTGCTGGAAGAAAAGCCACTGGGCTTGCTGAGCAGCTCCAACGCAGTGCTCTGCGGTAGGTGCTGAATGTGCCCTGTGCCAGCAGCTGGGTACATCTGCTCCGTGCTCTGGAGATGAACACAACCTGCAAACCTCAGGCTCATCTTGATCCAGTAGGTTTTTATGCTGTCGTGCTCACCCTCGGGGCCATCCCAGTGCTGAACCTGCTGACAGCTGGGGGTTTGGTACTCTAAGAGTTGCCTGTGGTGTTGGTCTGGCTGAAGGAGAGGACTGCATATGTCAGTCTTGGAAATCATGAGGAGCCAGTGTGGAGTAGCAGCAAACACACCACAGTTAGAACTGTGGTGCTGAAAGCAGACCTTAGTGCCTACCCAGAGGAGGGAGACTCCTTTTTTTACAAGGAGTCCCATGGAAAAGACAAGGGGTGGGGGTGACAATGATTTAGTGCAAGGACTAACCCACAGGAAAGTGAGGGGAAAAGTACCACACAGACCTCAGGGCTGCCATAAGAACAGTGAGACATGGGAGTTATTTCCCAAGGGAAGTCAAGGACTGCCCTACACTGGACAGTTTAAAGACTCATCTTGCGAGGTTGCTGCGCCATCCCATTTCAACTATCCTCTTGTCTAGAAGAGTTGGGCCAGATGATCCTTGGGCCTCCTTCCAACCTGGCGTTCTGTGACCTGCCTGCCTTGAAGGGCACTCTGCTGTGGTGGTGTTGAATAGGAGTGGGATGGGGACCAGGGGAGTGGTGGACTCTAGAAGTAGCAGCAGAGCAAGTCACAGGTTTTGGTCTTGCATGATCAAGACCAAGTGGGAATTTGTATGACATTCCTGGAGACCAAGAAGGAACCCAAGGCACTGAGTTACAAAGCTGTGACACTTTGCAGTTTCCCACACAAGGAAAGGCAGAGAGAAGAGCACAGCCTTTAGAGCTCCAAATTGCTGTGCTGGCTCTGTGAACTTTGATGTGTGCTGCAGTTCTGCTTCCACAGAGTCTGTTCTCTGTACCTGACGTGGCCTCTCTGTGCCAAACTTCCAGCATCACTCTGCATGCAAATGTCAGATTCCATAGAATGCCTGGTTGCAAAAGACCTTAAGATCACCAAGTCCAACCATAACCTAACATTTCCCTGTGCACAACTGTCAGACCATGTCCCTAAACTCCTCCTTGAGACATCTTTTAAACACCTTCAGGGACAGTGACTCCACCACCTCCCTGGGCAACCTGTTCTAGTGCCTGATGATTCTTTTGGTGGCAAAATCTTTCCTAGTATCTAATCTAATAAATGTTTCTAAATATCTGAGGCCTGGGGGCAGGAGAGGGGGGACAGGCTCTGCTCACTGCTGCCTGGGATAGGACAAGCAGCGATGGATGGAAGCTGCAGCACAGGAGGTTCCAGCTCAACACAAGGGGGAACTTCTTTAAGGCTCCCAGAGCACTGGCACAGGCTGCCCAGAGAGGTTGTGGAGTCTCCTTCTCTGGAGCCTTTCAAGGCCTGTCTGGATGTGTTCCTGTGTGCCCTGAGCTGGATTGTCTGGTCCTGCTCTGGGAGGGGGTTGGACTGGATGAGCTCTTTAGGTCACTTCCAACCCCTGACATCCTGTGATCTAAACTTCCCTTGGTGCATCTTGAACTTCTCATGGTCAGCTTGGTAGCACCTAGTTGCTACAGAGCTCTCTTGAACCAACAGTTTGCCAAGGAAAAGCTTTCCAATCCCTGCAAACTATTTCTGAGAAGGAAAGGCACAGGAACATTGGCTGTGGTGCCTGCACCTATCTGCCTGCCTGCCTTGCTGCTGAGCCTTCTTAGCAGACAGGCAGGGAATGTGTTTCTTTGTGGTTTTTTACTTGATTCTTCTAAATCTGTTTGAAGAAGTTGTGGTCTGGAGGGGGCAGCTACTGAGAAACTGTGAGGGGACTGTGAGTGATCATTCTGGAATTTCCTGAGCAGCAGTAGGTGCCTTCAGTGCTCTTTTGGAAGCTGTCTGTACTTAGTGGCTGTCCAGAGTGGAATAGATGAGGTTAATGAAGTCAAAGATTAGGTCCTTAATCTGCACCAGGACTGCTAGAAATGCAGGGGTTTTCTGGTCACATGTTAGAAAAAACAAAGGACAAACCTGAGGATTTCCACCTTTCAGAAGCCTTCTCTTAACCATGCTTCCCTGGCTCCCTTTTAGCTGGTGCAGTGAACCTAAGGGTCAGGTGATGACTTAGAACAGTCCCATTCTCCTGGACACAAAGAGCTCAGGTGCTGGTGAAACTGCTGGCCAGCTCTTTTTATCATGGTATGGTTTCAGAGCTAGGCTTAGGCTTCCAGAGACTCAGGTTTGTTAACTCTTGGCTCTGTGTCCTCATCCATAGGCAGTGTCTTGCCTGGCCATGGCCAAGCTGTGCAGAAGAGCTGTGTCGGTGAAAGGTTTGGTGAATTCTGCATTCATCTGAGAAGAATGGGGCTTGAGTGTCTTAGTGCTCCCAGGCTGGGCCCTGAGAAGCTAATGAGATCATGAAACAGTTTTCCTGACTTCCTTGAGAGGAACTGCATGGTGATTTGAAAACTAAAACGTTCAAGGGGTTTGCCCAAACTAAGCCTCCAATTGGCTTGGCTAATGTGGTTTGGGGGTTTTGGTTTGGTTGGTTTTTCCTGATGATTGTAGCACATATCTACCTTTTCTTTATAGATGCAACGAAACTGGGCTCTGTTTTAATTTTTTTAATCGTAGGCTCCTACTTGAAATGACTGTCTAAGCTGTGGGCACGACACAGATGGCAAAAGCTGACCAAAAGGGCGCGTCTGGTGGCGTTGGAGCTGTCTGCCTCCATCCGAGATAAGGCGAAGTGCTTACTAGGTCAGGGCAGTGGTGCTGGGGAGAATATTGCTGCCTGGAGCAGCAGCGACCTCTTGTGGGCAGTGAGGCTGCCTGCTTAGGCTGCCTGCTTAGGCTGCCTGCTTAGGCTGCCTGCTTAGGCTGGCACTCGGCGCCAGATTATTCCCTTGCGATGATGTCTGTGTGATGAAAGCGATGAAGGGAGCTTGGATTCTCTTGGCGGAGTACCGGAAATAAACAGCTCTAGGTGGTGCTGAGCCCTCTCTTCCTCACATGTGTGAAACAGTGTCCCAACTGTTCAGGAGTAGTCCAGGCTCCTCTCTCCCTGCTGAAGTCAGACTTGGCCCTTGAGGGTCTCGGGGGAGTACAACAGGGTGGGAGCAGAACTTCTGCTCGTGCCCCTTTTCCATGAAGTGCCTTCACCTCTGATCAAAGCTGTCTCACTCATCTGGCTCACCATCAGGAGAGCAGCATGGCTCTGTGCAGTGTCTGTGACATGCAGAGCTGCTCAGCCCCTCATATGCACTGGAAAACACAAACCTATAACTGAGTTCCCCCTGAACTGAGAATTGTCTCAGCCCAGCCAGCTGCAAAAGCAAAGTGAAACCTTCTTGTTTAAGCCTTTTATTTTTTTCTTTCATTTAAGGATTATGTCAGGACAGCCTATTTCAAGGTTAGTGGAGGGGAATTTATGTAGTTACAGCTCAGCTGATGCTCTGGAAGGTGCAGGGTGTAGCCTGCGTGTCAGAAGGCTCTTACAGCAGTCAGTGAGATAACTTCAAGTCAGGAAAAAGGACTTTCTGTCTTCCCATCAGATGCCAGGTTGCTTCACCTCCTGCTTTAAGGAGGTGAGGATGTGCTTCACATCTGAAGGTAGAATTTCTCAAAGGAGAATTTTCCTGATCTCTGCTGCTGTATGACAAGCCAGGTGCTTAGATTGTGCCTTCTCTCTCCTCTGAGATACAAGCAGCACTGCCTTTGAATTGGGGCAGCTTCCAACTGTGTTTGTTCTCTGGGCAACTGCAGACCTCGTGGGCTTGCTAAAGGGCTCCAAAGGCTTCCCTCAGAACTGGCACAGTGTCTTGAATAGCCAAGGCATAGCTGAGCATTAGTGAACAGCACTTTGTGCCCTGGCAGAGTGGGCATGAAGACATCCTGATGGGCTGATATCTCCCCAGGGACTTCCAGGGTTCATTAGGAAACTGGAATTGAACTTGGAAGTCAAAACCAGATGGAGATAACCAAAAGCTTAAGGAGGCAGCAGTACTGACTGCAGGTTGTGAATGCAGAGTGGAATATTAGAAGGGTGAGGCTTGGAAGTGACCTTGGAGATTGCCTAGTCCAAGTATACAAAGGAGAATCCACTGCTGTAGAAAATGGGAAAGCCTGCTCTTAGGAGAACACATAAGCAGTGGTGTCCCTCTGACACTTCTGAGGGGAACATGGGTTTAGTTTTTCACAGTGGGGTTGGTTGGTTGAGAGTTGGTTTGTTTGTTTATTTTCAGTGAAGGGGTAACAGGGCCAGAGTTCACTCAAATACTCATTATCCTGAAAAACTGAGCTGGAAAACACTGTGTTCCAAATACACAACTGGTCAAAATAAATTATTTTACAAGTTGAGAACCCCTTCTTAATTTAGAAGATGGCCATGTAGAACTGAAGGGACACTCTGGACAAAACTGTAACCATCACAGAATCATTATGGTTGGAAAAGACCTCTAAAATCACCCAGTCCAAATGTCAGTTCAGCACCACTCTGCCCACTGAACCATCTCCCGAAGTGCCATGTCTGGAGGTTTTAACACCTCCAGAGATGGTGACTCCACCACCTCCCTGAGCAGCTTGTTCCAATGCCTGACCCAAAGTGCAAACATTGAATAATTTGCAGGTTTTAAAGACATTTCTGTCAGGTGTGGGTTTTAGGGTGTGTTGGATGGCTCTGGGGTGCTGAGAGAAGCCTGGGAGAGGAATAAGACAACTGGTTTTACAGGTTGGAATAAACTTTGTTGCAAACTGAGTTCAGCAGGGATCAGCCAGGGCTGGGTAGCTGGGGAATGATTAAACTGTTGGAGACAACAGGGCTCCTGAAACAACAACCATCTCCTCTGGAAATCAGGCACATCCCTCTCCACATCAAAGGCACAAGGTGTGAGTCGTCTGCGTGGACGCCAAGGGCCTATCAGGTGAGTTAGAGGCAGACAAGGACCTCCTTTCAACTTCGAGCTCCTTTGAAAGGGGTTGGGTGGGAAAAGCACTTTTCTTCCCACAGCTGCGTAGAATCTGTTTAAGACAGCAGTGAATGCTCTCTTGTGTCTGTTGGTGGTTTGTGCTCCACGGGGCACAGGATGCTGCAGGAGTCAGCTCTGAGCTGTTGCAGTGGCGGAAGGGAAAGATAATGGTGGGGGCGGCTCGGGAGGGAGAGGAAAACCTGATAACCTGATTGATAACCTCTGCTGTCGGTGTCTGAGCATATGTGGAGCAAAATGTGCCTGAGGGTGTTCCGAGAAGTACTAGAATGGCTTAGGCTGGAAGGGACCTCGGAGATCACCTACTGCAGCCTCCCTGCCATGGGCAGAGACAGATTTGTAGACAGATATCTATGAAGGATGTGTTTAGATATTTATTTTATTTTACAGAAATTTTTATTCAAAGGGTGGAGAGCTGCCTGCTCTCCTTGGGGAGAAAGGGTATCAAGGGTGGCTTTTGGGAGGTGGCAGTCAGAAAAGCGTTTCGTTCTGAACCGGTTCTCTCTGTCACTGTTGGACTGGATGACCTTGGAGGTCTCTTCCAGCCTGGCTGATTCTATGATTCTGTGATCCCCCCGCGCAGTCACCGCCTGGGGATTGATGTAAAGAAGGTTTAAAAACTGGATTTCAGGACAGGGCAGGCTTGCTGTCGGTGCCGTACGCCGTTCAAACGGCAGCCTCCTGCCGGGATTTCCCTCGGGAACACCCCGGGGCAGCGGCAGGGCTGCAGCGAGCGGGGGGCCGGGAGCGGGGCGGAGCGGCCGGGGCCGGGCGGGGCTGGGCCAAGCTGCCGCCGGCTCCCTCCCGCGTCCCGGGGTTTCCTCCCGTCCTCTCCCCGCTCCCCTGCCTGCTGGGCCGGCTACCGGGGCTCTCTCGCTTCGCTCCTTGCCACTCTCGTCTCCTGTCGCCGCGCTGCAGCCGCGGCTCCCGGCCCGGCCGTTCGCCTCCCCTCTGCCGCCTTCCCTCCCACCGCTCTCCCGGAGCCGTCGCGCCGTCGCCGGCATGCCTG
>VWZE01024406.1:552272-574945 GCA_013396675.1 Eubucco bourcierii | reverse complement strand
CTCCAGCCTGCTGGTCTGCACCCATGCCCTGTGGCCAGAGCTGCGCACCCGGCCCCGCCAGCTGCTGCTCTACCTGTCGCTGGCGGATCTGCTCTCAGCCCTCTCCTACTTCTATGGGGTGCTACAGGACTTCGACAGGACCTCCTGGGACTGCGTGCTGCAGGGTGCCCTGTCCACCTTCTCCAACACCAGCTCCTTCTTCTGGACCATGGCCATTGCCCTTTACCTCTACATCACCATTGTGAGGGGTTCGCCCACAGGCACAGGCTTGCTCTGCTGCTTCCACATCGTGAGGTGGGTGCTGCCTCCTGCTCCTGGCAGGACACCAGTGGAGCCTGCAGGCACCCGGGCTGTGGCCAGCAGCCACCACGGCTGCGTGCGGCGTGTTCTGCTCCGTCGCGAAGCCCTCGGATGCTTGCTGGAGTCACCTGCTCTTTCCTTGAGGACAGCTTGCCCTTATCAGGTTCCTTTTCAACAGGGACTCTGCTAGCTAACCAGCCCTGCTTTTCTCCCCCTCCTTCCCTCCCAAGTGAAGAATTGGCAATGTGGAAAAGTAATTTTTTCTCCCCTTCTTAAGTCTCATAGGACAATCTGACAATAGAGAAGGACTCTTAAAAATTCTGGTTTCTACCTTCCCTCCATAGTCTGCTCTGGTGTCCTAGAAATAACACGATGAAATTAATTTTTGCAATACCTGTCAGCTGCTGTCAGAACTGCTGTTTGGGATGTGTTTCTACAGGTCCCTGCCTTCCCACTGTCAGTCTGCTCTGTGGATCCTTTCCCCTTTCCCCAGGCAGGGTGCTGGAATTCAGCGCTGGTAGAAGAATGTCTACAAGTCTACAAGTGAAGAGGCTGCTAGAAAAACACTCCGAGGGTTGTTTTGGCATGTTTGATTGACAGCAAGGCAAAACAGACCACGGAGTTACTGTGTGTCTTAGTTTCTGCTGTTTAGAGGGCTGCTTTTCCACATCGTGTTCAGTAAAAAGCTTTCATTATGCAATTGGAGCTTGTGGAATCATGTGCTACCTCCACGCTGGGCAAAACAGTGATCCTTTAGTCCTCTCTGCTGCCCTGCTGCTGCCATAATTTCTAAGAGGAATGATCTGTTTTCAACCCACAGAAAAGCCATCGGCACAAGTACTGATTTTTCTTTGGGTTCTTGGTGAAATATTTGTCACCCTTTGATTTTCAAGCAGCATCGTTTGGGAGATGCTGTTTACGGCACTGTTTATAATGACCTGTGGTGACAGGAGAAGGGGCAATGGTTTTAAACCAGGCTGGATTTTAGGAAGAAGCTCTTTACTACAAGGGTGGTGAGATAGTGGAACAGGTTGCCCAGAAAAGTTGTGGACATCTCATCCCTGGAGGCATTCTAATGCCAGGGTGGCTGAAGCTTTGAGCAGCCTGGTCTAGTGGAAACCAGAGGGCTGGAACTAGATGGTCTTTAAGGTCCCTTCCAACTCAAGCCATTCTATGATTGAAGTTGAGTCCAGGCAAAGGCACACCAGAAAGACATTAAGGCTAAGTGTGAATCAAGGAGGTACTTAAATTCCTGCCCTACTTGTTCTCCTTACTGCTTGATGAGGTCTGCTGTGAGGAAGCCCCAGGTGACTGTGTTTGAGTACACCAGGCTGTTGGTGAAGTAAGATGCAGGGAGGCAGTGGAGTTTGTTAGTTCTTCATTTTGAGATGCAGTGGAAGAGCTATGGAGAGGATGGAGTGCCAGAAAAGAGACAAGGAAAAGGAGTCTAATTTCTTTGTGGTCTTGCTGTCTGCATCAGGCATCATCAAAGATTCAATGCAACACTGGCCTGCTTGTTACTTTCCCCTCTGCTAACCACTTGTGTGGCCTTTGTCTCTAGTTGGAGCTTCTCACTCTAGTTCAGTGCTTCTCAGCTTTCTGAGGCTGCCAAGTGTGGAAGGAAACAGATTCACTGAAATCTTGTTGGCCTGAACCTGTGCACTCTTAAGGCAGTAACAACCCTGAAGGGTTGCTGTCACCCTGTGAGAGAGAGGAAAGGAGGGGTCTAACTGAACTTCCTCTAGGGGAATTTCCTAGGTTTCTTTTCAGGTCTTTGCAGTAAAAATGAAATGCCATTTTCTGTTCTTGGTATTGATCAGCTCCACTTGCTGTTTAAAGGGCAATACAGAAGAGCTATTGCAAGGTTCTGCTTTGTAAATGACTGCAGTTGTATGCAGAGCCAGTGCTTAAAGCTCCTTTTTGCTTTATAATCTGTCTGAAAAGCCAGAGACAAGTGAGGACCTGTTCTCTGCCCATCCCTTTGTGACACACCTTCCTCCTTCCTTTCCCTGTGCTTTTATCACTGCCTGGGGAGTCAATCATAAAGTCAAATTCTGGACAAAATGCTTGAGGCTGGCTCCTCTTTGCACTTCCCTGGCTCCAGAGTCCTCCAGGCTCCTGCTGCTGTCAGCCCAGAAATCTTTCGGTACCATCTAGACAGCAACTGCTACCAGTACATACATCCATTGCAGAGAGTGGATGAGGGCAAAGGGCAGGCAATCTTTTAAGGATTTAAAGACCACTTTCCAGTCTTGTGGTCTAAGCAAGAACCTGGGAAAAGTTTCATTTCCCCTTCTCACTTGACAGGATGCTGGTGCGGTCATACAGGAGCCTTTGTGTGAAGAGTCGTTCCAGGAGCCACTCTGGGAGGGATTGCAGGCAGGATGGAGTTGGTCCTGCATGCTGCAGGTCCTTCACAAGCAGTTACTCATGAGGTGCAAGCCTTTGTGAAGATTAATATGTTCTTAATGCTGAGTAGAACCAGAGACTGTTCTGTAGCTGAGTGGAGACAGCTAAATGCATGTTGGAAATTGGTACCTGACATTTTCTTTCCAGGGAAATGAGGATGTCACACTGGATCAAACCTGCCAGGCAGGTTTGCTCCTTATTGACTCATGTGGTGACACATGCACCTGTTTTGCTGCTCAGCTAGAGAGCTGCAGCTTCTTTTGTTTTTAAACCTGTTGGGCTCAAATGGGCTTTGAAAAGAAGCTTGCAGTTAGCTTTGACAATATTTATGTAGTTGTAAGTGTAAGCTCTGGCACCCAGAGTGCAAATTTCCAGGCTCCCTCACTTGTCCTGGATTTCTAAGTTTCAAGTGTCAGTTACTTGGGTGATGTCTTTTTTGCTGTGAGAGATGTAGACCCAGACTTGGGGTGAGGAATGGGCCAGAACCTGCCTTGGGCTTGTCGGATTGTTTCTTGCTTTGCTTTTGATAGCAGCTGAAGTATTTGTGTGTTGTGATCAGGCTGTGCAGATGGTTCTAAGTAAATATAGGCTTGTTTTTATAGATCTCTAAGTAAAATACATATGTGTGTGCATATGTGTATATATAAAATACATATCTGTGCTTACAGATACACTTATCATCAGCTATGTATACCTACCTGTCCATGGAGTGCTTAGAGATCCTTTCACACCCTACTGCATTGCACATCTGAATCCCAAAGCACTGCCCTGTGCCAGTGTGGAATTTCAGGACTGGACCTCAGTTCCCAAGTGTCTGTAAGGTGCAGGAATCTCTTGAAATGTGCTGTGGATTTATCTTTTAGCTTATGAAAGCTTGTAGGCCAGGCCAGCAAAGTGACAGCAGCCTGGCTGCTGGTGCCTTAGCTTTTAGATTGTTGCATGCTTCTCAGAGAGGAGAAGCTTGGTCCTGGGAAGCTGGTGGTTGGGTACTGCCAAGTGCTAGGTGCTTGAATCGGAGGGAAAGAAACCCCCCCCAAAAAAGGGCAAAAATCAAGAGCAGAGTGCTGCTTACAGAGCTGTCTCCTGGAATTTGGCTGGTATTTGGCAAAGACTGTTTTTTGTCTCTTCACAGAGTCAAAATGGCTGTTCCCAAAGGGATCACCTGCAGGCTGGCTGCTTGTCTCACCTGTGCAGGCAGGTGACAGCCTTGTGAAGAGCCTAGGGGCAGTTAAAAAACAAAGGGACCTGTGCAGCAGAAATCAAACTGTGGCAATTCCTCCCAATTCAAGAGAGATGTTGAGGTGCTGGAAGGTGCCCAGAGAAGGGCAGCAAGGCTGGTGAGGGGCTCGGAGCACAGCCCTGTAAGGAGAGGCTGAGGGAGCTGGGGGTGTGCAGCCTGCACAAGAGGAGGCTCAGGGCAGACCTCTTTGCTCTCTGCAGCTACCTGAAGGGAAGTTGTAGCCAGCTGGGGTTGGGCTCTTTTCCCAGGCACTCAGGGACAGACAGAGGGGGCACAGCCTCAAGTTGTGCCAGGGCAGATTCAGGCTGGATTTTAGGAGGAAGTTCTTACCAGAGAGAGTGATTGGCATTGGAATGGGCTGCCCAGGGAGGTGGTGGAGTGCCCATCCCTGGAGGTGTTCAAGAACAGCCTGGATGGGGCACTTAGTGCCATGGTCTGGCTGATTGGCTAGGGCTGGGGGATAGGTTGGACTGGATGAGCTTGGAGGTCTCTTCCAACCTGCCTGATTCTATGATTAAGCAATGTGACCCAGGCTTGCTGAGGACAAGAAAAGCAGCACAACCTGAGCTGTGCCCTGCTGTGGTTTCAAAGGATCCTAAAATGTTTTGGGTGGGAAGAGGCCTTTAAAGGTCATCTTGCTGTAGTGAGTAGGGACATCTTTAACGAGATCAGGTGTAAGGTTTCTTGTCTTACCTTGTGTAATGCAGCACTGGTTTATGTGGGAAGATGTGCTGGGCTCTATGTGTTTTCTTTAATGGATTGCCAGAGGGTCAGTTAGGGCAATACTACCCCTGGTGTATCTGCATCACCAACCTATTACAGACATGCCAGGAGCAGTCATCTTCCTCTTCTTTCCCACACTGATTTCATTTAGATCCAAGTGTGGTGCTGAGAGCCCCAGCCTACATTACTGCTCTGCTTTGGGGCTCAGGGTAAAATTTCTGCCTCTTTGTGTTATCTTGGATCCTTTCAGTTCCAGTCTTCATACACACATGTGATGGTTTGGGAGTTACCTGCCACACACACACAATGAAATCATCCAGGCTAGACTTAGCTGGTGGAAGTTAAGGAATGAAGCTATAGTTACAGCTTAGCACAATTTGCATGCATATATATATATGTGTGTATATATATATGTACACACACATATATACACAATACACAGTTATATACAACTTAAAAGTAATACAGACACACAAAACAATCAGATTCCCAGGAGGCTCCTGACCCACACTCTCCCTCCCTTCAGCAATAACCAGATGAACATCCATGTATCTCAGCTGATACATCTGGAGAGATCTGAGGCGAGACGTCAAAAAGACATCAAGGATGTGAGAGGAAATGAAGAGTTAGGTCAGGTTAGAGTTAAGGCAGAAGCAACCACAGACCAGCAGAGTAAAGCAGCAGAACCAGTCAGGACTAACTCAGGACTGTGTGAGCAGTGAGTGTCTGAGCTATATTTTGACTGGTTGCATTTCTCAGCAGAAGAATGAGGGGTATAGGTTACTGTTGTTGTTTTTCTTTCTTCTCACTGCTAAGGATTTAATTTCTCTCAGGAAAATATTCCAATTAGCCCCAAACCAGCTCCACACTTTGGGCATGTACTATTGCTCCGTTCCTCTGTTCTTCCAGAGGGGTGTGAAGTGTTGGTATGTTCCAGCCCTGGGGGATCTGTCATGAAGGACTTGTCAAGAATAACCAAATCAGGAGTCTCAGTTCTGCTTTCCAGTTTTCTGAAATGGAGCTGAAGAAGTTGACTGAAATGTCTGATTACATGCTCGATGCGTTTTGACTTCACTTGGAGTCCCTAATCCTTTGCCCCTGTTATTTGGTTGCTGATAGCCACCTGCTCCCTTTACACTGTTTCAGTGGACATTAACTGCCTGACATGTGGCACTTCTCTTCCACATTCCTCCTTTTCCTACACACTTGAATGTTTTCAAGCCCCTTGCCTGGTGGTCTCTTTCTTTCCCTGGTGGCCTCTCTCTCTGTGTCTGTACTTAACGCTGTCCTCTTTTATTTCCACGTGTAGTGGCTTGACCTGGTTTTGTCTTCTCATATAATTCTGTTTCAGGTCACTGTGGAGATCATTATTAAGGCAAATTAGTTTCTTAACACACTTCCTTTTTCTTGCTGCTGGACTCATTCGTGCTGGTGTGCCTCAATATGGTTTCTGTGAGGAAGTGCCAGTTCTCTTGAGCTGCATTACCTTTGTGGTCACCTCCTCCAAGGGGGCTGGAATTTGAATCTCTCTGCATCTCTAAACCTTGTTCTCAGCCAAACCAGAGCTTTTATCAGAGTGAGTCTTGAGCTCATGGAACTTCTCATGGTGGTGGCAATGTTTGGAATGTTGGTAGCCTGCCCTGATAATAGCACAGGGAGGGCTTCCTGCAGCAGAGCTGTCCTTAAATAACGAGGCTGCCTTGGATTAGCACAGGCTGTTCTGAACTCAGCACTGAAACAAAATGTTCCAAACATGCTAAAAGCTTGACTCTGGATTTCTTTTTCTGTACAGTGCTCTATTTAAATTTGTTTGGTTTTACAAGCAGATGAACCTAGGCATTATTTAAGGGTAGGAAATGGGATATTTTGGAAACCTGATGTGGGATTATCTCCTGATTTTTTTCAGTTGGGCTGTGGAATTTCAGATGATCTGGTCTAGGCAACTGCTGGTTGCCTACATAGTATGAGGCACATGAGGCTGGTTTTAGGAAGATCTCTTTCATGCTCCCTGCAGCTGCTCCAGGCTGTCAGTGAAAGATGAGTGTGAAGCAGGAAGGTAATGGGAGCAGTAAAGTAATGGCTTTGTTTTCTTTGCATCTGGAGAGAGCAGGAGGGTTATGCTGGAAACTCAATCTCAGCGCTGTCCGAAACACTTGTGCCATGTACTGAAGAAGAGTCTCTTGTTCCTCATAAGACTCCACAGAACCTTTCTCTGAAGATAACTATGGGAAGGGCAGGTGATGTATGCAGGCAAGAGCAGGTCAGCATTTCAGCTGTGGAGTGGTTTGAGAGTTGTACATCACAGGTCAAGGCAGACCTGTCAAGTCCTGGGTATTAACAGCACCCAGGAAGGGGCTGAACAATTTTACATTAGGGCTCTTGGAATTTTCCAGTTGGTCCTTGTGGTTTTGTGTGGTCAACCCAAGCTGCTGAGTAACTCAATGCATGTGTGTCACCAGTTACTGTTCTTCTAAATGCTTCCTTATGTTTGCCTTTGCTGTTGTCATGCATCTTTAGACTTGGGTATCCCAGGCCCTTGGAAGTGGGTCTGCAGTCTGTGTTCAAGCTGCTTGGCAGCCACTTCAGTCTGGTGTAGGCGTGCTGGTGTCCTGGGCTAGATGCTGACACCCTGTCTGATGGAGAAGCCCCTGGGCTGTCACCCACTTTCCCTGAGCTGTGGAAGGGCTGAGCATGTTCTTGGCCTCACCTTGCTCTTCATGTTCTTCCCTCAGCTGGGGAGTCCCCCTGGGCATTACAGTGGCAGCTGTTGCTCTGAAGAAGATTGGCTACGATGCCTCCAACGTTTCCGTGGGCTGGTGCTGGGTCAACTTGGATGCGGAGGATCGTCTCTTGTGGATGCTGCTGACAGGGAAAGTCTGGGAGATACTGGCCTATGTGACCTTGCCAGTGCTCTACATTCTCATCAAGAAGCACATCAACAGAGCAGTGAGTATCTTGCTGCTTTCAGCTGGGGTTGCAACCTTGCTGTGTGATTGGATCCTTCCTTGCTCTGAAGGTTTTGCTCCATCTTCGGCAGCTACGCAGGCAGGAATCACTTCTCCTACCACTGAAATGCACCTACACAACCCTGGGAGGAGCAGTACCCAGCCTAGCAGCCTGCAGCATCATTGTGTGGGGATTTAGCACAAGCAGGATGTAAAAACCCTTTTGAAAATGTCTGATGGTTATGGGATGTACAAGAGTGAAATGTAAATCCTACAGTAAGACTTGAAACGGGACCTGAAGGACAGAATTCAGCTTCGATCAGTCTTCCATGGTTCTGTCTGTACCAAGGCTGAGATGGGCATCTGGATGTGCCCAGCCTCACTCATGTTAGGGTCTCTAATGACAGCTTTAGATATTTATGAGTACCTGGTTTGTGCTAGCAGCATACAACCCCATTTGGGAGTCTGGGCACTATTTAGCCATGGGCACCACGTGCACCCATAATACAGGAGGACACTGTCCTAGGAGGGTTTCAAAATCCAGGAGTTGGTTTGTTGCTGTTCCTTGTGAGTACAAAGAATCCAGGACAATGTTTGCATAATAGAGAAAACTGAACTGAAAACCTGCAGCCAGAGGTTCCTTTATTCCCCCACTAAGTGTCTTAGGGAAAACAATTCCCACCTCTGGATAGAGGTCCTGGAAGATGCTGCCGCTACTAACCTGCTTGCTGTGGTGCAGCCATGGCACCTTAGGGATGGGCACAAATCTGCCAGGATCCTGCAGATGGATTGGAGCGATGAGGCAGTGCTGAGCAGCTCCTCGGGGTCCTGGCAAAGGGGAGTTGGGAAGGTTTGCTAATTCCTGTCACCATCACCTGACCTAAAGCAGAAGGGACACAGTGTTCCAGCAGCTGTCTCAGATAGCAGTGTGACTGCCTGGAAACTCGACCCTCCACCTGGCCAGGCTCTTCCCTCCAGCTCTGCCAGGATTCCTGGGCAGTCTGCTGCCCCAGCCCCACTCCTGCACCCGACTCCTACAGGAGGTGAGGGAAGGAAGCTGTCACTCCTCTGCTAAGAGGAGTCTGAGGGCTGGAGCAGCAGCACACAGGCACTACAGCATCCTTCTCATCACTGTGGACTTTGCCGAACCTGGTAGCCTCCTTGTCAAGTGTCTTCACTGCAGGAGGTCTCCCACTCCCACAGAAGAGCAGTAGGCCACCAGGGCAAGCTCTGGGCTCTGTTAATGGCTAGGTTTTGCTGAAGTGGCTCCTGC
This sequence comes from Eubucco bourcierii, assembly GCA_013396675.1. Taxonomy (NCBI): domain Eukaryota; kingdom Metazoa; phylum Chordata; class Aves; order Piciformes; family Ramphastidae; genus Eubucco; species Eubucco bourcierii. The sequence continues at coordinate 566,055 of VWZE01024406.1, read as the reverse complement.
ACAGTCTGAGAGGCAGCAGAAATGATGGAAGTAGCTGTTGTGGAACACACACACACACACACACACACACACACACACACACAAGGTGCTGACTGGGGGCTTTCCAAAAGGGCAGGACCAAAGGGAGTGGGTGGGAAAGCTGCACTGAAAGTCCTCTGGGGGTTGGTTTGGGTCACTGTGCAGTGTTGTCATACAGCTCTGTTCTAGAGCAAGGTGTAAGGACCGAGAGTACTGGAGTGAAGGAGAACACTGCAGACAAGTTGTGTGTACTCTGTAGCCCTGATGGTAGGAGAAATAAGTTTCCTGCAGGTCAGCTGTCCTGAGGTATAATCTCTTCTCCCACATGAACCTCCTGAGCATCACAGGTCCCAGCCGCTGCTCTGTGTGTCCTGCTCAGCTGCTCTCCCACCCAGTGGCTTCTACCACAGGAAGGTCTCAAGGGCCTTACAGCTCAGACACAGGACACACATCCTTGATTCTTCTTTTTTTTTTCCCCTCTGTGTGGCATAATGGAGAAGGCAGCTGACTTGTCCACATTGTGGGAGCCCACTGCTGACAGACACCAGGGAGCAAGTCTCTCTGAGCATGCTGAAGGGCTCACACATATAGGGTAAATACTCTGTGGCTGTAGTAAAGATGAGAAGCTTGAATAGTCTGAGAAGCATGAGCCAGACTTCTCACCATATACATATGTGTGTGTATATATGTCTCTTGAGAGGCCTTCCCAAGACCAAACCCTTGGCTGTGCATTTCCAAAGTGGTAAAGCCAGCAGTGATTGGACCAAGTCACTGCCCCAGCAAACCTATGGATGGAGCACCACTTTTTAAATTTTATTCTCTTTTAATATTGTTATGATCTGGTTTCTTGGCAACTCTGTGTTGATACTTGCTGATGTAAAGCTTTGGTGGGTCTCTGATATGGGCCAGATATTCTTTGCCACTCCTTGGCTTCAGCAGGAATGTTCGTGTTAGCCAGGGAGGAAGGCTGCTGCTTGTAGTTGCATCCCTGTTAACTTCCCACAAGATGTACTAGTGACCTGTACTAGTGGGAGGTGTCCCTGCCTATGGCAGGGGGTTGGAACTGGGTGAGCTTTGAGGTCCCTTCCAACCTTACCATTCTGTGATTCTATGAAAAAAAAAAAAAAAAAAACAAACCAACCAACCAAACAAACAAAAACCACAAAACAAAACAAAAAACAAACTTCAGGATGCTCTGGGAAAGATTCCCTGGATCTAAAAGTCTTTTTTGATCCTTTTTTTTTTCTCCCTCCTACCCTCCACGGAAGCATGCAGCTCTCTCAGAGTATCGCCCCATTCTCTCAAGAGCACCTGCACTCCAGCCCCGGACTTCCATAGCAGACAAGAAGTTGATTCTCATCCCTGTCATCTTCATCGTCCTCCGCATCTGGAGCACCGTCCGCTTCATCCTCACCCTCTGTAACTCCCCTGCGGTGCAGAATTCAGTCCTGGTTGTCCTGCATGTAAGTATTTGTCAGGAAGTGGGTGAGGAGGAGGGTCGGGTGGGGGAGATGAGGTTTCGCAGCTCCTCATGTCCCCCTCTCTGTGGCAGGGACATCGCCGCTGCTGGCCAGCGCCGGCTGCGAGGCTCCGCAAGAGCTGCTCCAGCAGCACCTAGTGGCCGCAGTCGGGAACTGCAGCAGGAGGCTGCTTGGAGCAAAAGCAGGCTCAGAGCAGCAATGTTGGGCGTCTGCCCTGCAGCACAAAATCATAGACTCTTTTCGTCTGGAAAAGACCTTTAAGGTCATGGACTCCAACCAGGGCTCGGCCTGCTCCTGCCCTGCACCAGGCTATAGAAACAGCTACCCCCCAAAAGCCATCTGGATGGCTGCTGGGTGCCAGGGTGGTCTTTCTGAATTTGCTTTTCTACTTTTGGAATGAGCTGCCTGGAGAAGTAGTGAATATCTCCATGCCTGGAAGTGTTTAAGACCAACCTGGATGAGGTTTTGATCAACCTTGTCTGGCAGAAGGTGTCCCTGCCCATGGCACAGCAGTTGGAACTAGATGGTCTTTAAGGTCCCTTCCAAGTGAAACCAGTGTATGATCCTATGGATGGGATTTGCTGGCTGTCACTTGGGCAGTACTGTCACGGGGCTGGCAGTGAATCATAGAACCATTAAGGTTGGAAAAGACCCCCAAGATCTTCAAGTCTGGCTGTCTGCCCAGCACCACTTGGCCACTAAAACATGTCCCCAAGTTCCATGTCTGCATGTTTTCTGAACTCCTCTGTGGCTGGTGACTCTGCCATCTCCCTGGGCAGCCTCTTCCAATGCCCAACCACTCACAGTAAAAATTGTTCCTCATATCCAACCTAAACCTCCTCTTGTGCAACTTGAGGCAATTTCCTGTCATCCTTTCATTAGTTACTTAGGACATGATGGTTGCTGTTCTCTGGGGATGCCTGCACGAAGGGCTTTGGTTAATTCCTTTCTTGCCCTTGCAGGGGATTGGTAACACGTTCCAGGGAGGTGCCAACTGCATCATGTTTGTCCTCTGTACGCGGCTGGTGCGGACTAGACTGCTTTCCTCCATCTGCTGTCGCCACTACGATGAGTCAGAATGGCAAAGATCAAACAGCCACTGGCAGAGCCCAGAACCCCACAAGGACAAGGATGTGCCAGGCCCTGAGCGGACCAAACCTCTGCTTTCCAGCACCTGAGCCTGGGCTGCCTGCATCTCAGAGCTCATTTCTTCTTTCTTGGTAAAGATCTCCTGTGAGTCTTTTCTCCTGCCCTGCCCGTGCCAGCTTCATGGTGTGAGGGCTGGGGAGCAGTGATCAGGAAGCATTTGGCAGGGGTAGGTTTTTGCTGCTGCTGTGGGAGTTCCCTGCCCTCCTCCTTGTCGTGCTGTTCTGGGGTGAAGCTATTTATAGAACTGATCCACCCCCCTTCCCCATCAGCTGAGGCTGTGTCTGTGCCTCAAGGCTGTAAAATGAGGAAACAGACTGCAGTGCTGTCTGGCTCAGAGGGGGACAGCACAGCAGTGAAAGCTGAAGAAGAGGAATTAGTGGTTCCTTCTGTGTAAAAGGCCATGCACACACATTTCTCCCCAGTACAGATGCCCCAAGTATCCCTCAGGAGGTGATGCAACCCCTGCTGCCCATTGTTGCAGAAAGAGAACTTGGAATATGTTCAGTTCTTTCTTGCAGCCAGCCCTGGTCACCAACTTGTCTTAAGGGAAACCAAAACACAACACCACAAATGCAAAATACGACCCCCTCCAGAAACACTCAACCAGCCAAACCTAATCAAAACAGACTCCTTGTTCTCAGTTGCCTTTTTCCACAGCAGAGTTCTGAGAAATGCTCTGGGAGGAATGTGCAGCTTCATGGGGTGACATTGGTAGCTTGCAGGGATTCAGGGAACCCTGCTGGTTTGTGAAAGTCAGTGGAAAGTCTCTGGTTATGTCCTGTAGGCAAGGTCAGAGCAATAAAAATGGCCAAAAGAGGACCTCTAACAAGTCTCTGTAGCTCCAAACATTGAAGCTGACTGGAGCTGAAATGTGAGGTTTACAATAAGGGAGGTGAGGTACAGTGATGCTTGGCTGCTCCTGACAAGTGCCCCTCACTCTGCCATGAAGTGCAGTCTGTGAAGACGATTCTGAACTCCTCCTTGTCAGGCATGGCCTGGAGAATTCTCTCTCAGATGCCCTTGAAGGTGGCTGGGGTTGGGGTACCTGGCTGCACTTTTTGAATGCATTGTGCCTGTTTTCAGCTGCTGCAAGGTGATGTCCCTGGGGCTTGAGCTACAGCAAGCCTGCTGTCCTGTCTCAGGCCAAACCTCTGTGTGTTAGCTGCAGGAAGATAGGTCCTAGGTTTTAACTGTGTTTCATTTTGAGCAGGTGTGGGATCATCCCAGAGCCCCACAGAGGGGGCTAAAGCCTGGGGAAAAGCACTGCTGGAGTGGCTGAGTGAACAGAAGAGGTTATGCTTCTCCTTGGCATGCAGGTAGCAGCTGCTTTGGTCTTGACCTTTGCTCAGGATCCTCTGGAAGACACTGTTTGGCTGCATTCCAGCTTCCTGGTTTTCTTCCATCTTTCCCTTCTTCTATTATTAACCTTTAAAATTGTTTGGGACTTTGTTTTTCTGCCTGACAAAGCAAATATGTTGTGACTTGTGGGGCAGACAAATGTCATGGTGATAGGAAAACTTTACAGCTGCTGAATAGGACTGTTCTGGGCACAGATTTCAATCCTGGTGTGTGAGGTCTTCCAGGGAGCTCCAGCCTGGCTCCTGTTCTTCACTTGAGCATGGATAGCAGTGTGCAAACATGCTTGTTTTGTGGTGGGGACAGATGGATCTTCTTCATGGGTCATTCCTCTTCCTGGGTGGTTAGGGCTCATCATCATCAGGGTCTGTGGTGGCAGCATGCTTCATGCTTCCTGGGAAAATGTGAACTCAGTAGAGCCTTTGATGCTCAGGGATCTCTGGGTGTACCACCCCAGCTTTCAGCAAGGACAGCCCTCACCAGCAGCAAGACAGTGCCTGGCAGATGCACTGAACTCCAGATGCCCTCTGCTGAAGCACAACCTATGGTCTGTCCTTGCCTTGGGAGCCTGCCCTCAGCCCGGGAGGGAGGGGATGGTGCTTTGTGTCCTCTTTGGAGATAATGTTTTATTTACAGCTCCTCCCTTGCTTGTTTTTTAAACATGTTCTCCAGCTTGTATGAAATAAAGTTTTATTCTTTACCAAGATGTTGTTCAAGTGTGTTTTGGTAGGTCTCAGCACCTTGGAGGAAGTTTGCTGATGATGACACCAAGCTATGAGGTGCAGCTTACAGGCTGGAGGGCAGGGATCCAGAGGGACCTTGACAGGCTGCAGAGCTGGGCCCAAGCCAACCTCATGAAGTTCAAGAAGACCAAGTGCACATGGGCCAGGGTAATCCCAAGCACCAATAATACAGGCTGGGCACTGACTGGCCTGAAAACATCTCTGGGGAGAGGGACTTGGGGGTGCTGGGGGATGAGAAGCTCAACATGAGCCAGCAGTGTGCACCTGCAGCCTAGAGAGCAACCAGAGCCTGGGCTGCAGCAAGAGGAATGTGGGCAGCAGGGTGAGGGAAGTGATCCTGCCCCTTTGCTCCATTCTGGTGAGACTCCACCTGGAGCACTGCATCCAGTTCTGGAGCCCCTGGGACAAGAAAGATCTGGACATGCTGGAATGTGTCCAGAGAAGGGCCATGAGGATGATCAGAGGGCTGGAGCTGCTCTGCTATGGAGACAGACTGAGAGAGCTGGGGCTGCTCAGTGTGGAGAGGAGAAGACTCTGAGGAGACCTTATTGTGGCATTCCAGTATCTGAAGGGGGTTACAGGAAGGCTGGGGAGGGACCTTTTAGGGTGTCAGGTAGGGATAGGACTGGGAGGATGGAGCAAAACTAGAAATCAGTAGATTCAGACTGGATGTTAGGGAGAAGTTTTTCACCATGAGGGTGGTGAGACACTGGCAGGGGTTGTCCAGAGAGGTGGTGGAAGCCTCATCCCTGGAGGTGTTTAAGGCCAGGTTGGATGTGGTTCTGAGCAACCTGTTCTAGTGTGAGGTGTCCCTGGGCATGGCAGGGGGATTGGAATTGGATGATCCCTGAGGTCCCTTCCAGCCCTGGCAGCTCTGTGATCCTGTAGCTTACAGTCAGCCCAAGGGCACGTGCAGGCCATGTGAACAGCAAGTTGCTGGCTGTTAACAGGCAGATGAACCAATAGCAGCAAGGTTTGGTTCACATTTCTCTGCCTGCAGGAGGTACCTATGAACTTTGCATTTCTCTGAAACTCCAGGAGTTGTAGTTGACAATTAACCAAGTCCTGTACTGTTCAAAGTGGTCTCATAGTGCAGGAGGTTAATACCAAGCCAGCTGCACGTGGTAATACCTTGCATTTAGAGGGAAGGGAGCTCCTGGTTTTGGTGGCAAAGCTGTGTCCTGCACACTGTCAGAAACACAGGTCGGAGGATGAATCTGATCTCCGTGGAGTGCAGGAGTTCCCCGACAGCTTAGTCCCCGCGAGGTAGGACAATGGCAGCATTTTGGCCCGAGGGCAGATAGGCAGGAGGGTTAAGTGCAGTTCTGGTTTATTGCTGTTGACTTTGGCAAACGCCCTCTCTGCTGGCAGGGCTGCACCCCTAGAATGCCCTGTTCTCCCCAGAAGGAGGCAGTTGCCAGGCAGCCTCTCCAGCTGCACCATCCACAGCTGCCCAGGAGCTGCTTATTGCTAGAGCCCGGTCCACGTGCGTGTGGCCGGGGGCGAGCAGCTCACTTAGCAGCTTCTGCAGCAGCTCAGCCCCTTCTCGCCGTCCAGCTGAGCCCATTCCCCCCTAGCTGGGCAGTACCTCTGCTGCCAGGCAGAATCTGGTGGGAGAGCATCTGAGAGAGCAGGAAGAGGCTGGAGGGAGGATAGGCAGGAGAAGACTGGAGGGAGCGGTGCGGAGAAGGGAATGGTCAGACAGCTGCAACGTGCTTCAGCTGCTTCAGCCGCTCGGTGATTGGATGCTTTCTGCAGTCACACGGGGGAATTTTCCTCGCAGGGCGTTTCCATCCCCTCTGCTGTCTGTTTTGGCTCTGAAAGTCTGTGTTTGGCATTTGTGAGTGGAACTCCAAAATGAAGGTGAAAGGAGAGAAGCAGGAGAGCTCCAGCAGCAATGAAGGCTCGAAGGGGGTAAGTGTGTGGCTGGATCCTATCCTTCCAGCCTCAGCCAACTGCAGAGAAGCTGTTTGAGATCTGCGGGTAGCTGTAGAGGAAGGAGAAGACCCAGGTCTTTTGGGCTGACAAGCCCACAGCTGATCCGACAGGAGGAGCAGAGAAGTGCCTGCTCTTGGAGCTGGTTTATGTTGCTCTACGGTGTCCTGTTGCACTGTGCCTCGTGATTTCCCCTCGCTCTTTGCCGCCGCCTGCCCATGGAACTCCTACGGCACTTTCCCCTTCTGCCTGGACGTTTCTTTCCTACTTTCTAATCAGTTTTAGGCTGCGGATGCGTCTGGATGGGGCTTGCCTTTTGCAGCAGCATTGTTGTGGCATCTTGCCCAGTGCTATGCTTGTGTGTGCCAGAGGTCTTCTGAGTGTGCTGACTGTAAATAACTACCAGCAGTGGCTCTTCGGGGGCAGCCACTTCTTCGTCACCATTCTAGGCTCTCAACAGCCTCTCTCCAGCTGCCTGAAAGGAGGCTGAAGTGAGGTGGGGATGGGTCTGGTCCCTCAAGGAATTAGTAGTAGGATGGGAGGGAATGGCCTCAAGTTCCACCAGGGGAGGTTTAGGTTGGATATTAGGAAAAAACTCTTTCCTGCAAAGGTGGTCAGACATTGGAACAGGCTGCCCAGGGAGGTGGTGGTGGTGTACCCTGGGGGTGTTAAAAAAAAAGTGTAGCTAGGGTACATTGGGACGTGGTGTAGTGGCCATGATGGTGCTGACAGTTGGATTTGATGCCCTTAGAGTTTTTTTTCCAACCTTAATGATTCTCTGATTCTATTCCTAGAAATAGTAACTGGAAGCCTCAGCTTTCTTCATATCTTTATTCTGAGGTCAGCTTGAGTTTTGATCTCCAATGGTGCCTTCAACTCTGCAGCTCTCTGGAGATCAGCTACTAGAGCTTCTGAGGGGTGTCAGGAATATAAGAAGCAGCAGCAGCAGCAATCTGGACCACTGTTTGGTTAGGGAAATGACAGATACTTGGTGTGGGGCCTGAGCTGAGCATTGGGACACAAAGCCTTGCAGATATTAAGGATCATTATGGTGGTACAAAATTACATGTCTGGGTGGAAAATGGCTTTACTAATGTAGCAGCAGTGAGAGGTGTTAGTGAACTATCAAACCAACACAAAACCAGCAGAGCAGCTCAGCCAATGCAGCAGGGCCAGCCTGAGGACTCAGCAGCAATGCAATCATTGCCCACAGCAAACTGCTGGTGGTCCTGAGGGCTGCACCCACATCGTGGTTGGTGTTTGGTCCTGCTGCAGGTGGCAATTTCACCATGCTGTTGAGCTACAAAGGGCTGCTCTTCTATTCCACCACCAAGCCCTCAAGTGAGCTACTTGGATGAGTAATTGGCTCCAGTGGCAATAGGATTAGATCCATCAACAGCTTGATCCCAAAATGTGTGAGGTAGAACAAGCCAGGGTGTGATAGCAGAACAAATGAACAGGAAAGGGGTTTTGCCACCTCATGCAAAATAAAATACCTTATCTTGAAAGCTTTCCTGTGCAAATATCCTGTGTTATTGCACTACCTAATTTGCATGCTGGAAAAAGAATAATTGCACACTGGGTTTTGCTGTTGGTTTGGTTTTTTCTCTTCCTCCCTGTGGGATGCTTTCTTCAAAGGTGTTAACTTAAAAGTTATTTATTATCCAAATGATCCATCAATAGCAGGGAAGAGTAGAATGAATTATTGCAATGACTGTGTGCAAATTGAGCAGAGCAGAATGAGTGATAATTGAAACAGAGGTCCCCAAAGGGAGCTGGACAGGCTGGAGAGGCATGCCCAGGCCAACCTGAGGACATTCAGCAAGGCCAAGTGTAAGGTCCTGCACCTGAGTGGGTGCAATCCCAAGCACAACTCCAAGCTGTGTTGGGAATGGCTGAGAGCAGCCCTGAGGAACAGGCCCTGGGGGTCTGTGGTGGTGAAAAGCTCAACCTGAGGCTGCAGTGTGAGTGCAGCCCAGACAGCAACTGAGTCCTGGGCTGCAGCAAGAGCAGTGTGGGCAGCAGGGCAAGGGAGGGGATTCTGCCCCTTTTCTCTGCTCTCCTCAGACCCCACCTGGAGTCTTGTGTACAGTTCTGGAGCCCCCAACACAAGCAGGACATTGAACTGTTGGAGTCAGTCCAGAGGAGGCCACCAAGATGCTCAGAGGGTTGCAGCAGCTCTACTGTGAGGACAGGCTGAGAGAGTTGGGGCTCTGCAGCCTGGAGAAGAAAAGGCTTCCAGGAGACCTCATAGTAGCCTTGCAGGATCTGAAGGGAGCAGGAAGGCTGGGGAGGGACTATTGAAAAGGTCTTGTAATGACAGGGTGATGAGGAGGAATGGGTTTAAACTGACAGAGGAGAGATTTAAACTGGATGTTAGGAAGTTCTTTACAGTGAGAGTGGTGAGACATTGGCACAGGTTGCCCAGGGAGGTTGTGGCTGCTCCCTCCCTGGAGGTATTCAGGACCAGGTTGGATGAGCCCTTGAGTGACCTGTACTAGTGGGAGGTTTCCCTGCCTATGGCACCAGGGGGCTTGGAACTGGATGAGCTTTGAGGTCTTTTCCAACCTAAACCATTCTGTGATTCTGTTCACAACCTGTTTGGCTTCCTTCGTGTGGCAACGTGAAGTGAAAACCACAGAGGGCAAGTCTTAGGGGACCTCTTTATTTTCCATTCATGCCTAAAAGCTTCTGAGATGGTGTCTGTTGGTTGTGTCCCCTCTGCAGAAGATGACAGTGGTGCTCGCCTCGGTGGCACTGGTATCTGCCTTTGGATCGTCTTTCCAGTACGGCTACAATGTGTCTGTCATCAACTCTCCAGCCCCGGTAGGTCAGGCTGTGGGATGGAGCATGGCTAAGGAGGGGGTCTGCAAACAGGGAAGGCAGCAGTGTGACAGCAGAGTGTGGCTGCTGGCTGAGCTTGTTCTTCTCCAGGCACCTGGGGAGAAGTGGTTCCTTGGGAGAGCAGCTGGGAGCTGTTAAGGTGTTTGGTGTTTCCCCAGCATAAGAAGTGTTTTCCCTTTGGATTCCAGGTGACTCCCATGAGACAGGATAACTTGGAGTAACAGTCACCTAGTGCAAGCTTCTCCATCCCTCTCTCCCATGCTTTTTTCCACTCAGCCATTCTGGGCTTTATCAGTATGGGTTTTTTGGGGGGAGCTTTATGGCATTTGTTGGTAATGAGCTTTCCCAGCACGAAAACTTGACGGTGTTAAATGTCTTCTGTCTTTCATTCCAGTACATGCAAGACTTTTACAACCTGACCTACTTGAACAGGAATGACAAGCCTATTGAAAGTGCCTTCCTGACATTACTCTGGTCTCTTACTGTGTCCATGTTTCCTCTGGGAGGCTTTTTTGGGTCCCTCATGGTGTGGCCTTTAGTGAACAACTGTGGCCGGTATGTGGCAGTGATGTTTAGGATCCTTCACCACCCCTTTTCTGACCTGAGATAAGACTTGGCTCACTTGCCCAAGGCTGCCAGAAGCATGACTGTGTCTTACACACCTTGATTGTAAAGAAGATGGGCTGGTGATCAGCTGCTGGCCTCAGCAGCACGTGTTGCCTCCCACGTGTGGAAGAATTTATGGTTTCACTATGGTCAGGCTCAGGCTGCATGCTGGGTGCTGAGCTAGGTAGAAGGCAACCATGAAGGTCCTGGGCTGGCATCACAGATCAGACCCAGCTTCTGCTGCTTGGGTTTCCCTCTTTCTTGAAGTCTTCATTCCCTGCAGGGGAAAAAAAAATGGGATAATCACCATTTTCTCTTTGATTAGTCTTTGGGATGGTGATTAATTTGAGGTTTGGACAGCGTAATGCAGAGGAGCCTTAATAAACTGACTCTGTCTCCTTGCCTGGTGCTTTGCAGAAAGGGCACTTTGCTGATCAATAACCTCCTCTCCATTGCTGCTGCAATCCTCATGGGAACCTCGGAGCTAGCCAAAACCTTTGAAGTAATCATCATCTCACGTGTTGTCATGGGAATATTTGCTGGTAAGTGAGAGGCTGGATGGTAAAAAGAGAGCAATAAATGTGTTCTGGGCTCTGTGAAGGGGTTTTACAGGTTTCACAGGTAGCATGTTTTAGCCATACATCCACATCACAGTGCTCTGCTTGCCTGGGTACCAGCTGCCATCTAGGAAACAGTGGTGGTGAGGCTGGAGGTGAAGATGTGCAGAGGAGATGAGTCTGAGGATGCAGCTATCCTCTGCAGTAAGCCTCTGCCTAGGTACTGGAGCTCCAACTGCCAGGAAACCTGCTCAGAATAATCTTTTCCCAGACATCTTGAATCAGTTAGCCTGGCTTTTGTGGGCTTTTTTAACATAATCAGAAACAGAATAATCCTTCTAAATCAAAGACATTGAAGACAACACCAGATGCATAAATCCAGTCCTGGAACTGGCTGTTCTTCCTGCTGGAGGAAGGAAATGTGACAAGAGAGAGCAAAGGGTTCAGAGCCGGAGGATTTACTGCAGAGATGGTGGGAAGCCAAGGAGCAGGGGGTATGTGGGCTGTTGGTCAAGCAGCTCTATCAGAGCTAGAGTGATGTGGAACAAAGAGCCCCTCAGCACAGCTGGGTACCCTGTACAGTGGGGCAGAGCCAGGCTGATAAGGATCCTAAAAGCATTTGGGCTCAATTAATTGGCTTTGGGCTAAAGAGACTGACACGCTCCATGGCTTGTTAGTGAGTTGCAATGTCCTGTGAAGATAAAAGGAGAAAACAAGAAAGTGACCCAGGTAAACAACTGTAGCACACAGCATATCAAAGAGTGAGCTGAGGCAGGAAAGTTACCTTGTCAGATGGCTTGGTTCTGGCTTTTGGCTCTCTGCAGCCTGGCAGCTGCTGTGCTGGTTCTCTAAATACAAAGGGAACTGTTAAGTGTGATCCCTCTTTCCAGTTATTTATAACTGGCAAAAGAATCTGGACTGGCTGTCCTGACTTGCCCCTCGCAGCTTGGTCTCACTTCAGCTGTGGGCTTGCTGTCTGGTGAGGGAAGGTGCTGAGCCTTGGCCTGATCCAGGCTCTGGAAGGATCCAAGCAAGACCTTTCCTTGTCGAAGAGCAGCTCTGGTGCTGCTAGCAGGGCTGGCAGCCCCCACTGTGTGCAGAGCCCCTCTGGCAGGGCTAAGCTCCCCACACTCTGAGCAGTCCCAGAGCCACCATTACTGGAGTGCAGGAGCCCAGGAGTCACTGCTAGCAGGCTTTGAGCTGGGCAGTTAAAGGGCTGGTTACAGTGTGAGCTTAAACCACTGCACCTCAGTTTAGTTTGTTTTCTGTTGCTTTCTACTCGTTGCCATACCTTTGGCTTTCAGATAAGGGCTCACTCAGAGTTGTAACTCCAGGCTCCTGAAGTCTAGGACCTTTACAAATGCCAGATAAGAGTCTCACATGGTCATTTGACTCCAGGAGTTTGGGGTTTACATGCCAAGATTTACACTGCAAGCATAGGAGCTGGCAGCTCTTGGTGCCACTGTGGGTGACTCAGAGTGATCCTCAAAATAACCTGTGTCCTATTTGAGTAGAACTATCTACTGCAGCCTGTTGATATAAAACATGTGGAGATGTGGTGCTGAGGCGCATGGTTTAGGGGCGGACTTGAGAGTGCTGGGTTAATAGTTGGACTTGATGATCTTAAAGGTCTTTTCCAGGCTAAACAACTCTGTGAGTCAGTCCTGTGATATCTGCAAGAGAGCTCAAACAAGCAAAGCTCTCTGCAAAATGTTCCTGAGCAATTACAAGAGCAGGGTGTTTTTAAAAGCCAGCAGGAGTTCACATCCTTCTACCCTCACTCATGCCAGCTTGTTTGGGCACATTTATTTTCTTGTTTTAGAGAAATCAGAGATTCCTCCCTCACACTTGGAGCTTGCTCCCAAACCCAAGTAGCACACAGTTTTCATGTCCTCTGCTGTGTTGAAATACTTGGCAGACCCTGCTAGGAGAAATCTGATGTGCGCTGAGAACCCTCTAGATCATCTGCTGGGGCTGCAGGCAGGCTACTGCTCGTCTTCTTGGGCTGCTAAAATGCTTGGCTGCTGAGCAGTTGGTAAACTGAACCCTCAAAGCAGCAGAAGATGGGCAGGTTACTCTTCCAAGGCCAATCATGCACATGTGGTTGGTTCTCTTCTGTGTTCCAGCTGAAATGGGGGAAACAGTCCAGAGGCAGTGTTGGATTTTGTACCTCTCCTCCCCCTGAGAGATCCAGTGCCATGTGGGTTTTGTCCCATGCTCCACTGGAGACTGAGGGAATCACACACAGCTTGTTCAGTGGCCAGAAGGTGACAGAAGAAGGTTAAATCTTCAGCTGCAGCAGGATTTGGGTGTCAAGTTTCCACAAGTCCTGTGGTTGAGCAGGGATCACTTTGGTCTCACGTGGGCAAACAGTGTCTTACTGAAGGTAAGCTGGCATCAGACAACTGCGTGTCAAAACACTTCTACCTCCTAGGTCTGGCTTCCAACGTGGTTCCCATGTTTCTGGGAGAAATGGCCCCCCGAAATCTGAGAGGTGCTATTGGGGTAGTGCCACAGCTCTTCATCACCGTTGGGATCCTTGTTGCTCAGATCCTTGGTCTCAACAGCATCCTGGGGAATGCTGAAGGTAAAGCCCTCCCTTGGCACTTCTCTGTGAGCTTCACTGTGGAAAGATTTCTCATGGCTGTCGTCTTGTCTCACAGGCTGGCCTGTGCTGCTGGGGCTCACTGGCATCCCATCGCTCATCCAGCTCCTTATCTTGCCCTTTTTCCCTGAGAGTCCCAGATACCTGCTGATACAAAAGGGTGATGAAGAGCAAGCACGGAAAGGTACAGCATGGCTGGAAGGGGAAATGGGATGGGGTAGACCTGTCTGTGTGCAGCATGGCTGGAAGGGGAAATGGGATGGGGTAGACCTGTCTGTGTGCAGCATGGCTGGAAGGGGAAATGGGATGGGGTAGACCTGTCTGTGTACAGCATGGCTGGAAGGGGAAATGGGATGGGGTAGACCTGTCTGTGTGCAGCATGGCTGGAAGGGGAAGTGGGATGGGGTAGACCTGTCTGTGTGCAGCATGGCTGGAAGGGGAAATGGGATGGGGTAGACCTGTCTGTGTACAGCAGCGGTGGAGCGGGCA